>CAJHNH020002388.1:52500-70000 GCA_905116865.2 Candidula unifasciata | reverse complement strand
TTTATGTCGGTCAGCCAACCAGACTGCGATATTTTTTTTTTTTTTAATCTTAAGGTGTCAAACACTCAGGTAATCGCCGAGGGGCGAATGGTTAACACATACAACATGAACTTAACACCTAGCTGGTGTGGCCATTGTGGGTATGTTAACTATAACTTACTCGAAGGTTGAACAGGGTATCTAGAAATTGCACCGTTGTCGTGATTTTATAATCTCAGGGCGATCAAGCCATCAAGTCTCCACCTGGAAGGGGGTGGTGGTGGTGGGGGGGGGGGGGGGGGTCATGGAAGATATAAAATACCTTGACGCAAATTTGACTACACAGAAGAGCATGTTCCTTTCAACCTGAATTGTGTCTAAATGGAGCTGTTTTATGGCAGATGGGTGCTCTGCTGGAAGGGGAAAAATCGTCACGTTCAACCAGCCTCCCTGACGGGAGAGCTTTGGGTTATAATTATGACTAGGTTATGTGCGCTATATCAAAGGGTTTAGCATTGCACACAAACAAAAGCCTTGAAAGGGAACCCTGCCGTGTTGATGCGATCAAATGAAACAGACCCAAATACTGTACCGACTGGCGACGAAGTTGTCTACTAGCGAGCCAAAGGGCAACCCGGTCACCGATTGAGCTGTTGCATGGGGTTTTTACAATTTACTCTTGTTGGACTAGCATCTACACAGTGGCTCTCCGAGTCACTAGTTGTGAAACCCCCAGTTGCAATATGGGAGGTTTACAAAAACACCAATAGTAAGGCGATATAATTAATAGCAAGAGTGATAAAGACAAAAGACGCTCAAAGTATATTTTTATCTACTTCTTCTTTGGTCGTCTGACTGATACCGGGTTGTAGCCCAGTGACGTGGTTTTCTGTATTTGTCTTCTCAGGCGGCTTGGGTGATAGATTTGTTCTTCTTTTTTGCAGGTTACAGCTACACCGTTCATTCGTATCTTTCTTGGTCTTCCTCTCGCCTTTCTCCCACATATTCTGCTGTAAAACGTCTCATAGGCAGTTTGATCTGGCTGTATTCTCACTAGATTACTGACGCCTTTAATTCTTTGTCTGTCAATATAATCCAGACATGGTCTTATTCCAACTTACTCTCTAATGTTGGTTTTTGTAACCCTGTCTCTTCTTGTGTTGTAAGTGAACCATATTTTATAAAAACAAACAAATTACAAAACAGGGTGGGTTATAAAATGAAAGTAAACTTACAGTCTGAAGCGGTTGATGAAGTCAACACTAGGTTGCCACGAATCAGTGCGATTCTCGGAGTTGCTTTCCTATACCTGGAACTCGCGGACATTATCCTTCAACACACATTAGACAGTAACCTGTCTTTGATAGACAGGGCAGTCTGTCTTCTTGTACACATCACACGGTAGCCTGTCTTTGATAGACAGGACAGTCTGTCTTGTTCTACACATTACACCGTAGCTGTCTTAAATAGACAGGACAGTCTGTCTTGTTGTACACATTACACTATAGCTGTCTTAGACAGGACAGTCTGTCTTGTTGTACACATTGCACCATAACCTGTCTTATTTAGATAGAACAGTTATATTTGGCGAAACACACGACACATAAACCTGTATACGATAGTCTCGAGGGTCTAACTTGTAGTACACATTTCACAATATCCTGTCTACGATATGCAGAACAGTTCTATCTTGTAAAGTAAACGGCCATTTTCCACGCTCCAGACGTATTGGGCATATAGGGCTAGACCTGTATTTTCTAGAGCAATCCCCACTGGGTGATAATGTGGTCAACATCACGCCAACCGTCTTTACTTCCCATGACGTTCTATCTTGTACACATTACTTTACCTTTTACCTTTAGTACACATTACTTTACCTTTTACCTTTAGTACACATAACTTTACCTTTCACCTTTAGTACACATTACTTTACCTTTTACCTTTAGTACACATAACTTTACCTTTTACCTTTAGTACACATTACTTTACCTTTTACCTTTAGTACACATTACTTTACCTTTTACCTTTAGTACACATAACTTTACCTTTTACCTTTAGTACACATTACACAGTAGCGTGTCTACGCCAGACATGACAGTTGATCTTGTTGTACACGTTACACAATAGCCTCCAACATCAGACAAGACGCTCTATCTGCCTGCCACAGATTGCTCCGTAGAACAAAAAACACAAAAAAAAACGACTGCACTTATTGATTTTAATAATCCTGAAAGTGCTGTTTTTCTTAAGTGATTGTGTAAGTGCTTTCATCGCAAATAAATCCACTGTGACTGTTTCAATGATGGATAGCTGGTTGTAAACAAGTCGGAAGACTGAGTCTTAAGTCTCAAGTGCGGGGTATAGTGTCGCCTCGTGCATATGCCACTGAAAAAGTGCAGTGGCCCATTTTTTTTTTTTCAAAAGCTCTGTTGCCTAGGCGTTGCGAACGCGCTTTGTAATGCTGGGGTGTCGGGTTCCATCCCAACTGCGGACGACATGTCTTGGTTTCGACGGTGGTACTGCGGAGAGCTAACCCTTTAGATAGCAATGACAAACTGCTAAACGTATAATTTGACTAGAAAACCCACAGTAGCCCCACTCACACACAAATTGGTCTATTGGTTCTGCAAAGTCCTGTAGAGAATACGCAACTAACTATTATCGGAAAAATCCAGTAAAATGATTGTATCCCCCTCATTTTATTCTGTCTGTATGCTTGACGCCAGGCAAGTGCCCTCACCACGAACTAAGCTGCTCATGTTGTTTATTTTTACCCACTCCAACGCGAAAGATCACAAAGCTGGCTTAACTCTAAAATCACATTTAACGTAAAAAACTAAATGTCTGCATGGATTGAACAAGGACCAGGGTCGTTTCAAACGAGTACACTAATAATAATGCAAAAGTAGGCTAGACTGGAATCCTTACTTTTAATTGTCTTTTTCGCGTTCACTAGCTGTAAACTCCAGCAGAAAGCTCCGGTTGTTTGTCTACCTTTTGTTCCAGAAAATTTGTTTCAGAACATAATTGTTGTGTGCACATCCGTTTAACAGATCCGACTTAATTGTATGCAGATTGTTGGTTTCTATCCTCTTAGGCAGATGCAGTTGGACTTCAAAGGAAGCCCCCCAATTAATGAGTCGACTCTTACGACATGCTTGTTGGGGAGGCAGTGGGTCTATTCTTGTTTTCTCCACAATGGGGCCCCGAACCCACGCGGGGACTTACTGTTAATGAATCCTACATTCTTACAGTATTGTGAAGTCAAACTCCTCGTGTGGGTTTGGGAGCCTAAACTTAGGAGGAACAAACCAAGAATAAACTCACCGCTTCTGTTCAAGCATGTCGTAAGAGGCGATCAATAATGGTTTTGTAGAAATGTGATGTGTTGGTTCGAAAGGCGCAGATAGCACAGTCTAGCTGTAAACCACAACACAACGTACCAACCACTTACTTTTTTTACTTCGATAAATAAAAATTTAAAAACACTGCATCTAATGAAACATTAATTTCTTGTATTATTGTTGAGACGATACTAAAACATTGCCCGTTGCTTTGTTAGCAATCTAAATACGTAACTGTTTCTATTTAGTTAAAGCAAAACTAAACTTAAACACACGACATCAGCCTTGGTGTGTTCATTCACATTTAGTAACATTGTCAAGAAATACTTTCAGAATACAGGTACATAGGATTAACGTTTTTGATCATGCTTTCTTCTGTTGTCACAACTGAACGCTTGGCTAAGTGAGTTTTATTTCTTGTTTTGTCAATTTTACTTATATCATGCTCTAGTTAAATAACTACTTGGTCCCGTGTATTTCCTTCAGTAAATGAACTGTATCTGTTATTCTGTACTGTTTACATTCAGTGTTCAATTTTCTGTTAACGGACCGGCAGACTGGCTGGATCTGCACCGCTGGGTGGTGAATTGATGCATGACAAGGCAGATGTGGTCAGAGCCCTTTGGGTACAAGTAACGAAATCAGAAGAGAAACTAGATTATTGTGGCCTGGAGAGAAAGAGGTATCTGTGTGTGACCAGAGGGCTCAGCCGGCAAACTACGCTCAGAGGAAAGGCAAGACGGACATACAACCCAACTACGACTGGCACCATTATTATTGGAATTCCGCGCTGGCTGCTGAGGATGGAGATGGAACGCGTATGGGAATGACCTGAGTACCGTGATGTCAATTCTCAACTCAACACAATTTAGCTCATTTTTCTGTTCGGTTCATTCAGTAAGACGTATAAATTGCTTACCTGACCTACTTTCAGAATTGTCTTTTTGTAAAAAGTACACAGGGTTTCGATTCTCAGTATTGTGAAGATTGAAAGCCTTGCTGATTGTTAGATTGGAAGCCTTGCTGATTGTTAGATTGAAAGCCTTGCTGATTGTTAGATTGAAAGCCTTGCTGATTGTTAGATTGAAAGCCTTGCTGATTGTTAGACTGAAAGCCTTGCTGATTGTTAGACTGAAAGCCTTGCTGATTGTTAGACTGAAAGACTTGCTGATTGTTAGACTGAAAGCCTTGCTGATTGTTAGATTGAAAGCCTTGCTGATTGTTAGACTGAAAGACTTGCTGATTGTTAGACTGAAAACCTTGCTGATTGTTAGACTGAAAGCCTTGCTAATTGTTAGACTGAAAGCCTTGCTGATTGTTCTTGTTACTGCTGCTGATTCTTCCCTTCCTCCTCCTCCTCTTCGTCCTCCTTCCTTTCCGCTCTCTCCTTTCAGCCTCACCGTACCCGTCTTCTCAAATTTGTCCCTCCTTCCTTATCTTCGGTATCTGTGGCTTAGGTGTTAGGAACGCACTTCGTAGTGCCGGGGTGCCAGGTTCGATCTCAGCTGCAGATGATTTGTCACCAAGAGCTGACCGGCTGAGAGCAATGGCAAACTATTGAACGTAAAATTTGCCTAGAAAATCACAACAGCCACAAAATGCTGGGGTTGGTTCTGCAACGTCCTGTAAACGATACGCATATAACTTCGAATTCATTCGGCGTAGGCACTAGTTCATGTATGTGTTTAGTTTATTAGTAATTGTATGTGTTGATTATTTAGTTGTTTGTTTTAGTATCCAGAAGCCATGAGTTGTTAACCCTTAGGCTCGGTATTATGGATATCGCAACAGTTTCGGCCTTGATTCCATTGTAAATACCGTAAATCTGGGAGAAATTTGGCTTTTCTGCCTACCCCCGGGAGTGAACCCGGACCACATCGAGTTTGTCACCCGGTCACCGCGCAATCCGGTTTAGCCAACGACGCTAGAGAGCATGATTATTTAGTAGGTAAAGGATTTATCTCACATTTTTTACGCAAAAGGTGACAGTGGTCATACTAATCCTTCAGGATTGCTGGCCCAAAGGATTAACACCCCATGGAGGGTTATCAGAGAAACGCTTACTGTCATTTTGTGATTTGATGATGATGATGATGATGATGATGATGATGATTAGCGCACCACACTGATTACAGTGGAGGGCAGGGGGTGGGGTGGGGGCCTGAGTTTTCTCGAGGTATGGCATCCACCTCGAGTGCATGAGGTCCTGGGTTCAAACCCCGGTAAAGGCTGACATTTGTTTACGTGACTTCCCTTAATTTCCCCTAGTCTCTGGATAGTAAGACCGGACGCCCGTGTGTATTGTTGCGGATGTAAAAAAAATACCTTGGCATTTTGCAATCGAAAAAGAGTAGCCCTGATGGCGCTGCCCGAGCAAAATTTGGAGTTAAAAATCTACCCAAAGTATTTTAGGATCCTCGCCGGTTTAACGGAGTTGGTGTACTGCGCTGAGATTTGTCAGACTCTGGCTTGAATTAGAAGTAGAACAGAGCACCTATGGGTTACACCCGTGTGCCATGATGTTGATCCGTTTAAAAAAAAAAAAACATAAACTGATGACAAAGTAACCCGAAGATCAGCGGTTTGATGGTTGGGGTGGGTCTTTGTAGACGCATAAGGTGCTAGAGTCAAATGTGTATAGACCTGTTGTGCCTCGATGGGTAATGTAGTCAACATCACGTCGGTCGCTTTTACTTTCTAGGATATTCCCTGTTACCCATGTTAGGCAGACAAACTCCTTTGGGGGCACATAGTGAAAGAAGCCAAACGCAGCCAGCTATAGAAGGGACACGTCTGAGAGAAAACTAGCCTCAGCATAACAGAGTATCATCGACTGGACCTGCTCATTTTCCGGGCCCATACACACTTTCTCAGACTGATCTAGGTCAGAGGGGTGTCACGTTGTAATGTTTTCTTCGAAAAGAGTCTCTCGTGTGAACTAGGCTCAGGCTGTGAGTAGGAGCAGGGCTACCAATGCTGGGTCCCCCACCCCCCAGATCTGGGTTTTTATTTGATGCCTGGGGAAAATCATGTTTTTTTTTTTAATATATCCTTATATAAAAGTGGTAAATGTTTCGTTTCGTAAATATAAATTTTGTACATTTTAACAATCTGGGGTTTTTTTTTTTTTTTTTTGGGTGTTCTTTGTCTATGCATTGCTTGGGTTTTTGTTCTGCTAAGCTGGGTTTTTCCAAAAAATCCCACTGGCAGCCCTGGGTAGGAGGGGTTTTGGTTAGGACCAGTTTGACATGTTGAAAGCTGTGTGGTCGTGTAGTATCGAGAATTCGACATCGGCGCTGATGTAATCAGAGGCAAGACAACGTGACATCCCGAAGTACAAGAGTCTGAGAAAGTATGAATGAAAGGTCAGGCAGTGTGTAAATGCGCCGAGAAACGTGAACTGGACCCATCGTTTTTATGTTAACTATGTGACAGAGACTACCTCTCCCGTATTGAGACTTTACAGTCACAGCAGACGGTGTTACAAAACCAGCGGTACAGCTCTAAGGTCCTGAGGGACTCTTTGTTCGCTACATACTTACACTGTATTCGCTACATACTTACAATGTATTCGCTACATACCTACAATGTATTAGCTACATACTTACAATGTATTCACAACATACTTACAATGTATTCGCTACATACTTACAATGTATTCACAACATACTTACAATGTATTCGCTACATACTTACAATGTATTCGCTACATACTTACAATGTATCAAACTAAAAACCTACGCCCGTACAATCTGTTACAATTAATACATAACATGTGCAGTATATATTAACCTATAGATATTGACGATCACTACTATCCACAGTTTAAATAGAAAAATAACCCACATATCTCGATTTTACCCATGATGGGTTAAACAGAATATAAATTACCTCTACAGCCCAGCTGACTTTGACATTCACTGACAAAAGCTCTATATCAACTTTTCTCGTTTTTTCTTACCACCAACTCCAAATTGTCACAGGAAAGAATCTAAACAACATTACATTTCACAAAGTGACTTAAAAACACAATTATAACTTAACACTGTCAACTTAAATCATACCATGGTTTCTTGTCCGACCAAACGCACCCATTATCTTTCGGTATCTTGAATCAAATAGGCCTACGGTCGAGTCATTGCGTACACATGATTACAACACACAGTTTGATGTGGCTCAGAGAGGTTTCAAGTACTAAAGTACAGATATTGTCAACTCACAACACTCAAAATCCAACCATTTACACGTCCCGGTTGTGTCTACAACACAGGCGTGTAACCGTTAGTCTGTGGATTGTTTTACCTATTTTTTTTTTCTTCTTCTGTGGTATCTTGGTTCACGAACTTAATCCGTTCATTGTCTCCTTTCACGAACGGGAACAATCTTTCCTATTAAAATTAATTAACAACTAATTTATCTTTTACAGAAGCATATATATATATATATATTCTTTGTTCTTCAAGATAGTACAGATTATTTTGCAACTCTCTGTTATTACGTGAGTGGTTACCAGGTAGTCCATAAAGTCCTGGGGAATAAAGGCGGTCGCGGCGTAATGCTGACCACATCCGCCACCCAGGGCTTTAAAATAAAGTAAAGTAAAAACTAGGGCTGCACCGAATATTCGCTTCGCATTCGCTTCGGGACCGAATACTGCCAAGCGTTATCTTTGTGCACCACCTACAAGCAATCCAAGTGAACGTTTGTTTAGTACAGCTGGAAATACCTTCAGTGAGACAAGAAGCTGCCTTAATGCTGACAACATGGTACGATTTTTTTTTTTTTTTTGGGGGGGGGGGGGGGGGGGGAGCTAAAGCCGCTTTCATGGATTAACTAAGCTGTCAGTGACAATTTACAAGTTTAGTTACTTGTTATTAAACTAAGACTACTTTCATTCCTAGGTATTAGTTACCACAGACTGACTGACTGAGGGATGCAAAACATAAAATGTTTTTAAATGTTTACTATTCTGTACTACATTTTGTGAAGTAAAATTTCAGCGTACATTTGACATTATGAATGTGTTTTTTTTAGATCGATTTTATACACTATTCGAAATTGGAAGAATGGGCCTCAGTTTGAATAGTGGGAAGACAGAAGTAATGGTGGTGAAAAAGAAAATTATTATTTCTAAATAAGTAATAAAAGTCAATGGTTTTATTTTGGAACAAGTACAGAAATTCAAGTATCTGAGCACATGGATAAGATCAGATGGAAGATGCATAACTGAGATAACAAACAGAATATGACAGGCAAATACTGCATTGTATAAAATTAAAAACATCTTATGCAATATATCCTTGTCATTGAAGGTTGGAAAAGGAATTCTTGCTTGCTACATACATCCAGTTTTAACATATGGCTGTGAGTCCTGGACAATAAGTAGGCAGGCCAAACAATTTCTTGAGGCCTTAGAAGATGTGGTTTTATAGAACAATGCTTAAAATACCTTGAGCAGCAACAAAAAAAAAAAAAAAAGCAACAAAGAGGTTTTGAAAGAGGTAGGAGCCCGAAGACAACCAATCACAGACATCAGAAGGAGACAGTCATCATTTTTCGGCCATGTTATGAGAAGAGGGAAAATGGAACATGTGGTGACCACTGGAAATATCTGTGGAAGGAGGGATAGAGAAAGACAACGAGAGAAGATTCTTGACAGTCTTGTTGCATGGCATGGAGGTGTGTCAGCGCACGAACTAAAACATGCTGCAGGAGATCGCAGATTGTGGCGAGGCATAATAGCTCATGCCAGTCGGCAAGGCACCTGATCATGATGATACACTATTCGTATTCGTATTCGGCCGAATACGAATAGCTGGACCAACTATTCGGCCGAATACGAATACGAATAGTGTATCATCATCACTATTTGGTACAGCCCTAGTAAAAACAAAAGTACCTTTTTTCCACGCCTTTGGGAGTACTAGGCATATAGGGCTAGGCCTATATTTTATAGACTATTCGATACTCGTTGGTTTATGTGGTCAGCATCACGCCGGCCACCTTTACTTTCCAGGACTTTAGCTTGTACCCAATTAGGGCTGGGTCAGCCTGAGAGCCAATGAGATTTTTGAAACACAGTCCGGCTCTGTTCGGGTTTGGACAAGAACAAGAGCATCGTATTACCTTCAGAATTATCAAGAAACTATAGAGTGGCTTGCCTCGCTAGTTAAGGCTGTGGTCAGGAGACTATTATGGATTTTCTGTCCAGGAAATTCAGGTGTGCGGGGTAATGACCAAGCTGATAGATTGGCAGCTGCTGCTCTGTGGGTGGTGAGCTACATTATGATAAAGAGGTAGTGGTGAACGCTCTCTGGGATCAAGTGCAACAGAACAGCCCGAGCATTCATACATTGGCAGACTAATTCAGCGAGGATGTCTGCAAGATGTCTGACATCGCAGGGAAAACGTGAACGGAATTTTAATCTGGTAGCAGCAGGTACAGTTAACATATCGACTCTTTGTTGGCTACTGAAGAAGGAGACAGCGCACGTGTGGGAACATCCTGAGTGCAGGGAATTTCATTTCATTCATTTATTCATTTATTCATTCATCAAGGAACTTGAACTACTGAAAGATGTAAGGAACAACGCAATTGGGGTTTATAAACAGTTTACAGAGCAGGAGCGCTCCCAGAAACAAATCCTTGGGGGTTGGGAGGGGGTGGGGTGGTGACCTCAGGTTAAATTTAAAGGTTACAGTCGAAAGGATCAACTTCATTGCACCGAGTTTTTATCATATATGGCTCGGTTTCTCTCCACAGAACAACTAGTCACCTGCCGAAAGCATTGCAAAAAGCACAAACTCCATAGCTCCAATGACGATCCCCGGGGATCTCCGTAAATATTGCACTTGTGAACTTAAGGACGCAGCTGAGCGAACCCATGACCTCCAGAGCGCGAGGTAAACGACTTGACCACTTCTCCACGGAGACTCCCATCATAATAAACAAAAAAGAATTATTATCGTTAAAATTCGGTACAGTTAAACAAAGGTTACGTTCTTTGAGTCCACACCATTCACCAACCCACTGAAAATGTTGTTTCGGGCGTGGGCGATGGAGCGGAAGTGGAGGGGGGGGGGGCGGGGCTCAAATGGCTTAAACTGCACACAAACAAAAAAGATGTTAGTAACTATTATTATTATCTTCATTACTTTTATTATGTGCTAATCCCCCCCCCCCACACACACACACACACAGACACACAAACGCGTTCACCGGTTGTAAACTCCAGCTGAAAGTTCTGGTTGTTCCCACAAACTTCTGGACTCTAATCTTGTTGCAGAACCTGAGCATTTCTTGTACATTAGTTTTACAGATCTAGCTTATTTGCATGCAGACTGTTGGTTTCTTCACGGCAGACACATGCACTTCGGCTTCGAAGGAAGTCCAAATTAGTCGACTATTACGACATGCTTAATTGAGGAAAAAGGTGAGGGGGGGGGGGGGGGTCAGTGGGTCTGTTCTTGTTTTCCGAAACGGTGATAATAATATATGTGAAATAATAGAAAATATATTAAAGTAAAGGAATATTTTCCGCACTTTAGGGCGTATTAGGCATATAGGGCTAGACACATTTTACAGACCAATGGGCACTCGGTGGGTCATGTGGTCAAAATCACACCGGTCGCCTTTACTTCCATAGAATGTACCTAGTACCAATTTAAGGATGGGTCATCCTGGGAGCTAAGGTCCTTTTGGAAGAAACAAAAATCCGGCTCCATCAGGACCTAAACCTACGAACTTTCGATCCGCAGGCGAGCATTTAGCCGCTTCACAACAGCGCCTTGCAGAAAATGTAACAACCAATGTTTAAAAAGAGAACGGCTGTGCGGCAGGGGGTGAGGGTGGGCGGGGGTTGAGGGTACCTGAGCCCCCCCCCCCCCCAAGCTTCGGCGCCTCTGACACACAAAGATGTGTGTCACAGATAATGGCAGTTGACATGGCTGGTTCAGTCAGCTGGAGAAAACAAACATGTTTGTATTTATACAGGGTAGTCATGCCTTGTGTCAGAGCTTCGAAGAGAGGTTCTCATCCTATGGATCGCGACCCTTTCACAGGGGTCGCCAAAGACCGTAGCAAAGCAAATATTCATTGAAGTTATAGAGTAGCGACCAAAATAATTATATGATTGGGGTCCCCACAACTGGAGGGACTGTATTAAAGGGTCGTCACCACATGAGGGACTGTACTAAAGGGTCGCCACAACTTGACGGACTGTATTAAAGGGTCGCCACAACATGAGGGACTGTATTAAAGGGTCGCCACAACTTGAGGGACTGTATTAAAGGGTCGTCACCACATGAGGGACTGTGTTAAAGAGTCGCCACAAATTGAGGGACTGTATTAAAGGGTCGTCACCACATGAGGGACTGTGTTAAAGAGTCGCCACAAATTGAGGGACTGTATCAAAGGGTCGTCACCACATGAGGGACTGTGTTAAAGAGTCGCCAAAAATTGAGGGACTGTATTAAGGGTCGTCACCACATGAGGGAGGGTATTAAAGGGTCGGGGCATTAAGAAGGTTGAGAACCACTGGCTTACACAAGGTAAATTGTGAAATACTCGAGAAATACATTAACAGTTCTCTCTTGTAGTCAGAGCAAATATTCAGAAGAAGTCGGGTGTACAGAAAGCACTGTAGATAACAGGTACATGACGACGGAAGTTGGATCGACAAAGAGCACGAGACAGACCAACAAGACAGTGGGGACCAGTAGCCCAGCCTGCATGTAACCGCTGTAACGTTAGTGATTAAGTTGGTGGCGTATTCTTTACAGGACGTTGTAGAACCAACCCTAGCATTTTTTGGGGTGGCTGTTTTGATATTTCTGGGCTCGTTTATAAGGTTCAGTAGTTTGCCACTGCTCTCTCAACGGTCAGCTTTAAGTAAAACTGTCGCATCCATCGCAAGACATTCTGCTTCCAAATCGTCAGTACATGGGATCGAATCCTATATCCCGACATTACGTAGCGCATTCCTGGCAAACATGCCACAGACGCATGCGTTCTTGATAAGGGGACCGGTAATCTGCCTTACACTTTACTATAAGGATGCGGGCAGACTCTTCCCCTACCCTTTAAAAATTGTTAGGAAGGGACCTCAAACGGCTTACGGCTCAAGTACCTATGTTCTCGTGCCTTTGCTGTCAACCTTATGCTTGACTGCCTTCAGCCTGTCCCTCAAGCCATCATCATCATCATCACCTTGTCGATTGGCGTGGGAGATCATGTATCTCCATAATCTGCATTCTGCAACTGCATGTATCAGTTTGTGTATTCTCACACCCCTCTATGCCATGACAAAATGCCGTCAAGAATCATCTCGCGCTTCCTTCCTCTGTCTCTGTTTCCACAGATGTTTCCAGTGGTCACAACATCGTCTAGTTTGCTTTTCCAGTGGTCACAACATCGTCTAGTTTGCTTTTCCAGTGGTCATCACATCGTCTAGTTTGCTTTTCCAGTGGTCACCACATCGTCTAGTTTGCTTCTCCAGTGGTCACCACATCGTCTAGTTTGCTTTTCCAGTGGTCACCACATCGTCTAGTTTGCTTTTCCAGTGGTCACCACATCGTCTAGTTTGCTTTTCCAGTGGTCACCACATCGTCTAGTTTGCTTTTCCAGTGGTCACCACATCGTCTAGTTTGCTTTTCCAGTGGTCACCACATCGTCTAGTTTGCTTTTCCAGTGGTCACCACATCGTCTAGTTTGCTTTTCCAGTGGTCACCACATCGTCTAGTTTGCTTTTCCAGTGGTCACCACATCGTCTAGTTTGCTTTTCCAGTGGTCACCACATCGTCTAGTTTGCTTTTCCAGTGGTCACCACATCGTCTAGTTTGTTTTTCCAGTGGTCACCACATCGTCTAGTTTGCTTTTCCAGTGGTCACCACATCGTCTAGTTTGCTTTTCCAGTGGTCACCACATCGTCTAATTTGCTTTTCCAGTGGTCACCACATCGTCTAGTTTGCTTTTCCAGTGGTCACCACATCGTCTAGTTTGCTTTTCCAGTGGTCACCACATCGTCTAGTTTGCTTTTCCAGTGGTCACCACATCGTCTAGTTTGCTTTTCCGGTGGTCACCACATCGTCTAGCTTGCTTTTCCAGTGGCCACCACATCGTCTAGTTTGCTTTTCCAGTGGTCACCACATCGTCTAGTTTGCTTTTTCAGTGCTCACCACATCGTCTAGTTTGCTTTTCCAGTGGTCACCACATCGTCTAGTTTGCTTTTCCAGTGGTCACCACATCGTCTAGTTTGCTTTTCCAGTGGTCACCACATCGTCTAGTTTGCTTTTCCAGTGGTCACAACATCGTCTAGTTTGCTTTTCCAGTGGTCACAACATCGTCTAGTTTGCTTTTCCAGTGGTCACCACATCGTCTAGTTTGCTTTTCCAGTGGTCACAACACCGTCTAGTTTGCTTTTCCAGTGGTCACAACATCGTCTAGTTTGCTTTTCCAGTGGTCACAAACATCGTCTAGTTTGCTTTTCCAGTGATCACAACATCGTCTAGTTTGCTTTTCCAGTGGTCACCACATCGTCTAGTTTGCTTTTCCAGTGGTCACCACATCGTCTAGTTTGCTTTTCCAGTGGTCACCACATCGTCTAGTTTGCTTTTCCAGTGGTCACCACATCGCCTAGTTTGCTTTTCCAGTGGTCACCACATCGTCTAGTTTGCTTTTCCGGTGGTCACCACATCGTCTAGTTTGCTTTTCCAGTGGTCACCACATCGTCTAGTTTGCTTTTCCAGTGGTCACCACATCGTCTAGTTTGCTTTTCCAGTGGTCACCACATCGTCTAGTTTGCTTTTCCAGTGGTCACCACATCGTCTAGTTTGCTTTTCCAGTGATCACAACATCGTCTAGTTTGCTTTTCCAGTGGTCACAACACCGTCTAGTTTGCTTTCCCAGTCGTCACAACATCGTCTAGTTTGCTTTTCCAGTGGTCACAAACATCGTCTAGTTTGCTTTTCCAGTGATCACAACATCGTCTAGTTTGCTTTTCCAGTGGTCACAACATCGTCTAGTTTGCTTTTCCAGTGGTCACAACATCGTCTAGTTTGCTTTTTCAGTGGTCACAACATCGTCTAGTTTGCTTTTCCAGTGGTCACAACATCGTCTAGTTTGCTTTTTCAGTGGTCACAACATCGTCTAGTTTGCATCTTCTCATAACAAGACCAAACAATGTTGATTGTGTCTTTCCGATTTTGTGATAACATGTCTTCCAGCCTTTTGCCCTTTAGCCTTACTCTTTTAGACTGACCAGGGTATTCTGGGGACTTTATGTAAAACCCCATCTCAGAGGCCTTAATCAATTATTTGGCTTGTTGACTAATGTCCCCCAAGTAAAGTATTACCTTTTTAGAGTGGCAGAATTACTTAATTTGTGCCTTTTTAAAAAATCTTTATTAATATTTTCTGTTCCTTCTTAGTGTTATCAGAACCTCTGGGTTTGTGTGTGTGTGTGTGGGGGGGGGGGGTGTTTGGGGGAGGGGGGTGAGAATGTTTTTGTTTTCATGAATCTTAACATATTCCTATGCGAAGGGTTGTATGTAGGATGTATGACGCCCCTGTTTAGTCTTTTATTTCACGCCTTTTCCCCCCTCGGTAATGCTATTCTCTTACAAAATATCACTAATAATTTGTGCAATTTGTGTACCTGTGTTTTAAACTGCAGTGAAGTATTAAAACTTAACAAAACACACAATAAATAAAACAAATGTGAAATAATGCACAAAATGTAACTTTCATAACGATGAACGCAATAACGAAATTGGATGTTTTGATACTAACAGTTATATATACTGCAGATCTGAAGCCCATGGGTTCAGCTACTGACTCGCGATTAGACCTTTTTTTTTAAATATCCAAAAACCATGAGTTTTGAACCCTTTAGCTCGGTACTATGCATGTGGCAACTCTTCGGGCTTGATTTCACGATAGATACCGTAAATCTGGGAGATATGTGATTTTTCTGCATACCCTCTGGCTTGAAACCGGACCATAGCGAGTTTGTCACCTGGTCACTGCGCAGTCAGGTTTAACCAGCTGAGCTAGCGCCCCCTCCATCCATAAATACTGCCACCCTGAGCAGCTGCACATCTTGCACACAGCTTAAATATACGTCCACGTCTATTTCGAAACCGGTTGCAGCGTTTATTTAGGACACTAAAGCGAGGTAAAGTGCGGACGTGGAAGACGAAAAATAACGTTTTGTTAAACAGTAAAATGACCAAGAGGGCTTCGTTAAACGGAGTTCGCTCGTATTTGCTTTTGTCCTTTCACCGCATTAATTAACTTTCACAGCCAAGGAATGGGTTTAAAATCTACGCCCCCCCCCCCCTTTTTTTTTTTTTGAATGGGACCGATCTATGTGCAATAAATTCAAACATAAGGATTAGAACTGTACGGGGCTTTAATTAAATCGAATCAAAATATATATCTTCTAAGTTCGGCATTTGAAAAACAAAAGACAGGAGTTACCCAGGTCACACCTTTTAAAATAGGAAAAAGGAAGTGTTGTGAGACGCAATCTGTCTTACAGTGATATCAACATAGGCACTGGACCAAGGGAGTTCGGTCACCTTGGGGCACCCCCTACCCTACCCGCAAACAAACGTTATAAGAGAGTAGCGCCCACCCAATCTTTTTAGGCATTTATACATTTTATATTACTGTAGATATATTATTTTATGTATCAGTCAATTCATAATAATAATTATTATTATTATTACTGCAAAATAAACAGGGCTTAAGCCTCTAAAGTCCCATTCCTTGAGGGCTAAGAGGCGGGTGGTGGGAGTGCTCAAAGGGTACTAGCCTAGTTTAATAGCGCAACAATAATAAAACATAATAATTATATTGCACAATTGAACATGACCTAAAGAGCTGGCATCACAGACTGGTTCCCAGTAACATCAGGAGTAAGATAAGGTTGTGTATTATCACCTTTACTTTTCATAATATTTATGGACAATATTAATCAAATAGACATAACACCAACAGATGTCGATAAACAGGAGGACTTCAATGAGCTGCTCTTTGCCGACGATCAATGCATATTTCACAGTGATAGTAAACAGCTGCAAGACCACATGAACTTACTACACGACAGTTGCCTCAAGCATCATATGAAGATCAATACTGAAAAGACAGAAGTCATGAGCATAAGTAGAGAGCAACAGACCATCGACATAAAGATTCTAGATCACAGCCTGAAACAAGTGCAAGAATTTAAATACCTGGGAAGTATCTTTACATCCAATGGTAAAATAGACAGAGAGATTGAAGCAAGAATCCAACAAGCCAACAATGTCGCATACCAGCTTGCCCCAATTTTAAAACACCCTGCTGTCCCAGCTGAGATAAAAAGACAAATTATAAATACAATCTTTATACCGACATTAGGTTATCAATGTCAGACTTGGACATTAACAAAAGAACATGAGAGAAGACTAACCACCTGTGAAATGAGATGTTTGAGAATGGCTGCGAATAAAACCAGAAGAGATCGAGTGAGAAACGATGTGATTACAAGAACTATTGGAACCATACCCATCGTTAAATTTATTGAGAAACAAAGAATGAAATGGTTTGGTCACCTAATGAGAATGGAACCAATGATGCCAGCATCAAGAGCATACAACATGAAAATCGAAACAACAAGAGGCAGGGGAAGACCAAGAAGAAGATGGATTGAAGGAGTCACGGACAACTTGAGACTTCATAACATCACGGCATATGAAGCGACTGAGCGCGCCCTGGCTCGGTTGCCGATCATCTGATAGACTGCGACGCCTAGCGGCACAAGCAGATTTTGACAAAAGAAGAAAGAAGAACATGACCTAAGCCCCTTTCCATCCCTAGACAATTATTAGACTGGTGGCGGGAGTGGGTTGAGCACTCCACCACCTCATTGTTTTTACTGTGGCGCCGTGCCTTTTGACCACAACATCCTTTGAGTACCGATTAGTTTATCCAAATGTGCAGCTAGCATCATATACGACCCCCCCCCCCCCTCCTCCTCCGGCTGCTCCTTCAGATTTGAAAATTCTTCGTGATGCCCCCCCCCCCCCCCAAAAAAAAAACATGTTGCAAACATCTGGCAAATTACAAACTTCAGTGGTGGGTACGTAGTTGTATCCCACCACGACATCATACAAGCGATAAACACCCGGTGTCA
>CAJHNH020002388.1:10000-47500 GCA_905116865.2 Candidula unifasciata | reverse complement strand
GTGCGGACCCTTAAATACAGTTCTTATGTTGTGGGGACCCTTAAATACAGTTCCTCATGTTGTGGGGACCCTTAAATACAGTTCCTCATGTTGTGGGGACCCTTAAATACAGTTCCTCATGTTGTGGGGACCCTTAAATACAGTTCCTCATGTTGTGGGGACCCTTAAATACAGTTCCTCATGCTGTGGGGACCCTTAAATACAGTTCCTCATGTTGTAGCGACCCTTAAATACAGTTCCTCATGTTGTGGGGACCCTTAAATACAGTTCCTCATGTTGTAGCGACCCTTAAATACAGTTCCTCATGTTGTGGGGACCCTTAAATACAGTTCCTCATGTTGTGGGGACCCTTAAATACAGTTCCTCATGTTGTGGGGACACTATTTAAGTGTCACTCATGTTGTGGCGACCACCAACCATACAATAATTTTTGTTGCTGCTTCATAACTTCAGTGAATATGTGCTTTCCGATGGCCTTAGGCAACCCCCTGTGAAAGGGTCGTTCGATTCCCAAAAAGTTTCGCCACCCACAGTTTGGGAACCGCTGTGCTAGAGTGAGGCTTGGGAATCCCAGCCCATGGCGATGGCGAGTGTGACAAGCCAAAACCGCTCCAGCTAAGAAAAGTCGTCCACCATTAAAGCGTGGGGTTTCAGAATCATTGTTGCTATGGCATGTGTTTAATGTGTTTCGTCTCAGACGCTCAGCTCCAAAGTTGTGTGCCATCATTTTCTACTTTATTTATATTCTCTTCCTGAATATTTACATCCATGCAACACGGCTAATGGAATTTTGTTTTCCATGAACTCCATCTCAATGCCAGTATCGTTCATACCCCTTTTGTAAACATTTTGGTATCAAAGTATAGGATTGGATTGGATTTTTTACCCCACCAGGACATCACACAAGCGATAAACACCCGATGACACAAAGTGCCACCATGCGGATGAGGATCACCGTGGAGAGGTCCCAGAAACCGCGTTCAGACATTTGGCCATAATGATGACCTGCCTATTTTGCGGCCCCTGGCAAAAGCCAGAGTGGGGCTTCAAATAACAAAAAATAACTATCAAAGTATAGGCCGACTTCAACCTCCTCTACCCATATGTAGATTATCATATTGGACGTCATTAAATTTTTGTATGGACCAATCGGCACTAAGTGGGTAATAGGGTCAGCATTACACCGGCTATCTTTACTTCCCCAAAACGTATATCCTGGTACCCATTTTAGGCTTGGTCGACCTGCAACCATGATAAAAATACACACAGCTAGCAGTGGGTTTCGATCGCGGTACATTGGAATTACGAGTCGGACTCGCAACGCCCAAGTCATTAACACACACACACATACACATGCACACACACAATTTAAAAAAAATAAAGGGATATAGCCCAAAGAAGGCAGCCCAAAGTTGTCTCCCCTGCCCATAATTAATTTTCGAATAGATTATTAAAGGAATTTTTGAAGCTCCTAATTAGTCACTTTTACGTCATGCTTTTCAGGGAACCTTGCGTCGCCCCCTCCCAATACCCCCATCTTCACCTAATCCTTATCTTCCTCTTGCACCCTTTCCGAACTGGGATTTGCTTGAACCAACACGGAATGACAACCAGTTATTATCTACCCCTGACCTAGTTATGGGAGACAACTAGCTATTGAAGACCGAGGAATCAAGGGGGACAAACGTCATATAAATCATTTGATTATTTAAAAAAAAAAAAATTATTTCATTAGGTTTGTAATTATCTGTAGAAAAAGTGTAATTATTTCTTTGTTATACAACAGTGATCGGTTCAGGAGAAACTGTGTTTATGATCACTCAAGTTGCCATGCATTTATTTATTATAAATTTTACAGTGCAATGCACACATACATATGCACACGAGCGTGCACACATAAAGTCATACAAACATGCACATTATTCTGCCAAAAATGCTGGTGTCACAAAAGTTTCGTCTCTTTCAGGATAAAAAAAAATTTTTGGCAGCCCCGCCCTGGCTTTTGTCAGGGGCCGCAATATAGGCTGGCCTTGAATATGGCCAATTGTCTGAACGCGGTTTCTGGGACCTCTCCACGGTGATCCTCACCCACATGGTGGAACTTTGTGTCATCGGGTGTTTATCGCTTGTGTGATGTCCTGGTGGTGTAGAGAGCCAGTCAGTCAGTCTGTGTCACCTTTCTTATCATTGCAAGTGCTTACATCCTTAATAGGACGTAACTTTTTTGTTATTCGAAGCCCCACCCTGGCTTTTGCCAGGGGCCGCAATATAGGCAGGCCACAAATGTGGCCAATTGTCTGAAGGCGGTTTCTGGGACCTCTCAACGGTGATCCTCATCCACATGGTGGCACTTTGTGTCATCAGGTGTTTGTCGCTTGTGTGATGTCCTAGTGGGGTAGAAAGTCAGTCAGTCTGTCCCCTTTTTTCTTTTAGGACGAATGTTTTTGTTATTTGAAGCCCACCCTGGCTTTTGCCGGGGGCCGCAATATAGACAGGCCACAAATGTGGCCAATTGTCTGAAGGCGGTTTCTTGGACCTCTCCACGGCGATCCTCATCCACATGGTGGCACTTTGTGTCATATGGTGTTTATCGCTTGTGTGATGTCCTGGTGGGGTAGAAAGTCAGTCAGTCTGTCACCTTTTCGATAACTAATTTCTCGTCCTTTTTAGGATGAAATTTTTCTTTATTTGAAGCCCTACTCTGACTTTTGCCAGGGGCCGCAATATAGCCTGGCCATAAATATGGCCTAAATGCTGAATGCGGTTTCTGGGACCTCTCCACGGTGATCCTCATTCACATGGTGACACATTGTGTCATCGGGTGTTTATCGCTAGTGTGATGTCCTGGTGGGGTAGTGTCGTGAAGTGAGCAGCCAACCCTACACGATGGACGAGTCGTGACTCTGACTTCCCCAAGCGGGCAGTCACCATGGATACAGGGACTTCTTTCCTAGAGACGCCAAGTTTAGGCTTGAGCGGGATTCTCTCGCCTGATTCCTAAGTGTCAAGACGTGTATACAGTCTATGTAGAAATTGGCGCATTCAAAGTACCAGTTCTATATTGGGAGAATTCCTAAGCTTGGGATGATATCTCCTTGGAGACCAGGCAGTGAATCAGCAGTCCACAAAACCAACTACAAGGAAGTCACCTATGTCTAGGCCAGTGGTGGGCTTCAGATTGTAAACCCAACTTTTGTCATCATTTAATGAAATCCTCCAGTTGGTCTACAGACAACATTATGGGAGTTGTACCTTCACCATCATTTATCCGGCAGCTTGGTAGTGCTTCAAGTGTTTGACTTGGTACCTGAGATCCTCTCCAGGAACTTTGGTGTATCTCCAGTGTTCGAGTGTCTAGTGTGGGACTATCTTGAACGTAACAACAGAGTGATTGAACATCCAGCCAGTTCAAGAAACCAGGGATTCAGATAAGTGTGGGCAATTATGGGTATATTGCCAGGCTTCACTATTAAATGTCCACACTCATCATAAGCATGATCTAGACAGACTTTGGGACATTCATACAAGTTCAGTCAGATCGAGTTTGAAGTGTTGGTCCTTCATATCACTCTGGGTTCTTGAAGTTCTTTGCTGATTCTTATATAATGTATGTGTTGCACTTTTACATTATTTCTAAAGTTTCACTAGTGACTGGAGTGTCACTCATTCATTGTTCTTAGCTGTCTAAAATACATGTATGTTCAATTAATAATCTTCATCTGTGTTAACATGGTTATGCTAGTATACTATCATAATCTGGGAATACCTCTTTTTAAGTAGTGGGGGTGACATGAGGTGAGCAGCCACCCTACACAATGGACGAGTCGCGACTTTGGTTTCTACGCGGACAGTCAAATTTCAAACTTGAACCCGTCCAGAAGGGTATATAGTCTCTTATATTGATCTATACCTTTATCTGGTAGAATATTCATTTCTAGACCTTCTAGTTGCTTTGATAA
Source organism: Candidula unifasciata (assembly GCA_905116865.2). NCBI lineage: Eukaryota > Metazoa > Mollusca > Gastropoda > Stylommatophora > Geomitridae > Candidula > Candidula unifasciata. The sequence continues at coordinate 43,541 of CAJHNH020002388.1, read as the reverse complement.
ATCTTCATTTTCAAACTTGCAACTGTAGGTTGGCGAATTCTATATTTTATTTAGAAATTCCTGTAAACAGGTTTACTCCTTAGGCAGGAATACAAGGGAACTTCTTTCCTAGAGACGCTAGTTTGATTTTTAAAAATCATTCTGCTGCCTGATCTCAAAGTGACAAGACGTGTATACAGTCTATGTAGAAATTTGGCGCATTAAAAGTTCCATTTCTATCTTGGAAGATTTCCTAAGCTTGGGTAAGTTGATTATAGCTTACGGGTACCATAATTGATGTCTTTTTAAAGTTGGCCACTGCTGAAGAGAGGGCAGAGTCAGCTGTGTGATCGCACAGAGTTCGACCGTTCTTGATGTCCAGAGATCAGGCTCCGAAACTTAGACCTTCCCCTGTACAGACTAATTAGTTGGTGCGCTACATTACCCACACCATTTGTAAAGATATTAAACCCTACAAGTAATTGTTCTCTGACCAGTCAAACGAAGTTTGTGCCGCATTAACTGGAATAGGGAATTTAGGTCATCTTTAACCGGCTGGCAGGGCTAAGCGCTCTGCGTCGAGTGTGTTTGACACAGATTCAGTGGGTGTGTAGTGAATGGTCTGTGGAGCCGGAATATATATAGGTACTAACTATAAACATGGTATGTCTGCGAGTGCAGATGTGAGGGTGGAGAGAGGATGATCTATGTGTGTTAGTGTCTATCTATCTCCACTATATATCTGGTTTTCTATCTGTTGCACTAGTTTACATACAGACAAATGAAAGGAGACATTGTCTCCTGGTCTTGAGAGTACACTCTGAGGAATAGAGAAGGGGAGCAGAGGTGGTGTGAGCTGATGTGTGATTAAAGCTAATTACTAATTCTGAGTTCTTTCCTGACAGGACGATACCTCCTTAATTGATTAATAATTCTGAGTTCTTTCCTGACAGGATGAGACCTCTTTAGAGATCGGGCAGACGAATCACAGTCCAGTCAACAACCACCAACCCATACCATTTTATGCACCAAGCACAACCAGAAGTCCTGCCCTTTGTGCCACTACCTCAACATGGCGAGAGTGTGCTTGTGAGCTCTTATGACGAGTGGACATTTGCAGACATTTGTGTCATCAATCTAGAGAACCAGTCTTCAAGAGCTTGGTTGGGCTCTGAGGGAGTTTTGTGACCTGACCTGTGAGAGAGACTTGTTGAGTCCCTATGCAGTTCCTGTGTCCTCGATGGTGAAGTAATCAACTGGTACCAGATCAACTAAAGGCATAGATACCTGAGTCTACAGTCGAATCTCCATGGACTCAGGGGAGCATCGACCTACGAACTGGGATAAGTGATCTATTAATTACCATCATGCTCTCTTCCCACAGCTCCTGGTGATTTCAATAATGAACTCATGTACTCTCCTGACCTAAGATCTGGCTGCTTCAATGTCTGGGTTGTGTCACTGACTCCTGAGCTTCAGTCAATGAACATTCTTGAGAATCTATTCATTAATACATGTATATATATATATATATATATATATATATATATATATATATATATATATATATATATATATATATATATATATATTGTACTTATTACATACATTCATTTTCATGTCCCTGTTTCACCATTCTAACTGTTTAGCATTGATATGTGTGTGAGTAATAAGTGTTATCTGTGTTAGTATGGTTATGATAGTAGACTATCATAACCTGGGGGCTATCTTTTTATAGTAGTGGGGGTGTCCAGCCAAGTTTGCCTAGGAATATTATATATTTTGTAGTGCCAAAACTTGAGTTGCCCTACTCCTGAAATAAGTTGAGCGTATATTGGCCACGGAGCATCCCTTAGACCAATACGAGCCAACGACTCAACATAATTATTTCAGAGTGTTGTTGGTTCTTAAGGAGAAATCCTTAAATCAGGCACGTGACAGGAGCGGTATGTGACAGGTAGAAAGTCAGTCAGTCACTTTTACGGGTGGCCTAGTTATTATATTATTTTTTATCCAAGTCATCCCCTTGCAGAATGCAATTTTTCGTTATTGAAGCACTAGCCTGGCTTTTGCTGAACATAACTGGGCCACAATTATTGCCATAACGGCTGGGACCTCTCCACAAGTGATCCTCATCCGCATGGTGGCACTTTGTGTCACCGGGTGTTTATCGCTTGTGTAATGATTTCCTGATGGGGTGCAATTTACTTACTAACTTATTGTAACCGGTATGGAGCCCCCGGTTATAACGTCATTGAGGGTTACCCGGGATATCGGGATGTACATTGTTGCCCTGTGATTTTAGGATAGTAGATATTCAAAAGTGGCCCAGACGTGACAAATAAATCCATTGATCACATTCTTTACTAGCATACGAAAGCAGATTTAAACGGCGTGGTCTTAAGGTATGGCACTCGCCTCGGGTGCTGGAGGTCTAGGGTTCAAACCCCGATGAAGGCTGAGATTTTTTTCACGTGGACATCTGGTAATTTCTCTTAGATTTTGGGTAGTAAGACCTGACGACCTTGTGTATTCTTGCCTACAACTCCTTTGCAGTTGGAAATCGAAAATGAGTAGCCAAACAGCGCTGTCTGGAAATCTACCCAAAAATATTTTAGAATTCTCGCAGGTGCAACGGAGTTCGTGCACTGTGCTAAGAATTCTTTAGACTCAGGCTTGAGTTAGAAGTAGAACTGAGCACTTATGGGTTTACACCCGTGTGCCATGGCGTAGATCCGTTGACTAAACTAAACTAAGATTTAAACCATTCTGCTACTGTCGCTATGAGTGCTCCAGGTACCGTATTTACGTCTGTAAATGCAACACCCAGTTTCTGAAACAATAATTTCAGGCCACGATGAGTGTCTTAAACCAAAACCGAAGCAGTAGTACCTATAAGAAGTGACAGATAGGCCGCATAAGAGCAACTTACAGTTGTAAATTTAACTCTTTGAGTCCCCAGGAACGTGTCATACATTCATAGATTCCTACCTAGAAGCCCAATGAACGCAAGATGCGCCGTTATCAAAGCCAGTCTTTCTTGACTACCCCTTCGGCTTCTGATGCTAAACCCCCTGGGACTCAAAGAGTTAAGTTGCCAATAGTGTAGCGGTTCTCAGCCTGGGGGTTGCAACCCTTTTTAATGGGTCGAACGATCCTTTCACAAGGGTCGCCTGAGACCATTAGAAAAAAAAAAAAAACACATATTGATTGAAGCTATGAAGTAGCAACGATAATAATTGTATGACTAGGGGTCGCCAGAACACGAGGAACTGTATTAAAGGGCCATGGCGTTAGAAAGGTTGAGAACCACTGCAATAGTACGTTATGTATAAGTGAGTTTAAAGCTAACTATGGCTGGGCAGGGTGCTTTAAGGCAGAAAATGACCTAGCTATACAGCGACTTTCCGAGGCTTGCCAAGAAAAACTGTTTTGTTTCAAAGACATGTTCCTGAAGTCACAAAAGACATACAACTACAGCACTGGGGCAATTTTAAATGCAAATGAAACTCCGGTTTGTTATCAGATTTTGTAAATTATAATCAGCTCTTAATGGGAACAGTCAGTGAAGGTACCTTGGAGGGGCGGCTGCATGGGAGGATTTAGCACACATGGGAATGCGCAGCGCGTTGTCATGTCGTTTGTGTTAACATGACATAAACCAGGTCTGTTAACCGGATGCGCACAAAAAAATCAAGTCTCTTGAACAAAGCCAATGTCCAGATATGGATGAACAACCTGGATTTTCCTCTGCAGTTAACAGCCGGTGAACACAAACAAAACAATCAAAAGAGCAAACAGAAAGTTACATGTTGTGATTGTCTAGTTAGTAATAAAAAGAAAATAGTCGCGTACAGGACGTTGCAGAACCAACCCCAGCCTTTTTTGCTGTTGTGGTTTTTCTAGGTACATTTTAAATTTGGTAGTATGCCATTTGCTTAGTGAGCGGTCAGCTCATGGTCGAAACGAACGCAAGAAAAATTGTCCGCAGCTGCGATCGAACCCGGCACTCCAGCATTACGAAGCGCGTTCGCAACGCCTAAGCCACAGACGCCGACTGTCTAGTAGCTCTAAAATTTAACTATTGTATAAGGTTGAAAGAGTGTGCTTGTGGTTATTGTAGGATTCGCTTCCAAAAAGTGGCCTTTGAGTTTCTTACCCAAAGGAGGAATACAGGCAAAATTCCGTGACTCGTGTGCGTGGTATCCTTATTGTCGTGGTGCGCCTCTTGACTAGCTAACTACCTCCGACTTGAGCACCTTGTTTTGCTTTTGTAGACTGTGATCATAACTTGAGGAACGGTCTGGTTTTTTTGGCGGGCCAGAAACTCGTCGTCGCCCCTTTTCTTGTTAGTTTAAATATGTCCGTCACGAGAAGGCCAGGAGGTGAACTTTGCTGTCAGAGGCGATGAATGCACAGAATGTCAAGCGAACGAAAGAAGAAGAAAAAGACCAGAAATTAAAAAAATAATGGAGGTGTGTAGTGGAGAAACTGTTGTGACAGAGCTGGTCAATGTAAAACTAGGGGCGATCAGAGGTGAAAACTGTAACCCACGGCTTGTTAAAGCACATTTCTGTCTTTCCAGATCATAATGTGTCACAGTTCTATAGGAAAGCATCAAATTTCAGGCGTCGATCCCAGTTGCAGGTAATTTGGAAGCAGAGCGTCTTATTTCAATAGTGATTACGACAGCCACAAGTTGAGTAAGAAGTGGCAAACTATTGGGTTTAAATTTGCCTGGATAAATCGCTACAGCCAAAAATGCTCGAGTTCTGCAATGTCATGTAAAAGATCCGCATCCTGCTTTTTATAAGTGATGTAACTATGTAGTTGCTCTTAACTAGATTCAACTAAATATGCAATGCAATAAATTGTATAACATATTGTTTGTGTCCACATTATTTAAACGGACTATTTGAAAACATAGTGGAGAATTACAGATACGTGTATACGAGAATACTTACATAAGCTGAGTGGATTCAAGATCACTTCATCGCCGGTGTCAAAGGCTGGATTAGCATAGGCAAAGCTGCCTTCATTTGCCACACGACGGTCATTTGGCTGGTCAAAGTTGGTAGTGGGTAAGTTCATCGTGGTCGATGGCGGAGCTGGTTGGCTGACTGTGGAAATATACATTGCGCTGTGCATTGAGCCTCTGAGCTCACTGCTTGTGTCCGACACTGGCGTACCAGATCTTCTGGGCGAATGACAATATGCCATGAACGCTCTTGGTTGGAAATTTGGCGATGATGTCCTCAGGATTAGCTGCTGGCGAATCTGTGGCGACTTGGATCTGAACCTTGGACTTGGGATTGTATCCGGTGTTAAAGTGTTTCTTGGCAAGCTGGGTGTACTGCTAGTGCAGACGACATTACTAGAAGATCCATTCCTAGAAATAACGTCAATAGATGGATGTTCTGACTGTTCAACACTTAAAACGGCGTCATTTCTTCCATGACCATTTACAATAGAATGGGTTTGCTCCGCAACTTCAACAGGAAACGTTAAATCCGCGGATAAAGCCATTGTGTATGAAGAGAAACTCGGCGATTTAAATATCTATGCTGATTATACGCTGTGAATTATTAAAATATATACCGCTTCCATTGATGTCTATTAGTACTGTCTCTGTTAGAGTGATAATAATACATTTAGTCTATTCCAAACGCAATAAACACACTAGAATCGATGACGTTTTTCACATCATCGCTAGACAAAAGTTAACGGCAACAGGTGTTACCCCCAATACCATATGTATGGTTTTCCCTGCAAAGACAAAACAAACATGGTTATTATACTACATAACAATTCTGGTAAAGCTGTCATCGATTTCTTTTTGTATGAACTGTTTAGCAAAACAGATAACGTAAACAGTTAGCTTTTTTGTTTTGTCTAACTGTTTGCATTAGAAATACACAGAAGATGGGTATTCGTGGAAACAAAGCAGTTGGACCAATCGAAATAAGCATTAGGAAAAGAAGTAAAAAGAAAATGACTGTGGATCTTCTCGTGCCAATGGAAGCTCATTTTATAGACAATTCAACACTCAATGCGTGACCTAGTCAATATCACGCCGACCGCTTTTACTTCCTAGAACATTACTTATTTTAGGTCGGGACGACTTGGGAGCTAAGGCTATTTTAGAAAAAGGGGCGGGGGAACAATCCCACAATGCGGTTCCAATCCAACACTTTCGTGGGAGCAACCGCTTTGCCACTACGGCTGTCGTGGAAATACATGAGAGAAGTAAAACTAAACAGCCTGTCGACTGGGTGTTATTATCAGGGCACAACAGCAGTCATTGAGTTATTCATTTTCTAGATGTCCATTGTGTTTTTTTTTTTATTGGACCCATGCTTGGTTAATATCAATTTCTGTAACCTATGGTGCCAGTTCAATGGTGTGAGGTTAATTATGTCCATGATCCACAACTGTGGATTTCAAGTGGTGCGATGACACGGCCAATGAAGACATGGGTATTTTTTTTTTGGGGGGGGGGGGGGGGGGTCATGTTCACTTTTTTCCATAGCGAGGCGCACATTTCTGGAGGTGACAGGTTCGATTCCCGACACGGTAACTGTAGCTTTCGATTTGTATGTTGTCTAGTGTGTTCTTCTTCTATCTTTCTACTTTCTTACAGTGGACAACATAAAAATACAAAAATATAGTAACCGTGCCTAGAATCGAACCTGTGTAGCCTTGCTATGGAAACAAGTGTAAAAAGAACATGGTCAACTAGGCACACACCCCCCACCCCCCCCCCCCCAACAAAAAAGTGTCTTATTGGCCATGTCTATTGTACAGTTTGAAATTCACAACTATGGAATACCGACAGAATTCATTTAAAACCATTGACATGGCGCCATAGGTTACATAAATTTATGTTAATGAAGCATAGGTCGAATAACAAGCGCAGCAACAATTTACGAACACAGTATACCATAATGCTTTTTCTAAAATACAAAAACATTTAAGAAAGGCGTTTGATTGGTAGGTTCCAGTGTGTATACGTCATTTCCATAAATAAACATTAATATTTATGTGAACTTTTTGTTAGCTCCTCTATTGTTCCGCACAGCTTCGAGAAATGTCTTGAATCACTGGGTTCCCGATAGCAACAAATATCAACTACATTTAAATCAGCTAAGTTAAGACCCTACATATCAGCACTTAGGACATTTTCAAAAGCGCACAATGCCTAACGTCATCAGTCACTGCCGAAAGTAACAATCAGCAGTCAGCTGGTTACAAGCAATGCACGAAACATCTATTACCCTTCTAGTTTGCGTCCACCGGTAATAAACTCCGGCGCAAAATTCTGGTTTGTCATCCATTTCTGGTCATTGGTTTTCTTCAGAACTGGAATTTGGGTTGCACATTTATTTTGCCAATTTGGCTTACTTGTATGCAGACTGTTGGTTCCTAGCCCTTCAGACCGATGCATTCCAACTTCAAAGTAACCACCCCGTATTAGTCGTATTGTATAGACCAGAAGGCGTTAAAATAGTGCTTTACTTACAAATCCCCTTGAAATTGACACGTTCTGCTTTATCAACACAGACGTTAAAATAGTGCTTTACTTACAAACCCCCTTGAAATTACCAAGTCCCACTATATCAAAACCACAATGAGACCGTCCAGTATTTGCTTCAACTCACCTCTGAACATTTTCAGACGCACGCGACTGGTGTAGGTCTACATAAACGGCCTTTAAATATCCCTCCGCCAATGCTAACTGTAATAAAGTAGTTACCGGGTTAGGCGACAAGGTGATAAAAACATAAATCTCACCAATATCGAATACCATTTAAAATATCAAGTTGGAATTTATCTCCCATATTGAATGACTCAATATTCAAAAGGAAACGCCAGACTAAAAAAATTAGAAATGGGTGTGTCTACCACTTAATAGTGACAGATAAGCAACCTTGGAATTCCGTATCAACAGGATATAGCTATTACGTCTTTCCGAAATGATAACTCTCCATCATCATCATCAAAATCAGCATTATCATAATTATCATCATAACCACCACCATCATCATCATCATCACCACCATCATCATCAGCATCATCAAAATTATTATCATCATCACCACCCATAGAGAAGGCTGTGATGTTTCACTATCTCACAAGATCATCAAAATCACAGATAAGGAAATTATCTTCTTGCTTTTAATTTTTTCTCTCTACTTCAATCGAGGGTCTTTGTGGCGAAATGGTCACGTCGTTTGCCTCACGCTCTAAAGGTCGTGGGTTCGTTTCACGGCGGCGCCGTTCAGTTCACCAACGCATCTTTTACGGGATAAAACCCGGTGCAATGAGGTCGGTTCTCTCACCTTTACCTTTACATTTTCCATCAATTTTACCAGTCGTTATCAAGTCCTTGAGTCAAATCCCTTTTATAACATGTTCGAAAAAGCACATAGGGTCTCCCTCTGATCTTCTTGGTCAGTTTACAAATTCACCCTGTCTCGGGGAGGGTTGTCTCGTCTGTTTTTTTTATCTCTGCTTGATTTTCTTTGCATTCACCTCAAACTCTCCATCTCCACCACGAGTTGATGTTTTCGGCTTGTCTGTGTTTGTGCATGTCTCATAAGGCTATAACACCACAGGCTTTATTTGGTTACTCAACAATATTTTTGTTTGTTTATTGCAGTTGGCATCTTTTTGTTAGTGTGTTATCTTTTGCAACTTGCTAAAAGCCACTTTTGTCTTGGCGTTTTTTTTGTACTAATCTTTGCAAGGCATCCGGCGTCAGATGATATGCCTGTTCCGAGATAACTATGACGATTTTTTTGCTCAAGGGTTAATGACTGAATCAATCAATAGTTGCAGTCATTGCACTAGGGACATTTCCACACGTGGTCCTTCTCCTTCTTCAGTAGTAGAGGAAGCGTTTTCATGCCTGTAGTGCCAGTTGCTACCAGTGCCGGACATGGTCACTCCCAACAAAACATCAAAGAAAATTAGTAACCATGGAAATGAGGTGTCTGAGAAAGAGGGTAGAAGTGACCAGAAAAGATACAATCTGTAATGAGATAATACGAGATAAAGTCAGCACAAAATCAATTCTAAATCACACAGAAAGACAGCAAATCAAATGGTTTGCTCACTTGGAGAGAATGCCGTCTGATGCTATACCATAAAAGGCGTGTACCAAAAGGGAAGAGTAACGTAGAGCAAGAGGTAGATCAAGAACAATATGGGAAGATAACATCAGAAAAACTCTACGGCACCACGATGTGTCTATGGCGAGGCAGCCAGAAGAGCACGAAGCAGGACCTTACATCTCGCTCGACACTCGAAGCGGTAAAAGGGGATGTAAAGAAGAAGAAGAAGTTCCATTTGCGATCTAATTAACAAATCCGCTCGTGTGTTCCCACTTAACGTTGAAAATCGTCTAGAATCAAAGCTTAAACAACTCCACCCCATCACCTCCGCTGAATTAGTCTTTCAGTGTATGGATACTTTGTTCTGTTGCAGTATCCACCTAATCCAAGACAGTTTTTACTTCGTTCATCAATGCCCTCAGAGAAATGGGAAGGATAGAGGACTTTGGTGGCAGTGAATCCACATCACTCGCCAGAATGGCAGACTTGGGAATTAAGATCGGCACAGCAAAAAACGAGACGCACACCTGCTACGCCAGAAGACTTGTTAATCAACATAGAACTGGTACTATTAGCCATCGGACGTTGGGGTTCATACTGAGGGGAGGATCTGAGCACCTATGGACATGTCCGGAGTGCAATGAGGATAACCCAACTAACTAACTAACTAACTAAATTTTACTTCGTTCGCTTCATTAAGAAGCTCACCACCCAGAAGGGGGCAGCAGCAGCAGCAGCTTATCTGTCTGCTGCGGGACCCGACAGACTGGATCGCAGCGAAAACATTTCAGTTTGGTGAACTAATGAAGTCCCAGTGAACTCACTGTGAGTTTACTTATTGCTCTTTACATGATGTGCTTTTCTCTAAACACGTTGTTTCCCACGGAGCTGTTAAAACAACTTGCGTTAACGCAAATGTTACTTTAGCATTTCTGGTGCTTAGGATAGGTCAAATCAAATGGTTTGGCCATGTAACACGACTAATGTCAGATAGGGCATTATAGAGAGCAATGTTATACAGATAGAATGATAACAGATCCAGAGGTCGACCATGCAGAATATGGATAGCAGACATATCAGAGACACTGAAAAGTAACTTTATACGAAGCGAACAGAAAGAATGGCCTGTTTAGAGATCTTGTCCTGCCCGGACGCCGCGAGGCATTCCAGGAGTAGAGAAAAAAAAAAAGAAGAGGAAGAAGGTGAGTAAGTTTAGCTAGCTAATTTAACCCATCTGGAACTAAACAACTATTACTGTACGTAAAGGATACATGGGATTCAACGACTTAAGTGATACCTGCTTTGTGCTGACGAAAGAGTTAACTCGATCCTCTCAAAACAAACAAAAAACATTGCAAGCCCTGCACACTGTCTGTTAAATTCTGCCAGGTTAACCCGTCCCCAAAACTGACGAAAACGAGAGCGCCAACTCCTAGGATATACATATTAGGGACCAGTGGGTATATTATTCCCAATTGGGTTTTTGGAACCCACATGGGTTTAAAAAAATAAGATTATGCTAGACTACACTTTCAAGAAGGGAGCCGCCATGGTGTAGAGGCTAAATGCTCGCCTGCAGATCCGAAAGTCGTGGGTTCGAATTCAAACGTAGAAGAACTGTTTTCAGAAATAACATTGGATTGAGTAGGTCTCGTGTAAAATCCTGGGACCTAAGGGCGGCCGGCGTGATGTTGATCACATCCGCCACCAAGAACCGATTAGTCTATAAAATATACACCTAGCCCTATGTGCCCTAAGGCATAGGAAAGGTTTCTTTACTTTTTACACTTTAAACAAAACACTACTTTACCGAAAATATATGCGTAAGAACACAAATCATATGCAACACTATAAAACAATATACGATACTATGTTTTACCCTTTTACACATCATATTATAATATGGAAAACAAGCACGGCAGACATTTAATATATCTGTACTGTTTGCCAGAAAGAAACTGGAGGTATCTTTAACAAAACGCGAGAGGTCTAAATTATGTAGAAGGAATAAAGACCACAATTACACGCACGCATATTGCCTTTGTTCCGAAATGTCTCACAACCGCCCATCTTTTTGTGCTGTAACCACTTTAGAGTTTCAATAATTACATGTCCTGGACAGAAAAATCGCACCCTGTTGCACTGAACTTTGGAAGCGTAGCACAAGGGAGAGAAAAGGAGCACGGGGGAGGGGGGAGAGAAGGAGCACAAGAAAGAAAGAAGGAGCACAAAGGAGAGAGAGAGAAGGAGCACACGGTAGCGAGAAGGAGCACAAGGGAGAGAGAAGGAGCACAAGGGAGAGAGAAGGAGCACAAGGGAGAGAGAAGGAGCACAAGGGAGAGAGAAGAGGCAGAAGGTAGCGAGAAGGAGTACAATGGAGAGAGAAGGAGCACACGGTAGCGAGAAGGAGCACAAGGGAGAGAGAAGGAGCACAAGGTAGAGAGAAGGAGCACAAGGGAGAGAGAAGGAGTACAAGGGAGAGAGAAGGAGCACACGGTAGCGAGAAGGAGCACAAGGGAGAGAGAAGCAGCACAAGGTAGAGAGAAGCAGCACAAGGTAGAGAGAAGGAGCACAAGGTAGAGAGAAGCAGCACAAGGTAGAGAGAAGCAGCTCAAGGTAGAGAGAATGAGCACAAGGTAGAGAGAATCAGCACAAGGTAGAGAGAAGCAGCACAAGGTAGAGAGAAGGAGCACAAGGTAGAGAGAAGGGGCACAAGGTAGAGAGAAGCAGCACAAGGTAGAGAGAAGCAGCACAAGGTAGAGAGAATCAGCACAAGGTAGAGAGAAGCAGCACAAGGTAGAGAGAAGCAGCTCAAGGTAGAGAGAATGAGCTCAAGGTAGAGAGAATCAGCACAAGGTAGAGAGAAGGAGCACAAGGTAGAGAGAAGCAGCACAAGGTAGAGAGAATCAGCACAAGGTAGAGAGAAGGAGCACAAGGTAGAGAGAAGCAGCACAAGGTAGAGAGAAGCAGCACAAGGTAGAGAGAAGCAGCACAAGGTAGAGAGAAGCAGCACAAGGTAGAGAGAAGCAGCACAAGGTAGAGAGAAGCAGCACAAGGTAGAGAGAAGCAGCACAAGGTAGCGAGAAGGAGTACACGGTAGAGAGATGGAGAACAATGTAGAAATAAGGAGCACAAGGAAGAGAGAAGCAGCACAATGCAGAGAGAAGGAGAACAAGGTATAATAGAAGGAGCACAGGGAAGAGAGAAGGAGCACAAGGTATATAGAAGGAGCACAAGGAAGAGAGAAGGAGCACAAGGTAGATAGAAGGAGCACGACGGGGAGTGAGTGATCACAAGGCAGAAAGAAGGAGCACAAGGAAGAGAAAAAGAGCACAAAAGGAGATGGATGAGCTCAAGAGATAGAGAGAAAGAGCACAAGGAAGAGAGAAGGAGCACAACGTAGCTAGACGAGCACTAGGTGGTGATAAGGAGCACATGGGAGAGAGAGGTACACGGGAGAGAAAAGGAACACAAAGAGAAATGAAAAGGAGCACAAGAGCGAGAGAAGGAGCGCAAGGGGGAGAGAAGGAGCACATGGGAGTGAGAAGGAACACAAGGGAGAGTGAAGGAGGACATGGGAGAGAGAAAGAGCACAAAGGGAGAGGGATGAGTACAAGGGAGAGAGAATGAGCACAGGAGAAAGAGAATGAGACGGAGTCAGAGAGATGCAGCACAAGGGAAAGAGAATGAGACGAAGGCAGAGAAATTCAGCACAAGGGAGAGAAAAGGAGACAAAGGCAGAGAGATGCAGCACAAGGGAAAGAGAATGAGACGAAGGCAGAGAAATTCAGCACAAGGGAGAGAAAAGGAGACAAAGGCAGAGAGATGCAGCACAAGGGAAAGAGAATGAGACGAAGGCAGAGAAATTCAGCACAAGGGAGAGAAAAGAGAACAAAGGCAGAGAGATGCAGCACAAGGGAAAGAGAATGAGACGAAGGCAGAGAAATTCAGCACAAGGGAGAGAAAAGGAGACAAAGGCAGAGAGATGGCAGCACAAGGGAAAGAGAATGAGACGAAGGCAGAGAAATTCACACAAGGAGAGAAAAGGAGACAAAGGCAGAGAGATGCAGCACAAGGGAAAGAGAATGAGACGAAGGCAGAGAAATTCAGCACAAGGGAGAGAAAAGGAGACAAAGGCAGAGAGATGCAGCACAAGGGAGAGAAAAGGAGACAAAGGCAGAGAGATGCAGCACAAGGGAGAGAAAAGGAGACAAGGCAGAGAGATGCAGCACAAGGGAAAGAGAATGAGACGAAGGCAGAGAAATTCAGCACAAGGGAGAGAAAAGGAGACAAAGGCAGAGAGATGCAGCACAAGGGAAAGAGAATGAGACGAAGGCAGAGAAATTCAGCACAAGGGAGAGAAAAGGAGACAAAGGCAGAGAGATGCAGCACAAGGGAGAGAGAATATAAAGTAAGTATGCAAAGGACACTTTTCACACAGTCGACGCATCTGCCCTAAACCTAAAAGGCCATTGTGGCGCTTATGGTGCATCCCGCGCCCGATGCTGGACACACATTTTTATAGAATGGTTGGCACCCGATTGGCGATGTCTTCAGCATCACTCTGCTCGCCTTTACTTCCCCATGTCTTTACCTGGCACTACTTCTATGCTGGATCAACTTGAAAATCACACTTAACCTGAAAAAATCCAACTCGATGAAGATTTGAGCCGAAGATCTTCATCCGACAGGGAATACAGTTCTAGATCTATGTTTCTTGGTGGAGGTTTCCCTTTGCCTCTCCGAAAATTTACATCCATCACCATTTTAACCAGGCTACCGTGACATTTTGCGTAGTCAAAATACCCCAGCATTTATCTCTGTTTTTACCAGGCTACCTTGACGTTTAGCGTAGTCAAAATATCCCAGCACCCATCTCTGTTTTTAACCAGGCTACTGTGACGTCTAGCATGGTCAAAATATCCCAGCACCCATCTCTGTTTTTACCAGGCTACCGTGACGTTTAGCATGGTCAAAATATCCCAGCACCCATCACTGTTTTTACCAGGCTACCGTGACGTTTAGCATGGTCAAAATATCCCAGCATTTATCACTGTTTTTACCAGGCTACCGTGACGTTTAGCATGGTCAAAATATCCCAGCATTTATCACTGTTTTTACCAGGCTACCGTTAGCATGGTCACTTTTCCGAAAAACTTTATCATGGTACAAAGCGTCGCGGGTCGACTCTGCCTAAAATGGGTACCAGTATGTATGTCCCGGGGAAGTAAAGACGGCCGGCGTAATGTTGACCACATTACCTACCTTGGGCCGAACGGTCTGTAAAAATATGGGCGCTCTTCCCATATGCCAGATTCGCCTAAAGGCGTAAAAAGGGATCTTTACTTTCCTTTTCTTTTTCCGGAAACAGTACCTTTCATTGCCAACCCCCCCTTCCCCCCCCCCCCCCCCCCCCCCCCCCCCCCCCCCCCCCCCCCCCACCCCCCCCCCCCCCCCCCCCCCCCCCCCCCCCCCCCCCCCCCCCCCCCCCCCCCCCCCCACCCCCCCCCCCCCCCCCCCCCCCCCCCCCCATTTCCCCCCGAAGCTACTATGACGTTTAACGTACCCAAAAGAGCTCAGCTTACAGAGCATGATGCTGTAGTGTTTATGAGCCAGTTTCACTCAGTGAAACTTGATTATGTAAGATATTGCTGTTTTACTTCTTTTACTTCTGGTCTATGGTTTTCTAATAATTTTTGTATCAAATTTCAGTTCAAAAGCTCTGGTTTTTTTTTTTCTTCTTCAACGATTAACTCTTATCCATAAGTTACGACAGGAAAGATGCATGATCTCCGAATATTTGTTCCTTTTTAACTCGTTTACAAGTGCTGCGCAAAAGGTTTTGAGTCCTCTATAATCTCTTCATTGCTAATGCAAGTCTTGTATTGTCCAGTCCCAATTGTTGTTGCACACTCCTGAGCATAGATATTCACAATCTTTAACATTTTCTATTTCTTTATGCTCGTTTTTTCAATATGCTGTCGGTACGCTGTATGTATTGTGGAATTTTTTTTTTTTTTAAATAAATTAAAAAAAACAAGATTCAATTATTGACTGTGACTTTTAGCGGCCAGAATTGATTCTCCTAAGCAAACTACATAAAATATAATTGGCTGATGAACCACACAGCGGCCAATAAGTGCTGTGTTAGCGTTCACTGGGTGTAAACTCTGGAGCAAAGTTCCAAGTATTCGTCCACCTCCGGACTTTAGTCTTTTTCCAGAACTTTAGTATTGCAGAACATCCGTTTCACATATCTGGCTTTTTATTGTATGCAGACTCTAGGTTCCTTGCCTCTTAGGCAGATGTACTCCAACTTCGAAGAATGTTCTAATTAGTCGACTCCTACGACATGCTTGTTGGAGAGGTAGTTGGTCTATTCCTATTTTCCGCCACAATAGGGCCCCGGAACCCACACAGGGAAATGCGGTCGTCAGGAGTTGACCGCCAGTGAACTTTAAGAAGTAGAAAAAGGCTTGTGAGTTCAGAATATCGTTACAATTTGTCCTTTCTTAAATGCGAAGAGTGCATCGATATGCTTCACCGGATTTCACTTCCAGTGTTATGGACGGCATCCTGAAGAGGACATGCAATTAAATTGTTAAAATAAGAATAGAAAGATGACACAACAGTTGTTTGGGAGAAAAATTCAAAAATTCGAAATACATTTAACGAAATAAAATGTAGGTCACAGAAAACAAAACAATTATGCGGGCACCGAACCCTTAGAGCGTTAATTATCAATGAAAAGAAAATACTGTTTAGTTTAACAGAGACCTAGACAATATATATATATATATATATATATATATATCTATATAATATATATATATATATAAGCACAGTATAAGAAGTATATATATATATATATATATATATAATATATATATATATATATATATATATATATATATAAAGTTCAGAAACCCTAGCGCTATACGTAATTACTAAAAATGACATAAATTACATGATTAAACGATCGTTTGTGTGCTGTTGAAAAGTGCGATCCCAATGCTGGGCATACGCCAGGAACCAAGAATGAATGTATCTGTAGGAAGTCCGCTTAACAATAATAAATTACTGTCGCAAGGACGTAAAGTGGAAATTTATTCAATGAAATATTTCGTTTACGTAAATTCTGTTGTGTTTTCTGAATAGCTGGAAACGTATTTCGATAATTTAGCTTTGCGATTCTGGTCTCAGGACTCAACTCAACGAAGGGATAACCCCAACTGCATCTCCACGTTATGGAGGATGGTAAACATGCTGCAGTGTTGGGGACCAAGTAATCACAGGGATAAGTGGACACCTCTTGGAAACATATCCTGACTATTTTAAAAACATACGATACATCTTAATTACCTCATACAGAATATGATAATAAGACGTGTTGTAAACATATTATTGTTGCTTTGAGTATCGTTTTTTTAAATGACTTTCTTAGATTTTTTTTTCTGCTTTACAGCACCCTGTATATTTTTTGCTATTGATCATGTATGGACAATTCATTTAAAAACACCATGTCTCCTAAGCACATACAGTGTAAATAAACAGTCAGAAATGTATAAGAACAGACACGAAGACAACAATAGAACACCCTCCTTGTATTAGATAGTTTGATTGTCTTATTGAGCTGTTGTTTAGACAAGCGCAACTGGAGACACGTGACTCTCGTGAAATAACAGTTTTGGAGTTTTGAATTTTATGAACATTTGGGGTGCTTCCCATTGGATGTTTTTCTCCACACTCGATACTTGCAAGAGAGCCACCGTAGTCTAGCGGCTAGACGCTCGCCTGCGGATCGAAAGGAGGTGTGTTCAAGTCCTGACGTAGCCGGACGCAGGCGAACACAATGAAATTATAGTGATATCTTGAAGATAGTCTTTCCACTTTTGACATGTACCAAAGAAAATCCGCATCTAGTACCCAGATGTTTTTTTTTTTTTACCTTCTTAAAGGACAGAGAAAAGGTTTGTAAGAAAGAACAAACAGTTTATGTCAGCTTTATAAAATCGATCACAAAAAACAAACAAAGGAGGTTGCGGCGATTAGCCTTCATCAGCACATAAAGGACAACACAGTACACATACACAAATATGCTCTAACTATGAAGTGACTACACAGGACTCTAATGTACAAATTAAATGATACTCATCTGTGTCCCTGGCGAAAAACTTCGTTCAAGAGGATGACAAGGACAAGTACTAGCCTATATATCAAAAACGTGCGGACAGGGAGCGAAAAACGGGGTCAGTATACCTAGAAAATGGACGGAATAGACGCCCACAGACACAGCAGCGTACACTGAGTGTCTAAAGATGGAGGGAGGGGGTTGGCCAATAAGGCATAACCAGGGTTGGGTCGTGGGATTGACATTGGTCCATCCGCATGGAATAAAAGTGGTGTCTGTGCTAGAAACACATACCAACAGACAGGCGTACCAATGAAGGGGGTGAAATCAAAAGACAGTCAGTAAGTAGCATGTCCTTTGCAGTGCCTGCTCCCATAAGAACCATCCGGAAAACTTGTCGATCACAAGCAAGATGTCCCGCGTCCGATACACCAATCTGGAGACCATCCGCCACATCCTGCATCCATCTTCTCTTTGGCCTTTTTTTCCTTTCTTCCCATGCATATAGCCCTCCATTATTTTTCGCTCCAAACTTTCGTACGTTTTAATTGACCAAAATATTTCAATTTTCTGTGTTTTACCGTCTTTGATTGCCAACCTTCTTCAACTTTCAGTTCTTGAAGTATGGATGCATTTGTTCTTTTATTACATATGATATTCTTAGAACCCGTCTATAACATTTGTATTCAAAGGCATTTATGCGCTGTTCTGCTTGCTTAGTAAGTGTTCGGGTCTTACAAAGAGACACTTGTCGTTATTATTAAGGTCTATTGTGGTTGTTGTAATTTTTATCACAACTTTCAAGTTTGCTTTTCTTTAATTTGCAAACTACTAGTAAAAAAAGTTATTAAAAATTTTTTTTCTTTAAAGTAAAGGACCTTTATCCCCGCCTTAAAGCGTATTGGGCGTATTGGGTTAGACCTATATTCCATAGACCAACTAACACTTGGTAGGTGATGTGGTCAATATCACACCAGCCGCTTTTACTTCCCAGGAACTGCACCTAGTGCAAGGTTAAAGCTGGGTCGACCTGGGAGGCAAGATCTTTCCGTCAGGACTAGAACCCACGACTTTCCGGGCGTGTAGCCGCTGCACCACGGCGACTCCCAAATCGTTCAGCAGTTTGTCATTGCTTCCTGAGCAGTCACCTCTCGGTACCAATGTCGAAACTAATGGAAGTCAAATCGACGGCATTTGGGATCGAACCCGGCACCCTGGCATTTGGAAGCGCGTTTGCAGCGTCTAAGCCACAGACGCTGACTTCATCCACTAGTAATGAACGCTAGTACTTGGGTATTTACTAAACGCTGTGCTGATTGTAATTAAGGATTCTTCGAGGTAGCCTTCTCCAAGAAGTTTAGTGACACATGCAAGGATAAACTAAGGCCCTCTGACGCCATAAGCACTTTTTATTTGTGCCACCCACTCCCAGCCCCCCCCCCAACTTTTGACCTGTGCTTACAGCATTACAGTCCCCTGGGCAAACGAGTGTGCTGGGGCCCCTACGACAAACACTCATCGGAATTCAATGTATATGGTTAAGGGCCTCCAAAGCTTGTAGCACCCCCCCCCCTCCTCTCCTGCGAGGCCCATGTGGTTTAAGACGCCCCCCCCCCGCCCCCGCATGGGTAATTAAAAATATGGACAACAATAAACCATAAAATAAAATGTTTTTTTAAAATTGAAATAAAAAAAAACTTACAGTAAGATGGAAAATATTGTATATTTTATTATTTATATTTGAAAATCTTTCTCTTCTGTGTGTGTGTGTGTGTGTGTGTGTGCGTGTGCGTGTGTATGTGTGTAAAGGCTTTGATCAAACCTCAAACTAATTCTAACACATCCGCCTACATGCTTAACAGAGATAACGCATCCAGCCTGCCTTGTTGCACTGTTGCTCTGATAGGATTTTTCAATTCACTTACACACACACACTCGCACGCTCGCACATACACACACATATATTGTGAGAGAGATATAGAGTTAGAGCTACAGAGTTCGTACTGTGTGTGACGCTTTCTACAGTCGGCTAGCCGTTCTGCGGCAAGAGGTCAAGCCATATGGGATAAACCTCTCAGCAATAAAATCTATCATATATACCTACTAAAACCTGCTAGAAATGACTGAATCTCAAAGCAGAAAAAGCAGCAGAAGAGGCGCGCCGACAAGAAGAAAGGAAGGAGAGTAGAAAGAAGATTGCAGTAATCAAGGAAGCCAGAGAGTGTGCCTATAAAGAAGTCGCCCTACTTGTGCAGACAAAAGAAGAAGCTGAAGAAGCAGAGCTAGCGGCCAGAACGGAGCGTATTCTAATAGAGAAGAAAAGAGATGCCTCCAGCAAAGCTGCTAACAAACTAAGTATCAGCAGGGCTGACAAATGTACATCCACAGACAAAATAAAGCACAGCCACTGAAACCGAAATCACAGACTCAGTAACAGAACGGTTGCTGATGACGAAAGCCTTGAGAGCATGGAGGCGAACTTTCAAGAACTGCTCCGAAGCGCGAACGAAAAGATGTTCCCACACAGGCTGGAGGCGAAAGCAGTATCAGTGCACCACCTAATCTTTGACCAGGACAAGCAGCAAGAAGAGCAACGCCTATCAGACACTGAATTCAATGCAAATCGTGATATGAACTACAGACTATTCGAAGAAGCCAACACAGCCTACAACAAACTATTAGCAAAAGAAAAAAGGCATAGAGCCTAACAACCGATGATTAAGCAGAGAAGCAGAAACACAACACAAAGGCACAAACAGTACAAGAGAGGCAGACGAGGACGCCACCAATACTAGAAGCCACATGGCCCCTCCCCTGGATATTCAGCACCGCCCCACAGGAGCTCCACCCACCAGTCCCAGTGTCGAAAAACAACGTAAATGCCAACGATCTAACAAAAATCTTAACATAGTATATTTTCAGAAAGAAGAGGGCAACTGAAACCACCAAAGGCCACCCGACGCTCCAAATCAGATGGCTAAAAGCATTGCACCAAAGGGGACCAGCACTCGGGGATTCGGGTCTCTCTAACGCCACCCTACCCCCCCCCCCCCACACACACACACACACCACCTGTATTTAAACCATGCCTTTCAGTCTTATTTCAGACCAGAAGACCTCAACCCACCAGAAGTACTAGCGTCGGGAACTCATCTCTCTCAAGCTATTTGTCGCTCTCACTCTTCCGACCTCACTTCAAATCTCCTGGCACATTGAAGCAATTAGTTCTCTCTTTTGCAGTCTATCTTGACTCCACTACTTCTCCCCACTCTGTAAGGAGAGAGGGGCTTGGGGGGGGGGGGGGGGGGAGGGGCTGATCACAACAACATATTGTGACGGCCCTGGTTGTCCTAAAAATGAACATTGTTGGAGACGGTGCTACCTGGTGTTTGTTTAGCTTTTTCCCGAGGCTTCTGAGCGGTAACCCAGCAGGCAATAGAGCACCAACGCAGCGATCAGCACGAGTTAAACCAAGCACCAGCAACAATTACCTAAAACCCACAGGCTGAAAAAAGATCAAGTTTGGAATTTTTGTTGAACAACTAGAATTGGAATTAGAATTATATATATTTATATACATAAAACGCTTAGCTCCAATGCAATTGAAAATGTATGTAGTTCCCCTGCCTTTATGTTGCACTGAAGACGTGCTTGGTGTACTTAATCTGGCTGTGACCACACGACTTACCCACTATCGACTACATGTAACTTTGTATTAACTATATACATGTCAGGGTATAACTGTTATAAGGGTGTACGGGTTTTAGGGTGTTTGAGTCTCTCCCTAGGTTTGTTAATCCTATGGACTGCAATACTGGAGACAAACAATTCAATAACATATGGACTAAATGATTAGAACACACTGATCTGCTCTACAACTAAAGCAGTTAACAATAAACTACAGACATTCATTAACTGATGCCGGCGCAGAATAGAAGGAATTAAATGAAATGATAGAATCACTAATATAGAGTTTTTGGAGAGAACTAAACAAGTTCCAGTGGCCCAAGAGGCGAAGAAAAGATGCTCGCAGTGGATAGGACACTCGTTAAGAAAACCTAAGAACAATAGAGCGTCTTTTCATTGGAATCCAGAGAGGGGGTGGGGGGGGGGGGGGTTGGAGACCAAAAAAAAACATGGATTAGGGAGATAAAGAGTGAAGTTAAAAAGATTGAAGATATGGGGAAAGCTACATGCGCTAGCGAAGGATTGAAAGACTTGGCGTGAGTTGGTTGAAGGCCTATGCTCCACTGGATGTTAGAAAGGCAGAAGAAGAAGACATGCTAAGAAGGATTTTAAATTTAAAAAATCAAAACATGATATTGTCTTAAATTTGTTGGGATTTTGAGTTAACTTCATATCCTTCACAAACCAAACCGACAGCAGAAGAAACGAAAACCAACAGTCTATATTGAAGAGAATGAGATCTGTAAAACTGATGCACACGCAACACTCAGGTTCTGGAGCAGGACTGCAGTTCTGTAGTGGACGAGCAACCAGAACTTTCCGCCAGAGTGTACAGCTGGTGAACGCGAAGAAGAAGAAGAAGAATTAGAACAAACACTTTCCCGCCACTTGACATTGTTTTTAAGGAGGCCTAGATACCAAACTATCTCAGCCACCCGCCCACAATGCACTGGTTCCGTCGTCTGCTTCGTGATAAACAAACAAGCCTGTATTCTGTCTGATTCACCAGTTGTTTATCATTTGCTCTGCTATTTATGACACTTCCACCAGTAGTAAATCTGACAGCATTTACGTTTGGTGAAATGTGGTTTATTCAAGGAGCGGCTGGCAGAGTGGTTCAGGCGCTGAGATCTCAAGCAGAAGACCCGAATTCGATCGTCTGTAAAGAATATAATTTTTTTTTTTCGGAAGCGAAGATAAAAATTTGAACTTGCACAGTCCGTGGCGACTGCACCAGATACACCGTCAATACCCCAATGCACACAGTCTCAACCCACCCAGTCCTGCGCCGCCATAGAAGTGGTGAGAACGAGCAGTACAAGCTAAAGTCATAGAGTCACGGCCGAGAGGATTGACTTCGTTGCACCATGTTATCCCATACAGCCCGGTCTCTCTTCCCAGAACACAAAGCACAAACTCGGTAGCTCCAGCGACGATCCCCGGGAATCTCTGTTAAATCTGCGCTCCGCAATAAAAAAAAATTTTCATTGAAACAAACCAACAGCCTTTAGAGTATGAGGCAAACGGCTTGATCACTTGGCCATCGAAACTCCCAATACATTGCGGTGGACAGACCGTAGTATCCCAGAGACAAATCTGATAATCTTAGTTTCAGCTTCATAGCGAACGGGTTCCCATAGTTGCTCCTCTCCACAGTTTCCCTTGTGAAAGATTGACATACTACTGTCTAGCCTATGCACTAGCATACACACGTATTAAACGCATACGGTGGCCATGCGAAGTGCTAACACAAACAGTCCGACATTAGAAATACAGTTTATCATGATGGTAGCAGACGTCCCCAACAGATCAACAGTTGCACACGCGATTAATTTAAATCACATAATGGCACTACCAATATTGCGACAACTGGCAACGCGCCATTTTCTGAATCTACAATTCACATCAAAACGTTGGTCACAGTCGAAAAACATTAGCAGTGTCCGCTATGCACTCAACCCAGAAGCTGGGGGACGAAACTATATCCTTTCAGTTTACAAATGGAGCAAAAATGCAACTGCCACAGAACAAAAAATATGCCACAGCTCAATGAAAAACATTTTATGCAATAAATCCATATTATTAGGGGTTATCAAACTACAAGAACTCCTCAACATACGACGGAGTTCCTTTTCAGTAAGTTCCATTCACTTTTGACCGCAAAAATGTCGTCCTTTTATTTTTCTACTCCTTTCTATGAGTACCGATCAATATATTGTCTGTTTATTATATATATATATATATATATATATATATATATATATATATATATATATATATATATATATATATATATAGTTATATAAAATTGCTTTTGAAACAGTCAGATCAACACTTATAGCGGTGTTCTCATCAAAGCAAAGGTTCAGACGACAGATCAACATCATGGCACAAGGATAGTTAGCTCCTGTCGACTTTAACTTTATGTCAGAAATATATTGTATATGGCCTTTTGAAATTCTTTTTCAAAATGTGATAGGGTGGAAACGACAAAGACTACTGTTCAGCAGCTCAACGATTTTGATTTAATATTGTTTAAAAGTGACCAAGAGGCCACAGGAACAGCTTTTAGTTTTAGACAGTGAAATGTGGAAAAATCTGGCCACTGGGTATAAATAGGCCAACTGACTCAGTGTTTGCCTCCTATTTTGGCGGTCGCTCTGTGGTCAACACGGTATGGTCAAGACGCCTTGTTTGCCGTTGTTGACGATAAGAAGAAACTCCACAGGGGAGCATGTACTGCAGGAATCTACCAATCATCAGTAGAAGTAATCTCTCGTCGACAAATGTTTCGGCACTCGAGCTCCTATACATTTTCAGAGAGTGGGCCCACCTGAGTTCACGAGGCACAGGGTTGGTTTCTCCTGCTGCACGTATTACCGGATGTTATCGGAGAGGGACAAGACGAATTGGTAACTTTGCAAAAGGTACTGTGAGATAAGAAGTCGTTGCGGTAGCATAATTAAAGCATTCTGCTTACCTGGACGACCAAGTGGCAAGCTTAAGTTTGGTTTAACGGACACATGTTGGACTTTGTTGGCAGGTGGCAGAGGGACACTGGCAGACAATTCGGACACGATCGACTTTAAGGGATACGACATTCTTTTCTACTAGAAACCCGCACCAGCTCACCGAGGCCCGTCCCCCACGACGTTCCCTTGTGCCCAGATCCAGCTCGAGGCCCTCTCAGCAACCTCACCCAGTTATTTAAGTGTTCGTTTTGCGTTCATTACCACGTAAGCCTAGTTGTTTAATCACATTGTAAAGTGAAGTGGAAACGAGACCTCTTGCACCTGCCTCGACGGCGAAGATTCTTACTGTGTACGCTTCATCTCTCCTCAGACCAGCCTCTAAGTCACTGTACTTCTCGAGCTTGTACATATGGCTTTTGTCCATTCGCGACTCATACGGCACGGTCAGCTCAATCAGGATGAGCTGACTTTCCTCCGCAGAGTGGAGAACTATGTCAGGTCGCAGGCCAGTCTTCCGGATTAACTCAGGGTACTTTTCATGACCAGGCAGGTCAACCGCCAGTAACCAGTCTCTGGCACAGTATAGCATAAATGGAGCGTATGCGACTTTATGAATCTGCCCAGCCTTAAGGAAGCGCACGGGGACGACGGTAGGACTGGCCCTCGCATTGGCCCTTATCCTAGCTTGGTCCACAACGGCTGCTAGCTCTTTCAGCACCTTGTTGTGACGCCAAGTATACCTGCCTTGACCTATGGATTTTTCTGCACGCGGACAGAACCTGTTCAAGCGTCTGCTTAGCTCTGCATATCGGGTCGTTAGTCGCACTCCACTATACCATGTTGACACCGGACGATAATACATCATAGGCAGATCGAACGATAAAGCTCAGTCGCAGCTGGGTCATTCGCCAGATCTCACCCCATGTGAGTACTCTTGGCAAGGTGTTGTCCAGGCTGATCCAATGACCCTGCTGCGACTTTTGGGCTGCTTTTTGAACCCGAACTTCGTTTTCGTTGTCTCTGATCTGCTGTATAACCATGTCTCTGCGCTCTTTGGCTGTGCCTTTGGACCACCAACTGACTTTCCCGTGCCCTATGCCTCGACGGTCGGTTTGAGTGTAACCCATAACCTCCTTTAATTTTAGTGCATTCTGGGCAGATTCAATCGCATCTAGGACCTTCCACTTCAGGCAAGTCTTTAGAGCGGGCTGGACAGCGGTGACATTTGGGTGTGAAGACTCGAGCAAGAGCATGGCGAGTCTTACTTTGCCGACTTTGAACTCTTCGGTTATTAAATTGAACGGGACCACCAGCTTCGCCTGCTTACAATACAGAGCCACGTCGGTCAGACAAGGCGGTGCTCCAAACCACTTCCTCATGGCTGTGTTGATTTTGCGCTTTATCGTCTCCACTGCAGTCATCGTCACTTCGTATACTAACAGCGGCTAGAGGAGCTTTTGAATCAATAAAAATTGGAGACACCAGACCTTGAACTTTCCGATCAGCCTGCATCGCTCGATTGCGAGCAGGTCTGTAGCCGTGTATTAGCCGGACCTCCTCTCTGTCAGATATCTTCGAATCGTAAAAGCGACCAAGGCTCTTCACCGGTTCCTCTAGAACCGTAGGGATCCGATTCCTTGCCACCGTAAAACTGATTGCCGCTATCTTACCTTTTAGGATTGACAGACTCCTCGACTTCTGCGATTTGAATTGCATACCGCTCTACACCGTCCAATCTTTTCAGAATCGTGCGGGCAGATTCCTCACTGCCCGTGATTAAGGTCATGTCATCCATAAATGCACGTAGTGGCGGCATCCAGTCATAAGAGATAAGATCAGGAATGAGATCATAAGAGAAAAAGTCGGCACAGAACCAATTCTAAATTACATACAAAGACAGCAGGTGAAATGGTTTGCCCATTTAGAGAGAATGCCTTGTGACACCATACCATACAGAGCATACATGGAAAGAGAAGAAGGACGTAGAGCACGAGGTAGACCAAGAACAAAATGAAAGGATAACATCAGAGAAACTCTACAACAGCACAATGTGCCTGTGGTCGAGGCGGCCAGAAGAGCTAGAGACAGAACCTTATATCTCCCTCGACACCCACAGCAGTAAAAGAGGAAGTGAAGAAGAAGAAGTCCGTAGCCGGTCGCCCTGTCTTACATGACCTGCATGGCCATAACGAACAGTATTGGCGAGATCGTACACCACATAGCCATCCCAACTTGGAGCTCAGTCCATCTTCTAGTAAACGTCGAGGTAGAGAAGCACACAGCGAACTTAGAGAAATATTGCTCGATCATATCGTTGATCTGTGTCGGTACGTGGAACATGCGAAAGTCCTGCCACAGTAGCTTATGGGGAACTGCCCCATAGGCGTTGGCGAGGTCCAACCATATCACGTGCAACGGAGTTCTCTCATGCTTGGCCCTCTAGACAGACTCCCAGAATATGGTTGCGTGTTCAAGGCACCCAGGAACGCCCTGGATTCAACCTTTCTGAACACTTGTTCGCCATCAGATACTGTGTGAGCCAGCGAGCCATAACCGAGAAGAATATTTTGCCCTCAACGTTCAACAGCGAGATAGGCCTGCATTTGGGAAAGACTTTTCGAGTCCTGCTCTTTGGGAATGTAAACCTCGTTGGCCTGTTGCCACTCCTGACATATGTGTTTTCGGCTCCACGCTAACCTCAGTAAGCGGTGAAGCATTCGTAGGACTTTCGGACAACGCTTGTACAGGACGTACGGAACACCGTTCGGACCTCGGGCGGACTAGCTCTCTTCACAACTTCTTCGACCTCAGACCAAGAGGGAGGTATCACTTTAAATGATACCTTCGGCAACTCAGGCTGCTTAAGGCCGCTAAGGATCTCTGGATTGTCATTGAGAGGCTCATTCATGTTCTTGTCATATAATTTTGCGTAAATGTGACTCAAGCTCCTCTTTACTGACAACCAGAGTCCCAGACTTCGGTTGCTCGAATAGACCTCGGGCAAACTGGAACGGATCCCTAAAGAATTTCTCTCGCTCCCTTTTGGTTCTCCGTCTGTTGTTACAGAAACGCTCAGCGCGACAGAGGGCACTGCGTCTGTTTCTTAGATACAACCAGACTTCAGGCAGCAACTCCCGTTCGCTGCCTGTAGCGGCTTTGAACCGTTTTCTGAGTGCATTCTTGTCTGCCTTGCACTTCAGAATGTCCCTCTGTCTCCTGCTTGCATTCTGCTTGACGCCCGGCGTCTCTTGGACTGTCCCGAACTCGCGGGAACAGTGCTCGTATATTACATTATCGAACATTGTAAGCTTATCACCTAACAACTTCTTCTTTAAATCATGATTTAGTTTCTCACATAGTGTATCTTTCAACTTACACCACGACACCTTATCGCTCGCAGGGGAAAACCTGACCTTCGAACGCACTTCTTCAGGAATCATCACATGTGGGCCTCTGCAGTCGACGTCATGGGCCTCTCCGGGCGAGTGGGGTATACCCAGCCCATCGTTCCCTAACGACTCAGAAACTACCACAGGAGTAGTAGTTTTGCATGGCGCACCCTCGCATTTCATCCTTCCGGCATGAGTTCTCAGACCATGCAACCCCGTGAAGCTCTTTCCACATGTACAGAGCCAACCCGGCCATTGGGCAAAAATCTCAGTCCGGGGCCTAGCAAGGTCGTCACCGTTTTTATCTAATTGATTGGGTCTATCATTCTCCCCCTCTTTCGATGGACCCTGGGGGCATATTTCTTTATTGGTTTTTGAAATCAGAGGTATTATACTGTGTTAGGGTGATCAACCCGGTCCACAGTCGACATCTGTCTCCAGATGTCAGTTATCCCCCCGGCGATACCGGGGAGCCAGTCTTTCCATAGGTGTCAAAAGGTCTTTCCCGATAGTCACCAGCCTTTCCTGGTTGTCTTTGTGGGCTAGCCACGTAAAATAAGAAGAAACTCCACAGGGGAGCATGTACAGCAGGGGTCTACCAATCATCAGTTGACAAATGTTTCGGCCCACGAGCTAATAGACATTTTCAAAGAGTGGGCCCACCTGAGTTCATGAGGCTCAGGGTTGGTTTCTCTTGCTGCACGTATTTCTGGATGATATCGGACACGGACACGGCGAATTGGTGACTTTGCACTAGGTACTGTGAGATAAGAAGTTGTTGAGGTAGCATAATTATAGCAGTCTGCTTACATGGACGACCAAGTGGCAAGCTTACTTTGGTTTACCGGACACATGTTGGACTTCGAGACCTCTTGCGCGGCACTTAGTCTCAACGCACAGGTGTGTCAGATCAGACCGGCTGAGCGACGCTAGACTGGCTCGTGTTCGCGATAATGGTACGTTTCTTTTGGTTGTTTGTTTTAGTATCCAGAAGCCATGAGTTGTTAACCCTTAGGCTCGGTATTATGGATATCGCAACCTTTCGGCCTTGATTCCATTGTAAATACCGTCAATCTGGGAGAAAAATGTGGCTTTCCTGCCTACCCCCGGGATTGAACCCGGACCACAAGGAGTACGTCACCCGGTCTCTGCGAAATCCGGTTTAGCCAATTTCGCTAGAGAGCCGGGCGTTTCTTTTGGTTAGATGGTGTTAGAATTGATTTCCGTTGTGTATTCTCGCTAGGTGATAGTTTGATCGCAGGTCGCTATAGCTGATTTGTTGATCTTCTAGTAGCTGTCAGTATTTTGTTATTCATTAGTTTACTAGTTGTTTGGTTAGTTTTCTGCTGGTCAGCTCGTATACCCCCTAGTTAGTAGTTCTTTAGTATACTTAGTGTTCAGATTGTGTCATCAAGTATTATTGTTATATGTCATCAAGTAAATAAAGTTTTTTGTATTTGTTGACTTACATTCTCGTTATTTTAGTTAGTGTGCCTAGGTTTTACTGTTACACTATATTAGAACTCACACAGAAGATTTACTGACAGGGTGAGATACTTTTGATTTTACCCCCGCCTAAACGAACTTGTTCTCTTCTTTCTTTCTTTTTACTAAGTAGCTTAAGGTTAGGTTTTGGCTCCCACTTACCACGTGACATTGTTTAGAGCTCTTGTAGGTTCGGAGTCGATGAGATTTCAAGGAGTAATTTCCATATTATCCTTTATAGTTATCTCTTCACTTTTCTCCATTATAAGTTACCCCCTCTGCTTTGCTTCTAGTATAAAAAGATAGATGACTGGGGAAATATTCACTAAAAACCACCTTATAAACTAGCTCAGGCAGATAAGCTGATAAGATAAGGAGACAATCTACATTCTTTGGAGCTTTTGAATTCGTGTTAACGAGGTATTACTGTATCTGAAACTGAATTTTCCGCTTGTGAAAACCGCACACAGATTTACAAGATGACACTTGTTGGCATTTAATTATTGTACTCATAATTAGGTAAAACCATAAACAATATACCACATCCTTCGGTATTCCGAGGTACCAGGTTCGATCCAAGCTGCTTGTGATTTGGCAGCCTACCCTTTAGTGTTTCCATCAAGACTGTCTCCATCTTATGTGGCATGCTGCTGACGTCACCAAACCGGGCTAACGATACGTTAACAAATCGTTAGCCTGGTTTGTTGACGTTAGCAGCATTGCCTGTTAGGTGGAGACGGTCTTGTTTCGATAACAGCATCGAGAGCCGAACGTTTAGAAAGCACTGGCAAAATACTGATCGTAAACATTGCCTGGTCAAATTACAAGCAGGTTCCCTCCTCCCGCTAGCGCCACCCTCAGTATGCAGTTTGCTGTTTTCACTGAGATAAGTAAACGTCCATATGTTGAATGTTAAATGAAGAATCCACATCACAGTACTAACAACGTTCCCATAAGCGCTCCTTCCCCATCTTTAGCAGCAAGCGCAGAGTTATAATTCTGAGGCAACAGTAACAATATGATTGTATAATACTACATTACAGTCTGATTGGATAATACTGCATTACAGTCTGATTGGATAATACTGCATTATAGTCTGATTGTATAATACTGCATTACAGTCTGATTGTATAATACTGCATTAGTCTGATTGGATAATACTGCATTATAGTCTGATTGTATAATACTGCATTACAGACTGATTGTATAATACTACATTACAGTCTGATTGTATAATACTACATTACAGTCTGATTGTATAATACTGCATTACAGTCTGATTGTATAATACTGCATTAGTCTGATTGTATAATACTGCATTACAGTCTGATTGTATAATACTACATTACAGTCTGATTGTATAATACTGCATTACAGTCTGATTGTATAATACTGCATTACTGATGTAATACTGATTGTATAATACTACATTACAGTCTGATTGTATAATACTGCATTACAGTCTGATTGTATAATACTACATTACAGTCTGATTGTATAATACTGCATTACAGTCTGATTGTATAATACTACATTACAGTCTGATTGTATAATACTACATTACAGTCTGATTGTATAATACTACATTACAGTCTGATTGTATAATACTGCATTACAGTCTGATTGTATAATACTACATTACAGTCTGATTGTATAATACTGCATTACAGTCTGATTGTATAATACTACATTACAGTCTGATTGTATAATACTACATTACAGTCTGATTGTATAATACTACATTACAGTCTGATTGTATAATACTACATTACAGTCTGATTGTATAATACTACATTACAGTCTGATTGTATAATACTACATTACAGTCTGATTGTATAATACTGCATTACAGTCTGATTGTATAATACTACATTACAGTCTGATTGTATAATACTGCATTACAGTCTGATTGTATAATACTGCATTACAGTCTGATTGTATAATACTGCATTACAGTCTGATTGTATAATACTGCATTACAGTCTGATTGTATAATACTGCATTACAGTCTGATTGTATAATACTGCATTACAGTCTGATTGTATAATACTACATTACAGTCTGATTGTATAATACTGCATTACAGTCTGATTGTATAATACTACATTACAGTCTGATTGTATAATACTACATTACAGTCTGATTGTATAATACTACATTACAGTCTGATTGTATAATACTACATTACAGTCTGATTGTATAATACTACATTACAGTCTGATTGTATAATACTGCATTACAGTCTGATTGTATAATACTGCATTACAGTCTGATTGTATAATACTACATTACAGTCTGATTGTATAATACTACATTACAGTCTGATTGTATAATACTGCATTACAGTCTGATTGTATAATACTGCATTACAGTCTGATTGTATAATACTACATTACAGTCTGATTGTATAATACTGCATTTACAGTCTGGATAATACTACATTACAGTCTGGATAATACTACATTACAGTCTGATTATAATACTACATCTGATTGTATAATACTACATTACAGTCTGATTGTATAATACTACATTACAGTCTGATTGTATAATACTGCATTACAGTCTGATTGTATAATACTGCATTACAGTCTGATTGTATAATACTGCATTACAGTCTGATTGTATAATACTACATTACAGTCTGATTGTATAATACTGCATTACAGTCTGATTGTATAATACTACATTACAGTCTGATTGTATAATACTACATTACAGTCTGATTGTATAATACTGATTGTATATTACAGTCTGATTGTATAATACTACATTACAGTCTGATTGTATAATACTACATTACAGTCTGATTGTATAATACTGCATTACAGTCTGATTGTATAATACTACATTACAGTCTGATTGTTGTATAATACTGCATTATAGTCTGATTGTATAATACTACATTAAAGTCTGATTGTATAATACTGCATTACAGTCAGATTGTATAATACTACATTATAGACGGATTGTATAATACTGCATTATAGACTAATTGTATAATACTGCATTACAGTCTGATTGTATAATACTGCATTACAGTCAGTCTGATTGTATAATACTACATTACAGTCTGATTGTATAATACTGCATTACAGTCTGATTGTATAATACTGCAGTCTACTGTACTACAGTACAGTCTGATTGTATAATACTGCATTACAGTCTGATTGTATAATACTGCATTATAGTCTGATTGTATAATACTGCATTATAGACTGATTGTATAATACTGCATTACAGTCTGATTGTATAATACTGCATTACAGTCTGATTGTATAATACTGCATTATTATTGTAGTACTGATTGTATATACTACATTACAGTCTGATTGTATAATACTACATTACAGTCTGATTGTATAATACTGCATTACAATCTGATTGTATAATACTGCATTACAATCTGATTGTATAATACTACATTACAGTCTGATTGTATAATACTACATTACAGTGTGATTGTATAATACTACATTACAGTCTTATTGTATAATACTGCATTTACAGTCTGGATAATACTACATTACAGTCTGATTGTATAATATTACATTACAGTCTGATTGTATAATACTGCATTACAGTCTGATTGTATAATACTGCATTATAGACTGATTGTATAATACTGCATTACAATCTGATTGTATAATACTACATTACAGTCTGATTGTATAATACTACATTACAGTCTGATTGTATAATACTACATTACAGTCTGATTGTATAATACTGCATTACAATCTGATTGTATAATACTACATTACAGTCTGATTGTATAATACTGCATTACAGTCTGATTGTATAATACTGCATTATAGACTGATTGTATAATACTGCATTACAATCTGATTGTATAATACTACATTACAGTCTGATTGTATAATACTACATTACAGTCTGATTGTATAATACTACATTACAGTCTGATTGTATAATACTGCATTACAATCTGATTGTATAATACTACATTACAGTCTGATTGTATAATACTACATTACAGTGTGACTGTATAATACTACATTACAGTCTGATTGTATAATACTACATTACAGTCTGATTGTATAATATATAAAATAAACGTACACAGTTACCTTGCGAATACGTCTGTGAGCTGACAAGTTGTCTTTTTCTCCAAGTTCAACCGAAACTCTCAGCATAAAGCATGACGCCAAGAAAACTGATATCCAATAACTCACTGAAATAAACAATTAGAGTTTATTTACGTTTGCTGTTGTCAACCCAGAGGTTAGGCGGCCTGTCCCATTTGCTGAAGTCTAGCGTGCAAACTGCATTTGTTTTCTTTCCATTTTGCCACAGGTAGATTTAAACGGCAGTTTTGTGATTATGAAACTGTATCTTAAAACCCCCTCTGTGGGTTTCTGAGCTTTTTTGGGTGAAGGGTGGGTAATTATAGACTTATTTACCCCTTAACAAACACGCAGTGAAGCGTGACTAATGAAAAGTTTACTAAAATCGAATTTGCTATGCCGACATACGCTGATACCTAGGTCTAGCTGTAAACAACAATATGTCAGATAGGCCTTAACATGATTATGTGCACCTGTGTAAAACAGCATGCTGGGGCTTCTCCATAAAGATACTTTAAAAGAAAATGTATGTCATGATACTTGACATTAGCGCTGTCGATAGAAGACTCGCTTTCAAATCCAGCTGCGACTCGCTGCGGCACACGACCTGTGATCGAAACCGGGCGGTTCCCGGGGTTCACGCAGCCTCTAGAAAATGGGTAGCAAAGTTAACACTCTGGGGTAAATGGAGGAACGT
>CAJHNH020002388.1:0-5000 GCA_905116865.2 Candidula unifasciata | reverse complement strand
TTCGGCGCTAACTCCTCTTTTCTACACCGACCTACAGACTGTAGTGACAGTTTTTGTTGTTGTTGTTATTGTGATGGTGGTAGTGGTAGTGGTTGCAGAAGTACTGGTACTGCATGGATGATGTGGTAGCTGTTACACTGGCCACATTTACTTGTCAGTACAAGTTAGTGCTACCTATTTAAGTCTGGATGAACACGGATGCCAAGCTCAATTTAGTTGCAATAGTTCGTCACATGGTGACTTTCCAATCCTTTGGAAAGGATGATGTGATTTGGGGTGGGTGGTGTTATTCCAGACACAGTAAGCTGAGAGAGCTTAAAATATTATTTTAAAGTTCTCATTTCTTAACTATTTCTTTTTTAATAATTTCGCCATGGATGATTTTTCAATCCTTCGGAAAGGGAGATATGATTGGGGGAGCGGGGTGGGGGTGGGAGGTTATGCCAGACACTGTTAGCTGAGAGAGCTTAAATATTATTTTAATGATCTCATTTCTTAACTATTTTTATTTTTATAACTTTGCCATGTGATGATTTTTCAATCCTACGGAGAGGGAGATATGATTGGTGGAAAGGGGGGAGGGGAGAGGATTTATGCAAGACACAGTTAGCTGAGAGAGCTTAAAATATTATTTTAATGTTCTCATTTCTTCACTATTTCTATTTTAATAATTTCGCCAGGTGATTTTTTTTTAATCCAACGGAGAGGGAGATATGACTGGTGGAATGTGGGAGGGGAGGGGGGTTATGCCAGACACAGTTAGCTGAGAGAGCTTAAAATATTATTTTAAAGTTCTCATTTCTTACCTATTTCTATTTTAATAATTTCGCCATGGAAGATTTTTTAATCCTTCGGGGAGAGGGAGATATGACTGGGTCGAAGGGAGGGGGGGGGGGAAAGAATATGAGTGACACTGTTAGCTGAGAGTATTTTCTTTTCTCTCCATTTCACCATTCTGGGCCACATCAACGCGTGGCCGGGTACAGCTAGTATATATATATATAATTTTAAATTATATAAAGAATAAAAAATATATGTAAGTCGGCGTCAGTCGCTTGGGTGTTGCAAACGCGTTTTGTACTGCTGGGGTGTCCGGGTCCATCACAGTTCGCATAATTCGTCTTGCATTGGTTTTGACAGTGATACTGAGAGGTGACCGTTCAGGGCAATGGCAAACTACTAAACGTTAAATTTGCCTAGAAAAATCACAACAGCCAAGAAATGCTGCTGTTGGTTCTCCGACGTCCTGAAAAGAATATGCGACTAACTTTGAACCGCAAAAAAAAAAAAAAAATACATCTTGATGTCACGAGATGTATTTACACTATCTCGGGAACTCTCTGATTTCCTTTGTTTGAGGTGAATTGAATCTGAATTATCTATTAGAGTATCCGCCAGTCCCCACAGCTTCCACACACACAAACATACCCTTCACTGTTATCTTATGTTGTCACCCCTGCCAAACAGACACTAAAATGGGAAATATATGTATTGACGACACGAGTACGTCCAAGAAAAACTTCAAGAGGCTTTTAAGTGAGACGGGACAAATGTGCTAACACTGGATTTCAACCATGACACTGAAAGCACTGCACATGATTAAAAAAAAGATAGGGGGATGGACAGTCAGCCATATAGCACAATATGATGATAATAAGAAAGAAACAGAAAAGCTGGGAGAATGGTCCGTCAAAGCCTCGACAATACAGAAGAAATTTACAAGGAAAAAAAAAAGACACCGCGCTCGTGAGTGACGTAAACAACTGTAGCCACAGCATGACCTACATAATTGCCATTGTGTCTCCTCTAATCTCTTGTTGAAATATCCTGGGTTCCGGAAACCGACACTGAGTTACAGTGTTTCCAAACAGGACAATAGCTTCCACGGGAGAGGGGGTTATGGGGACTGCGAACCATCGTTAAAGAGACAAGTGGGGTGGGGGAGCAGCAGGTCTTGGTCTGACGTTGACACAAAGAAAACATTGGCCCTCATACACATACACACACACACACGCAAACACAGGCACAATCTTCTTCTTCTTCTTCTTCTTCTTCTTCTTCTTCTTCTTCTTCTTATTCTTCTTCTTCTTCTTCTTCTTCTTCTTCTTCTTCTTCTTCTTCTTCTTCTTCTCCTCATTTTTGTTCTCCACCTCTTTTTCTCTACTCCTGGAATGTCTCGCAGCGTCTGGACAGGAAGAGATCTTTGGAACTGGTCCTTCTGTTCGTTCGTATATAATACTTTTCAGTGCGTCTGATATTTCTGTGGTGCATGTTCTGCGCGGTCGACCTCTGGCTCTGTTACCGCTGTATCTGGATGCCGGTCTTGTTTCGTCTCCAAACCATTTAATTTGTTGTCGTGCCGACTCTCCTCTTGATATCTTCGTTATTAAGTCGATCTTTCCTCGGTATATCTAGCATAGTATGTACACATTTAGTTTCTGTCGTGATTATTTTCCTTCTGTCTTCTAAAGACAGTGTCACGTGCTTGCATGTTAAAACTTGTGCCATTTGCCCTAAAACTTGACTGGCTTTATCGCATATTTGTTGGATGTCTTTATAATTCCTTAGTTTTATGAAAAAGATGCTCCCCGGATATGTAAAGTCCTTTGCCTGCTTTAACTGATACATCAATTTTGATATTGGTTGTTCTTCCTTTTTGGGAGAATGTCATCACTTCTGTTCTGTCTTCGTTGAAACAATTATTTTAAAAAGAGGAAATAATGTGTATGGTTATATACATTAAAAAAAAAAACAGGTGGTAAATCAAATAAAGTGGAACCAGGTAAACAATGACAACAAAACAGACAGATAAGAGAATCTTCTTCTTTCTTCTTCTTCGATCCTTCTGTCAGAAAACTTATATCAGGAGGCCGGTAGCCTTTATGAAAGCTATCGTGCAATCCATATCCTTTCGTGTACCATACAGTTTTGTCTTCATTGTGGTTGGAACAGGCCAGATTGCGTCTCTGTTGTCAGCATACAGTTGACAGTGTTGGAGCACATGCTCAGCATTTTCGGGTGCCACGCTGCAGGGACACGTCTCCGTATTTCCTACACCGAAAAATTTGAACATATGTTGACGAAATCTGTTGTGCCCTGTCCTTAGTCTGAATATAATAGACTGTCCCTCTCTAGAGAGGCGATGAAGTGAGTCTTGGGGAGAAAATCTGGTGTGGGTATCCAGCCACCTTTCTTGGATACTAGATTGTATTAGTGTTTTCATCTCTTGGTGGGTTAAGTCGCTATTTGGTTGTACCATGTCACTGCCGCTTCTGGCCAATCTGTCCGCTATTTCATTGCCTTCCAAGCCACAGTGACCTGGAATCCACTGCAGTACAGATTGTTCTACTGAAGAGCCTAAGTAAATCAGCTGTTGCGTCAAGTCTACAAACTGAGTGTCTTTTGGGTTAACAATTGCTTGTAGAACTGACATAGCATCAGTCAGAAAGACCACTCTGCTATATTTGCTGTGCTGTTATTCATTCGGGAAAGAACATGCCGCCAGAAGTGCTTCTGCCTCTGCTCTGTAATTGGAGGAATGTGAAACTGTTGGTACAGCCTGGTTGATTTTAAAACCATTTGGGCATTCTATGTAAATTCCTCCTCCTCCGTCTCTTACTGCTATCTTGGCAGGGTTGCCGTATTGGCATTTTTTATGCCAGATTCCACAAATCTGGCATATTTGAAATTGAACTGGCATAAAATAATGAACTGGCATATTCTGGCATATTTGGGTTTTTCCTGGCATTTCTTATCAAGATGTGCTCACATTTTCTTCATGGTTCCATTGTTATAAACACGCAAATTTACTAAAAGCAATGTAGACCTACAGTTAAAATCTTTATTTCAGTTTGACTTTGTTGTAATGTGTTCTGGTACGGACTATTGGAGATTCGCGCCATTTCTTATTGTTTTGTTGTCTTCTTAAACGGATTGTGACTGCTATAAACCTCTGTAATTTATGTTAATTTACTAGAATATATGCGAGATATAAAACGAAAACCCAGCACTGATACCAAGTGATTCAGACTGTTCAGAAACTACTCGAGGACAGAAAATAGATAGGATATAGACCTAGTTCTATCTGTGATAGATTTTATTACTTTTTTTTTTACAATGGCCACGTCATCCAAAAAATGGAAAGCATCTTAAGACAGCAATCGCAAGTATACTAGTAATTGGGAGAAAACATACTCATGGCTCAAAAGATCTTCAGACGGATCAGAGGCAGTATATTGTAAACTGTGTAAGTGCACTGTTGCACCAAGAATTACTAGCATTTCAAATCATAAAAAATCCGAAAAACACAGGATGAAAACTCCGTCAAAAAGCTAGTCACAGCATTTTACAACAATAACTCCTAGGCCATGATAAAGTTAAAGGAAGCAGAGTTGCGACTTGCTGTAAGCATGACCTGCCGTTGTGCAATACGCACAATTGATCATTTAAGTGAAATCATGAGAGCGCATGGTCAGGGGAGTACATTGAAACACATACAGTTGCATAGAACTAAATGTTCATGCCTAATAAAAAAAATATTATATCGCCTGCACTTAAGGATGACCTTATTGAGGATTTTCGGAACAAGAAATATGCCATCATTATAGATGAGTCTACTGTCGTTTCCACTCAAAGTACTTGTGCATTATAGTTAGTTTTTTCAGTGACAGGAAAAATTCAATATTTACTGGATTTCTTGCTTTAATTTCCTTGCAAGTGGCTACAAAAGAACACTTATTTAATTTGATTGATAAGGAAATCAAAAGATGTGGTCAGAATCTTACAAATTGCATTGGTTTTGCGTCAGATGGCGCTTCAAACATGGTCGGGTGCAAGAACTCTGTATGGTTCAGAATTAAAGATGTGTCTCCTTCGCCATCAAATATTGGTTCCTTACTGTCAGAAATACCTCAGTGGTTTTGTCATAGTGATTTAAGATGAGAAGCCTATAAAGAACTGTTTAGAGTGATGAATACATCTACGGAGTTTGAATCAGAAAG
>CAJHNH020002387.1:95821-110810 GCA_905116865.2 Candidula unifasciata | reverse complement strand
CTAACTATCTTTTTACTCAAGTGTGTGTCTTCATCACTTTGTAGTAATCCTAGGCGGACATTTCTTCATTCTCGTAGGGCACTGTCACATTGCTTTATATCCTATTTGATAGTGTCATGAATGTTCTTTCGTACACATGTGTTTCAATGTTGTAAAACTTAAATGTTTATGTTACCATTGAAATTTAATGAACTATCATGTTTTTGAAATCACAAGCGTGAAGATAACTTTGGCAATCTTGTCACGTGTGGTTAATGTGAATCTGTATTACATACAGCTAACACACTGAAATGTGTTTAACTCTCGGGAGGCTAAGGCGGAGACTGATCCCGGAGAGTAAATCCATGAGATTTGTTATTTGATTCGCCCCAGAACTATTGTTAGCATTCTGGGCGCGTCGATTGTTCCAAGCATAGATTCCAGAACTGGTTCTGTCTGACTGATTGTCATTTTGAGTCTGTACGAGAGATGGCACCTGACGTAGAAGACTTGACTATCATTACAGGACTCGTGTAGAGGAAGGCAGAAGATGTAACAGTTGGAATGTGAGACATAAGCCCTTCCAAATTGGACAGGAGTGAATGTGAACATGAGGGAGAGATGAAATGTTTTATTTAAATAAACATGTTTGATATTATAATATACATGCTTAGTGTACATCTAGAGCAGATACTACAAAAATGCGCGTGTTTCTTTATCACAGTTCCTACATTGGGCAGGGACTAGTAGGCATCCATTATTTGACGACCGTCTGAGTGTGACGACCTGCTGAAAGCAGTGAGGACGACAAACTGGAAAAGATAGGCAGGGTCTCAAGCCGAGAACTGTCCAAAGGTTGTTACTTTCCAATACCTTTATGATTTCATTATTCACATCATTTCAACTCTACTAGCCTAAACAAGTTCATTTTAATTTCGATTTATTCAAATAAATCATGTTTGATGTTGTTACAACATAGTTGAGTAAATTGTGAACTTAGGTTCAAGTGTCTTTGTGCATATTAGTTTACTTCAGCTAACAAATATTTAAATCACTTGATGGGGGCTTTTAAATAATGCCAGGAGAGGAGAATAGTCGAAGGGGTTAACTGTGTATCGAGATAATATCACATTGGGTGTATCCTGATATCTATCTATCCCTTCTCCTACTCCTGTGGATACAAGTACAGCAACATTCATTTCATGGAACGAGCCACTCGCTGTTTTATTGGCTATCCAGGACTGTCTAGGATCAACATAGCTTAGATAATAGTCCAGTTTCTCACGCGGGTGGGCATTGTTAAGGATCAAACCCACACCCTCACTATATCAGTGTATTTACCCACGTGGGCGCGCGAAAAGAAGAAGAAGAAGAAGAAGAAGAAGAAGAAGAAGAAGAAGAAGAAGAAGAAAAAGAAGAAGAAGAAGAAGAAGAAGAAGAAGAAGAAGAAGAAGAAGAAGAAGTAGAAGAAGAAGAAGGAATAGAAGAAGAAGGAGGAAAAGAAGAAGAAGAAGAAGAAGAAGAAGAAGAAGAAGAAGAACGAAAAGAAGAAGAAAAAGGAATAGAAGAAGAAGGAGGAAAAGAAGAAGAAGAAGAAGAAGAAGAAGAGGAACGAATAGAAGAAGAAGAAGGAATAGAAGAAAAAGGAAGAAAAGAAGAAGAAGAAGAAGAAGAAAGAAGAAGAAGAAGAAGAAGAAGAAGAAGAAGAAGAAGAAGAAGAAGAAGAAGAAGAAGAAGAAGAAGAAGAAGAAGAAGAAGAAGAAGAAGAAGAAGAAGAAGAAGAAGAAGAAGAAGAAGAAGAAGAAGAAGAAGAAGAAGAAGAAGAAGAAGAAGAAGAAGAAGAAGAAGAAGAAGAAGAAGAAGAAGAAGAAGAAGAAGAACGAATAGAAGAAGAAGAAGGAATAGAAGAAGAAGGAAGAAAAGAAGAAGAAAGGAAAAGAAGAAGAAGAAGAAGAAGAAGAAGAAGAAGAAGAAGAAGAAGAAGAAGAAGAAGAAGAAGAAGAAGAAGAAGAAGAAGAAGAAGAAGAAGAAGAAGAAGAAGAAGAAGAAGAAGAAGAAAAGTTAAAAAAAAAATAAAAAAGGAAAGATTGAAAGAAATAAGTGGACTAGAAAGAGGACAGTAATGCTTGTTCTTTAGTTTAGGATAGTGATTCCAAAACTGTGCGCCACGGCTCCCCTGGAAGCCGCGACCTCTTTACAGGGGCGACGTGAAATATCGGAAGATTTTTAATTTCTTGCATTCGAATAGTCATACTTATACTTAGGTTATAGCGCCGTGGACAAATTTTAATAAAAAAAAAAAAAAAAAAACGCTGCGAATAAGAAATTGTTTGGAAACACTGTTTCAGAATTTATACATTCATTTTCAAGACTCCTTGAACATGGTTTTTATTTTATATTTCTCTACCACGTCTTCCATCACATGTTACTGCGCGGTCTAACTGTGTAATACATTCTTTACTTGTTACTTATAAGCAGCTGTTGAAAATATCCATAACTGATGACAATCACTGTCAGGATTATATTGAATTCGCATGTATGTGCACGGAGAGGTTAGCGTGCCTGTTGATCGTGTGAAGCTTTTTAAGCATTACGCAGACATAACGTGGACAGAAAGCTGTTGCGACGGAAAGTATAGGTTTGAAATTTTTATGTGTGCAATATACATTCTAACTGAAAGTCGTAGCGATCTCTGTAAACAACAAAACTGAGAAAACTTTGGTGAAGGCGGTAAGTAAAATATTCGCTAGTAGCACACCTATAAACTATAGGTTTATACTATAGGCCTATACACAAAGGTTCAGAATTGGTGAATTGGTCATTTTTATAGTTTCTAAAATATTAGGGTGTCTCTTTTTACACCATCGACAATTAGGATGTGAAAACGGCTATAGTGGAACATTTCAACCCCATACTGAAAGGTAAAATATGGCGGTTTTCCACCAAAGCCAATAAACTGTGCTACATCTGCGTGGTACACTAGATTGAAAAAAGGACCTGCTTTGTCCCAGTGGCTATAACAAAGCTAATGACAACAATTAGGACTTAACAAAGGACGATCGAGAAGTCGATAAACACACTCCCTTTGTTAGGATAGCTTTTTTGCCGTCCCACACAGTGCACTGACTGTCAGTCAGCTGTCACTGACAGTCATCTAGGGTTGACATCCAAGTTTAACACATCAACGGAATACATTGCACTCTACTTACAGAGTAAACTGTCTTGAAACAAACACAATCAAAACAACACAGCAGGGCGTTTGCTCCCATTCTTCTTATAAGCATCCTCACATAAGTATTAGCTTCCACGTCTGCGGTTGTTTAATGAATATAAACTACACACGTAACAAGGTTCCATCTGTCGAGATCAGTCCCTTTCCTTACTCAGCAATACACTGAAAGCAAATCTAGTCTCATGCAAGAAACACTCACACAATTACCCCCAGGCATTCTTGCTTGGCAATATTTCTCTCTAAGTCACATATTTTATCTGATTACCCTGTTATCATTTCCTTAGATCCGACATCAGCTCCCGGAAATCGCCTAGTCTTTGTTCCGCCTTATCTTATCTTTCTGCCAGGGGTTTCCCTTTTCTACTAATGGTCAGCTAAGAGGAAGGGGAGGAGGAGGAGGAGAAGAAGAAGACGAAGAATAAGAAAGGAAGGAAGGAAGGAAGAAGAAAGGATGAAAGAAGAAAGGCAGAAAGAAGCAGGTTGATGTCAGAATTAACTAATAATGATACACTTGCAAAATATCTATCGGCGAGGATATTGAAGATAACTACTAACATCAACTTTTGTTTACAAAGGCGGCAAATTCATTATGATTATTGCTTTCCAATATTTACAAAATTTAGTATATGCTTCAATTGCCACTTCTTCCAATTTCTCACTTTCAGTATCAATATAATCAGTATCTGTGCATGCATTTCTCATGTTAACGTCACTGATTTTTTTAACAATATTTTTTCTCTTGTCATCGTAATACTAACCAAATAGTACATTATAAACTACTGTCAGAGACCTACTTTCTTATATAATGATTCTGGATCGTCGGGTAGGCCGGATAACCGACTCAGCTACCCTGAAACACTCTTAAGACAGACACCTACGGAATACACACAAATCTTTATTTAACAAAGAGCAAGTGAACCTAAATCAAGCCTCAACGGCTATGGGCGATACCTAATCAGATCAGCCGGATGTGGTAGCTTCTACATTCACCGGCCCACACCATCTACCCAAGGACTCAGTTCCACATCACTGTCGTTCAGCGCTAACTAAGCTACCGTCCTCGCTGCGCGGGATTGAGTGGCACACGCAGGGTGAGTGACCCAAGTTTGTGTGGGCAGTGTTAACGTCACCAACAATGCATGCCAACACTAACTACTTGCTTAATAGACTCTGTGTGAAAGCTTCTACTTCACAAGTAAAGCTACACATGAATAATCTTGTCACAGCACCGTATGGAAATCCATCATTACTAAAGCCTAACCACAAACA
Source organism: Candidula unifasciata (assembly GCA_905116865.2). Taxonomy (NCBI): domain Eukaryota; kingdom Metazoa; phylum Mollusca; class Gastropoda; order Stylommatophora; family Geomitridae; genus Candidula; species Candidula unifasciata. The sequence goes on along the minus strand of CAJHNH020002387.1, from coordinate 106,330 downwards.
CTATCCTTTGCTAATCGTCACTAATATAAGATACGTTAACAGTCGCTGTCTAACAAAATGTCCTGTCCAAGCATCCTACACTAAGTATCCTGAACAACCTCTGTTCGAGACTGTTGTTGCTCTAAGGGTTTAGTTGTGACAACCTGTCCCTCGTGAGACTCGCCAGGCACAAGGCTCAGTACAACTCACCCGACAGTTTATTTCGTGATTAAACTGTCCGATCTCGTCTTGAGTTCGCCAGAGCGTTACCTCGTACATTCGTGATGATTCACTATTATTACAACATCTCATCCGGTAACCGAACTGTCCTCTGACAACAACATACAGATTACATCCGATTTTTCTATTCCAATCTTTCATTGAAATTCTTTTTTTTTTCGATATTGTATGCCCAAATCTAGTTATAAACCTTTCTGGCATGGATCACGAACACTTACAATTTCTCTTGGATGTCTTCGATTTATCAATCGTTATGTTTCTCATGTCAGTGTCTATTTGTGGAATTTATGTCCTCTTCGGTTAACAATTTTCCCAATATATCGCAAAATACCTGCTTGAAGTGATTAGTTGTTAGTGAGGATAATGCCACAGCTGCCGCCCAAATCAACAGGTGCTCCAATATCTTCCTCAAAAGCACTACTTGTATAAAATGACCGATGACGCCTGGTCTAAGATTATTATGCAAACGCCTTGTCCCCTTGATGAAATGTTCACTCCCATGTCCATCACCCTAGAGAGGAATACGGAGTCACATCGTTTACTGAATTCGTTTTCGCAGTAAGTGCAGCAAGTGACATTGATAACACAACTTCTTTCCATTACCGGACCAACGATAGCAACCGCAGTGTTGTGCGATAATCTGCATGCTCGTTACCTGGAATACCCTCATAACCTGACACACAAATGGTTATACCATCCATTCATAAACTGCTTAGTGTTGCAATAAATTCTTATCTGATGAAGCCAACATTGATCTTCTTATTAGGCATATGCACTGAGTCTGTATGTAAGCGTGTGTGTTCCAGCTATGATAATGCCCTTGTTTCAGCCAGAGGCAACATTCGTCTCTTTAATAATTTTCCCCCTTAAGCTCCCTGTGAAGACCCACTCTCATCGCGTGCCCCGAATTACTGATCGGTTTGTGTAATAATATACAGCATCACATTCATCATTAACCCATAACAGTTGGATTCAGTTTTAAGCAAATACCCAAATTCATCAAATTTAATATTTATAAGTAAATTCTATTGTTTACATTTATTTTCAGCTTTGTGTATTTGACAAGTCAACTGATAGAATCTAGACTGGCGATCTGGTGCTTTAGAGAAACATGTATCATTGGTGGATCAAACTACACGTTAACACGACTTCGTCGTTTCCTTCACTATTGACATGATTTGCTGCACATTATGTGAATGTCTCCTCGTATGACCATATTGGACAGATATGGCTGGTCTTAGGCAGTAATGTATAATATTTCCATATATATGTATATATATATAATATATATATATATATATATATATATATATATATATATATATATATATATATATATATAGGTAGTGCAACGCAGGATAGACAACTTTGATATTGGTGCTGCTTGGCAGATAAAAACTAAGAGTCAAGTATCATAAGCCAATCGCGACACTGGCATTACACAATGAACGTAAAGATAACCACACCACAATACAAATAATCAGACTTATTGTATATCTCTGTCAAATCGCCTGCAGCTGGGATCGAACCCAGTACCCTGGTATTACTAGGTGCGTTCGCAACGCATAAGCAACACACGTCGACCAGTCTTAACAAAGCATGTAGCCTTACCGAAGAATCCAACCTGGATCTCACGAAAGAAAGCTTGACTTTCTTAATGGTTCGACCAGCTGTTACTCAGATTGATGTGTAATGTACATATTCAATAATTTGGGAAGGTGTTACATAAACCAAGTAATTAATGGTTATCAGAGTAATTTTTGTGTTTTGTTTTTATTTCTGCAGATGCGATAAACTTCAGTACAACCACAGCTTGCCAAGTGCATCTGTTATCATTCCGTTCTACGATGAGTGGCTGTCGGTGTTACTGAGAACCGTATACAGCATCATTAACAGATCACCGAGACATCTGATCAAGGAGATCATTCTAGTCGACGACGCCAGCACTTTAGGTACGCACTGTAGCCACACGTTTTGTTTATTTGGTCCTAATTTTTACAGTAGAACAACAGAAGTAATGACATTTAAAAAAATGGAACCTCTGAAATGCAACATTAAAAGAAATGGAACAATACTCAAGCAAAATAATTTGTTTTAGTACTTTGATAACGCAAGATAGAAGAAGTATTCAAGAAGTTATGTAGAATAGCTCAAGCAAATTTAGCATTTTACAAAACCGCGATCTACAGAAGTGAAAAAAAAAAAAATCAATGAAAATGTCTTGAAAGAAACTGACCCCCGAAGAGAACAGATTGTCCATGTTAGAAAGAGACGATATCCATTCATTGGTCAAGTCATGAGAAGATGAAAACAGGAGCACATCGTGTCATTGGGAAAGTTTGAGGGAATGAGAGGGAAAGGGAGACAGAGAGATAGTTTGACATCATGGCATGGACTTTAGGAAGAAAACGTTTTCCATATTTATGTCTTTTGAGATGATATTGATGTACATTCAAACATTTTTCAACAACAGTAATTTATTTTCAATAGTCACTAAAAAAAAAAAAAATAATAATTCCAGTAATTACTCTAACCAAATTCCCCGGGTGGGTTCCGGGGCTCAGTTTTTGAAGGTAGGGGTTTGGGGAGAATACATCCACTGAGGTATAACGAGTAGGCGTACAAGGCAACTAGTTATGATTTTGCTGAATCATTTGTGTTGGTCCAAAATACGCAGGTATCGCAGACTAGCTGTAAACCACACAAAACAATGTGTTAGCAATCCGTTTAAGGACGAACGGAATAGAGGATGAAGTAACTTATTTAATAAACTATTTTAGTGCAAGATACAATTATGAAAACTTCTTATCAGATATCAGACAAGAAGAAAAAACAGACAAGTATAACACACAAGGCAATAAGTTAACTGTTAAATGCACTTATAGTCAGTCAGTCATAGGCGTGGAACAGAAGGCTATAACCTTATGAATCTCTATATAAAACTTGCTCCTTTTAAAAGTTTATTTATAGTGTGTAACAATTTTCAGAAGCCCATAAGGGTTTCAGACGTAAAAGAAGCTGTACATACGCAATATTTACATTAGGACAGTTGGCAGAAAGAGCATTGGAGTATGATAAGACATGCAAAGTCGCATTTATAGATCAGGAAAAAGCACACGACAGGGTGGGTAGGAATATGTTGTGGAATTGCTTAAGATGATATGAAATCAACAAGCATCTAAATAAAGTGTATAAGAGCTGATATTCATCAAGTAAAAGTTGCATCGAACTTCTTCTTCTTCTTTTTTTTTTTTTTTGCTTCTTCTTCTTTTTTTTAGCTTCTTCTTCTTCTTCTTCTTCTTCTTCTCTTCTTCTTCTTCTTCTTCTTCTTCTTCTTCTTCTTCTTCTTCTTCTTCTTCTTCTTCTTCTTCTTCTTCTTCTTCTTCTTCTTCTTCTTCTTCTTCTTTTTGCTTCTTCTTCTTCTTCTTTTTGCTTCTTCTTCTTCTTCTTCTTCTTCTTTCTTCTTCTTCTTCTTCTTTCTTCTTCTTCTTCTTCTTTCTTCTTCTTCTTCTTCTTTCTTCTTCTTCTTCTTCTTTCTTCTTCTTCTTCTTCTTTCTTCTTCTTCTTCTTTTTTCTTCTTCTTCTTCTTCTTCTTCTTCCTCTTCTTCTTCTTCTTCTTCTTCTTCTTCTTCTTCTTCTTCTTCTTCTTCTTCTTCTTCTTCTTCTTCTTTCTTTCTTCTTTCTTCTTCTTCTTTCTTCTTCTTCGTCTCCTCTCCTCCTCCTCTTCTTCTTCTTCTTCTTCTTCTTCTTCTTCTTCTTCTTCTTCTTCTTCTTCTTCTTCTTCTTCTTCTTCTTCTTCTTCTTCTTCTTCTTCTTTATCTTTATCTTTATCTTCTTCTTCTTCTTCTTCTTCTTCTTCTTTCTTCTTCTTCTTCTTCTTCTTCTTCTTCTTCTTCTTCTTCTTCTTCTTCTTCTTCTTCTTCTTCTTCTTCTTCTTCTTCTTCTTCTTCTTCTTCTTCTTCTTCTTCTCATCTCATCTTCTTCTTCTTCTTCTCCTCCTCCTCCTCTTCCTCCTCCTTCTTCTTCTCCTTCTTCTTCTTCCCCTTCTTCTTCTTCGCGTTTGAGTTCGTGTGCTCAGATCCGACCACATATGAACTCGCATGTCAGTACATGGGCGCCCGCAAAAAATTTTCTAGGTGGGGGGGGGGGGGGGGGGGTGGGGGGGGGGGGGGGGGGGGGAGGGGGGAGGGGGGAGGAACAAAATATTTTTAGTAATGTTTTAATGTAGTTTTAATTTACTGTAGCGTATTTGTATGGTGAACGAACGTACAGGACACTAGAAATGAAGGGAATACTGTCGCAACAAATTTCAATATATGTAAATAACATATAACAACATAAATTTAAAATAAAATTTATTCTTTAAACAAGAACTGGAGTCGTCTGTTATCGCTACCAAACACATCTACAATTTTGTCCATAAAGTCTTTTTTGTTGCAGTTCACTTTGTCTCTGTGTACACTTAACATGCAAAATCCAGACAGACGTTCGTCTGATTTTGTTGATCTAAGCCATGTTTTTACAAGCCGTAATGTGCTGAACGATCGCTCCACCGTACATGTTGTTGCTGGTAATGTTAGCAAAACTAGTAAGGCATACCTGACACTCGGATAAAACTTTGTAAAAGGTAACAAGTCGACGAACTCCTGGCTACTTTTGTATTCTCGCGTTTTCCAAAAATCAAACCAACTCAAGGCTTCAGTTTCAAAATTATCAATGAGGTATACCTGATTAACAGCAGACATTATATCATTAAACGGTTGACGATTCAGTTTGCACAATTTCGAAGGATGTAGCAACGCTAAGTTAAATTGTGCACTGTTGGCTTGCACAATCGACTCTCCATTGAGTTAATTAGAGAATCTAAGTATGGAATGTAAACTGTCTGAAGTACTCTTCAACACTTATGGTTCCCGGATTACTTCGATGCTTTTGTCTTCCACACTGTCTTGGGATAATCAGTTCAATATCCACTTTCGGTGCGAGCTGTACTGTTTTCTCAAAACTGTCCCTGAAATAGTTATCGGAATCACCTCGGTAAAGTTTTACTACACTGAGCAGGTTTTGAACTTGCAGTTGGACTTCTGGAAGATCAACTTGAACAGCTTGAAGAGCCTGAGTAACTGGTTCCAGTATGGCAGAGTACTGCGAAATAATATTGAGACAAAATAAAAACGTGCTTGACTTTGATAAACAATATAACTGATGTGCAGCCTGTCGTGTATTTCCACTTGCATGCAATGAAAATGCTTCCAGTTGACAATAAATATCTTCAAATTTACTAGAAAAAATCCGAATACTTTTATACTCGCTTGTCCATCTTGTCTCACACAGAAGAGGAATATTTGGGACAGAGGACCTCCTTTTTTGGCTTTAACGAAAAAAATGTAATAATTGCTTTGATAGCACTAAAAGTTTTCGTTCCCCATAGATTGCTCTGCACATTTTGCTCATGAGACCAGGTGTATTTTCGAAGTTGTACGTAGAGTGGGCAGGTCTACAGAATGTGCTCAGGTGTTTGTGGTCCTGTTTGTTCCTATTTTCTGCATGTGGTTTTTGAGCCTGCAGTGTCCTGTTCGTAGACGGAACATTTTTGTATGTTGCTTTCTGTTGAGTCTGCTGATGGGGTCTTGTGGATGTTTACTGTTAGCATGTTCTCTCCACAATTCCTTGTATTTTTCCTTGATAAATGTTTTGATTTCTGGTAAAGACGGTGCGTTGTTTCTCCTTTGTTTCATTTTATGCAAGTATGTCTGCTAACTAATTTTCTCCTATGCTGCAGCGATCCGATGAAGAACGATTTGATTGTTTTTTGTGAGTTTAAATAGCTGGCGGGTCAGTTCTCTCTTCTTGTCTCATGGATCCCCCTGAGTCGCCTTGAGGAATGACATGTAGTTACAAGGAAAACAATTTTGCTGTTTTTAATTTTCTTTCCTGAAGGACTTTGGCTTTGCTGCTCTGCTCTGAAGTGTTTTTGAGAGTCTTCCTGAGGCGCATGACGTTTCTACTGTGGTCCTATCTTGCAGCATGATGACCGATCCAGCTCCTCCGATTTTTTTGGGGCCCCATCCAGTGATTTATCGGTGTATACGTATGTCTATTTGGGTTTCGGATAACAGTTGTAGACACGATCATGGGTCTTTGCAGGCAGTACTCGTTCACATTCTTCAGCATTTCTGTCTATGCCTGGAATTTTTGTTGTGACAGTGTATTAAGGCTGTAGGTCTATGCTGCATACCTGGACCATTTCCCATCGTAAAAGATCTTTTAAAAGGATGTCACTGTTTTTTTGTTTTTTTTTTAAGTACAGTTGTGATAGATGGTGAGAGCTTTGTCTTTTTAGTCGGTTTTTAGTTAAGTTATTTACTGTTCTGCACATGGGTTGTTGTTCTTACGTTAAAATTGTTCTGTTAGGGTAAGCACCTTTTCTTTCATTCGAAGACGCAAACTTTGAGGGCCAGAAGTTGTCTTCAGCTTTTGGATTGGTGTGCTTCTCATACCTCCAGTGATGATTTTGGGACCAGTGTTCTGTATTTTGTCGAGTTTGTGTAGGCTTGATTTGGCTGCAGTGGAGTTTGCTCTTATGCCATATTCCAGTTTTGGTCGTGCGTATCCCGGAGTTGTTGATCGTAAGTTGAAATTTCGCTGTTAGGGTCAGTACTTTTTCTTCCCCTTCGAGGGCGCAAGCTTTTGAGGCCATAAGTTGCCTCCAGCTCATGGATTGGCGTGCTTCTCATACCTCTATGGATGATACTGAGACCAGTATTCTATATTTTGTCCAGTTTGTGTAGGTTTGATTTGGCTGCAAGGGAGTATGCTATGCCATATTTTCGTTTTTGTCATACGTATCTTGTGTTTACTTGTCGTACATTTTGGCATCTGCACCCCAGCTTGTTCCAGTAAGTGTCTTCATAAGTCTGAGCCGCAGGGTAGCCTTCCTTTGGGTGTCTTCAATGTGGGGGTCTCAGGTTAGCCTTTTGTCGAATTTTACTCCCAAGTATGTGGGGTTATCGTCTTTTGGAAGGATGTTGCCTTCTAGGTACATATCAACTTGTTCTGGTTTTGTGGAAAGAGAGAAGATAGTTAAGACGGGGTTGGTCTGGTTTGTTGTGACTCCCCAAGAGTATGTCCATTTCTTAACTGTATTTATAGCTACCTGCATTCCTATTTTAGTTGTTCCTATACGTTTAGCTTGGGTTCATATGGCCAAGACATCTGAGTGTAGCGCCTTGTGAATGTGAGTCGTGAACTGTTTTGGGAAGTCACTGATGAAAAGAATAAACACGGTAGGAGGTAAAACGTATCCCAGGAGTGGGGGGCACTTTCTTGTAACCTGACCAGCTTGCTATTGAGGTCTTCCAGTCTGACTCTCGCACAGCGTCTGTAAAGAAAGTCTCTAATGCAGGCAAACATATGCACTTTTATCCCACCGTGTGCTAGTTTTAGCAAGAGTCTTTCTTTTCCCTGACCTTATCAAAGGCTTTAGTCAGGTCAAAGAAAGTAGCTAGAAGTTTGTATTTATTGTGGAAAGCACATTAGATTTTCCTGTGCGAGATAAGGGGTTTGGTCATCAGTGCTTTTGTATCTCCTGAAGCATGACTGTCTTCCAATATCTTGTTTTCTTCCGGAAATTAAGTTAATTGTTGTTCACTAATCTTTCCATGGTCTTTTCAAAACAGCTTAGGAGGCTTTTGGGGCGGTAACTAAATTTGTTTTCCTTGGGTTTTCCTTTCTTGGCTATAGGGACTATTTCTTTCCATTCATGAGCAAGTAGTCAGTGGGCCCAGGATTGACTAAGGTCTAGGAATCGTTGGTCCCAAGTGTGCTATCATTTCATCTGTTACTCGATCAGGTTAAGGTGCCTTCTTTTTCATAAGGTTTTTTAATGTGCATTCAAGTTCTTGGGGACGGAGGAGTTTATCCATTATATCTTAGTTATTTTCCTGCTTTTTGTTGATGTTTCTCAGTTCTCTCGTCACTTCTTCTTCTCTCGCTCTAGACATAATGATTTTGCAGTTTTGCTGCTTGTCTGCCATCTAAGTTTTCCCATTATCTTCAGTGAAACTGTTGGCATGGCTGGTATTATTCTCCTCATTGAGACTCTTTACTACAGGCCATAACTTTTTCCCATTCAACTCCATGTTAAGAGCTGCAGTCTTTTCCTGCCATCTTGTCCGGATGCATGTGAGTTTTTTTCTTCTGTGAATAGCCTAATGTTTTTGGTTTGTTTTCTGTTACTTTGAGGTCAGATGGATCTTTTTTCCCCCCTTTCAGTGCTTCTTTGGTGTAGTTATTTCTGTTCTTGGGTCAAAAAAGATTTATAGATTTGCCTTCGACCTCGGGTGGATTGATTTTTGTGCTGCTTCAAAGATGATACTGATAAGAGTTGTGGTGTTTCTTGTAAACTTATTAGTGGGAAAGGGCTCCTATAGCTTTTTTTCAGTGACGTTTTTGTCGAAATCCTAGTCTGCTTTCTTGTAGTTCCAGTTCGCTATCTTCTTCTTGTTTTTTGTTAAGGCTTGATCTCCCCTATCATGACGATGACTGGTTTGTGACCACTTTCCTCCAGCTGTTGTCATCACTTCACTGTCTGCCCTTCCCTGTATGTGTTCCGTACCTATAGCTAGGTCCGGTGTACTTTGTGTTCGCCATCGTCTAGAATAAAAGATTTGTTGAGAGTCAGGTTCATTGAATAGTAGCAGCAGGTTTTCTACCATCCATCCCTCTTCCTCTTCTCCTCTTGTGTTGATAGAAGCATAACCCCAAGTAGTGTAGTGACTGCTAAAGTCACCGAGAATTATGTGGCTCTTATCAGTTAATGGGATGTCCTCTAGTTCAAATTTGTTGTTATTGTAAAAGTAAAAAACGTATTGTAGCTCTGAAAGAATATGCAGTTTTACATCAGATGTTCAGACTCACTAATGCTTCTAGAAGTTTCTGTGGCTGCAATACTATTTTCAACTAATGTAATGATGCCTCCTGTGTGACCATCTCTGTCTAGCCTATATGTTTCATAGCCTCTGTCAGAAAAGCGAGAGCCTGTATTTAAATATGATTCCTGAATGCAGACAAAATCAATCTTGTGTTCATAGATGCATTTTTGCAGTTTTAGCTTTTTCATTATGACCACTTCTGCATTCCACTGCATTATCCAGTGTTTTGGTATTAGTGTGAGCGTGTGGGCCAGATGCATTACTCTGCCTAATCCTAGTCCACCGATGCGCAGAGATACCATCAGTAGTTTAGGGTGGATCTCTTCGACGCTCGGAATCCGGCGCTGTTCCCGCCTGGCAGTTGTCCACAGGGAGCAGCCCCATAACGGTGTAGGTATCTAAGCATACGCATTAACCATAGATTGCGTTGATGTCCGTTTCCATTTCTGGGTGCCCACGCCATTCAGACCGACATGTCTGTCTTCGGTGGGGGGAGTCATATCAGTGTCCTGGTTCATCCAAACACTGCCTGCTAGAAATCATAGTTTGCGTGAGTATCCCTTCTCCGCCACTAATTATCCAGAGTTGGTTTCCTGTGTATGACCTTGTTGGGTTTCGGGACATGTCCACGCGCCGGTGGGCATGGGGTGGGGAGCTCACACTCCATCGAAGGTTTCTGTTATAGCGTATTATAGCCATAGCCTGGTATTTTACCCCTTCCGGTATCGGGACTCCATTTTGTTAGTAATGGAGACTTGTTATGCGCCAGAGCCGTGTCTGTTACAACAGGTAGCACCACGTGTAAGTACGGTTGACTCGATTGGCATAGGTTATGAGCTACGCGTAAGCATTTCCCTTTTTTTTTATGTGGAACCTGCACATTTCAATTGTTGTGTGCTAAATGAGTCCGCACACTACCAAGTGTCTTAGCAGGTACTCTTCAGCTTCCTCTCTTAGAAATAGAACGCGACGACGATGACACCGTCACACATGTTTATTTAACAAGATACATGACACAAATGCAGAGACGTAGTTATTGATCACAGCTGTCATTCGCACATCGTCCATTTTTCCTCACAGCTCTCTATCTCTCAATTTGTAGCGGCCTCTCCTTGAACACTACAGCTCCAAGAACTACAGCGTCCCACACTCTGGACGCGTCGTAGAGCTGAACAGGACGACTTATCCCATTCACTATACCTTGATAATAATTCAGCATACAACACGGCTGACTGGAGACGGACTCCTCTTGCCGTACTCCGAAACCAGGTACTACTGGCCTTCCCTCCCCTGGACTTACTTTGCCAGCGGGACCATATTTTCAGTACCGCAACCCCGACACTCACTCAGACCTAAA
>CAJHNH020002387.1:60000-89508 GCA_905116865.2 Candidula unifasciata | reverse complement strand
TTTTGAAGTAGTTTAGTATTTGAGTTTGTTCGGGCCAGAAAATTTTTGAAAATTTTACGTAACATGGGGTGGAAGGGGGCAGTTTGGTGCTCCTTTTTGGCTTCTCCAGATTCCGCTCCAAAAAGAAAACTGCAAAAGTGTTTTGTAGATCGATTTTCGTTCCTCTCAGTAATTTTGGTTTTTCCAAATTTTGCCTCACCCTTTCCAAAAAGCACTCTGCTTTGTTCAAGTGACTGTATGTTTTCCCTCTGTCCCCCCCAGAGGACACCACCCCCAAAAATTTTAATTTCAATTTTCTATTTTTTACTTAGGTCCTGGTTGTTGGTTTTGGGGACTGTTTGTCATGATCTTATTTTTTCTTTGTATTTTTTCTCATCCCCCATTTCTGCTGTTCAGTTTTTTTCTGTTTTTTTTCTCATGTTAGTTCGGGTTTATTAAGGGAGCTATTCATTGCAAAACAAGGCCCTCAGCATGGAAAATTGGTCCTCGTATCCTCTTTATTCCTTCTACGTTTCTTTTAGTACCATAAACCCAATGTTGAGAGGGGAATGACAAACACATACTGATTGAGTTAAAAATTTTTCTTTAATTACTCATTGCGAAAAACTTTATCTTGTGCTCTGTAGTTTAAGGGTTGTTATGTTTTCTATTTTGTACAACTAATGTCGGGACAATAACTTTGATTTTATAAAACATTCATCTGAAATTGTAAACCAATATATTCCTATTTTTTAAAGCATATTTAGTTAACCTTGCAGTTATTAGTTCCCAAAAACGAAAACTTTTTATCGTCCTCGTGTGGGACGCAATTCTTCGTTATTTTGAAGCCTCAACCTGGCTTTCGCCGGGAACTGCAATTCCCTGACGGTTGAACGCGGTTTCTGGAACCTCTCCACTGTTGATCCACATCCGCATGGTGGCACTTTGTGTCACCGGATGTTTGTCCCTCTGTGTGTGTTATGTCCTGTGTGGGTACAATTTACTTACTTATTAGTTCCCTCCATTTTTTTTAAATTTGTGTATTATCTTCTTCTTTAACAAAGCTGCACAAATGTCATGACCAACTGCATAAATGTCGTCGGTCTGCCTTCGATAACGCCGTACGATGCAGATTTTGAATATTGATGAACAATTTATATAAAGTACCGAAACATCGAGCGTGCTACCAAACGTACACATTGCTTAACACAGGCCACACTGTACCAAATGTGCACGAAAGTGCTAATTTTGACAGCCCTGCAATGAGTAAGTTCTGCAAGGTCCTGAAAATGACACGAGACTAACTAGATCCAGATGAGAACTCTAGGACAATTATAAATACGTCTCGATGCGGATTCCATCCATGGTAAGAGTTTAGCTACTTTTCCAATGAGGTTATCCCTTATACAATTTACCAAAGCGAATTTTTAATTTTAAAAGTCCATATTGTATAATGCATTGACTTTTTTGGCAGAGGTGTAACTATGGTTGGTACTGCATTTGCCATACAAAAAGAGTATTTCTTTGAGCTCGGCGGCTATGACGAGGGGATGACAGTCTGGGGTGGAGAAAACCTAGAAATGTCTTGGCGGGTAAGTTATGCTGGCTAACAATCAATAATGCATTACCCCAGAATGGGATGTCATTAACTGTATTGGGGTTGCAGCTGCACTGGAAATGTCTTTAACCAAGCCAGGAATTTCGCACCAAAAGATTTTAAAGAAAGAAATCAATCCTATTGCAACTGGTTTCTTAAATCACGGCTCCAGTCTCTGCCTATAGAGCCTATAGAGCGGCTAGTGGCCTGCCCAGATCGTCACCCAAAGCACAAATCCCGTTAGCTTCTGCGAATATCTGTGACATATATACTCTTTCATCATACGATGCAGCCTAAAATAGAACACACGACTTTCAGAACGCGAGACAAATGGCTAATTACTAGAGACCCTCAGTTATCTGAGCTCACACATAATTTTGACCTACCAACATAAAAAAAAAAAAAAAAGGTAGGAGGGCGGGACTAAAAAAAGTTGAAACCTTTAAAAATCTTGGCTCCTACATATGAAATGATGGAGGCTGTACTAAAGAGATCAAGACAAGATATGGTAAAGCCGCAAGGTCTCAGCTGAATACCATGTGGAAGAACAAAATCAGCATCGCCGTCAAGGTCAATATTTACAAATCACTGAATTTCACAAATCACAATTTTTTTTCTATGAGTGTGAGAGTTGGTCTCTCACTGTATAAATGAAAAGAATTATTCAGGCTTTCGAATGAAAATGCTGCATGAATTAGTTATTTAGGGTAGTAGTAGTAGTAGTAGTAGTAGTAGTAGTAGTAGTAGTAGTAGTAGTAGTAGTAGTAGTAGTAGTAGTAGTAGTAGTAGTAGTAGTAGTAGTAGTAGTAATAGTAGTATTTTCACCCCACCAGGACATCACACAAGCGATAAACACCCGATGACACAAAGTGCCACCATGTGGATGAAAGGTTCACTCGTTTCCAGAAACCGCGTTCAGCCATTAGGCCATTATAATTGCCTGGCTATATTGCGGCCCCTGGCAAGAGCCAGGGAAGGGCTTAAAAAACGCCGAAAAATTTCATCCTATAAGGGTATGGCTATGATTAAATTATTTAGAACACAACATTAATAAATATGGCAGAGACGAAATATACATATGTGCGGAACACCAAGAGCCTCTCTCTTCAGTGGTGATACGTCGCAAGGTAGCTTGGCTTGGGCACGTAGTGAGACATGATTCGATTGCAAAAAGGCTTTGCTTCGGGGGGAAAAGGGGAGGGGTGGGTGGGGGGTTTGTTAGTCGAAGTAAAGGAGGGCAAAAGGAGAACTTAGAATGACAACATTGAGAAATGAATGTTGAATGTTGAACTGAGAATCACAGAACTCGGGACACCCCGATAAGCGCTTTGTCCCCATCTTCAGCAGCAAGCGAAGAGTTAAAATTCCGATGGTACCAGTAACTATCTGATTGTATATCCGTCTAGGCTATCCCCTGAGTGTCGAGCGTCGGCCAGATCCTCTTGTACATCCTCGCAGTGCCATTCTCCTCAAACCGTAATGATCTATCTGTTCCTCGGCACTGTTTACAAACGGAGCCCTCACAACATAAAGCTTGTCATACATAAGTTCACCATCAAATGGTTCAGAATCGGCCAGTCTATCTATCTCTGCTCATTTCCCAACACACCAGCATGACCTCAAGAAAATATCCAAAGGATGCTAACTACTCAGGACCTTTGAAGAGTAGTTTCGTCGCCCAGCTTCTGAGTTGAGTGCATGGCGTGACACTGTGAGCTGCGTTTTTTTTTTGTTGGCACAGAAGGAGAGCATCTGTGGGGTGACCCGTTTGCTATGAAGCTGAAACTAGGATTACCAGATTACCAAGATTTGAAGTGATGCTTGCCACTCTGCACGCAGCATGTCTGTCTCCACCTTTCTCAACATGCTCTGTGAGTCAGTTACAATGACGGCATGTATGTACAGATGATTCTCAAGCCTGCACCTCCATTCGCAAACTAGACGTTGTAATATCATTTGCGAGGCTTTGTTGCACCAAGAGACGCCTCATTCGCCTTCGTCATGAACCCACATGACATCGTCTGCCCCTCAAAACAGAGCCATCTGTATTTTAAATCACATCATTTAGGCAGGAATTGTCATGAATAATTTGTTGAACGTCAGATTCTGCAGCGCCAGCTGGCCAATTCCTGTACTCACGTCCAAAAGTGATTAGTACCCTTCACAAGTCAGAAACCTGATCGGACACTTTGACCCACTCCTTTTCTCGCCTAAATTTATCAAGTCTGCACACATGTCCAATTGTATCTTAAGCTTGCCAACTAAGACTTTCCTTTTTTCAGTCTGTGACACTTAGCTCTATCCAGGGCTTTATGCAGGAGGATGCTTCTTGTCCGCAGCTATTCTGAGATATGTTTTTGCATGTAGAACTTTGAGCCTATCTACAATAGTAGGCAGTACAAGTGTATATCGCATACACACTACTGGTGGATCTCTTGTACATCATAGAATTAACCGCATGGCTTCATTCTGTATCCATTCATGTTTCATCAGCTGACTCTTTGATATAGTAAGCATGCAAAGTCCATAATCTATCACCGACAGGATCACATGCTGGAACATTGTGAACAGTCTTCTTTGTTCCATGTCCATTGCTGCCATAATATTGAGAGCAATGAATCCTTTTTGGCATTTCACCGCAACTGTCTCCACATGATCCCTGAAGGACAGGCTTCTATTGAAAAATGATACCCAGGTACCTTAGGTTGCTGTCTCTTCTGATGTTACTGTTATTAACTGTGAGGACTAGAGTGTTAGCTTTCACAATTCTATTGTTCAAAGAGCAACCGCAAAACAGCTGCCTTTTCCGAGTTCCTGCATACCAGTCAGTCACTGTCTACTGTTGCCTGTAGCTCGCGAGCTCTCAGTCGCCTATCTCTCCCCTGCCTTTATGCAAGAACATCATCGCAAATGTCAGTATTCTTGCAACACCTGGTGATTCAAGTTCTGAAAGCCTGCTTGTATACACCTTAATGAGCTAATAAGAAATAGACAGTCAGTAATCATTCACTTATTCATCAAGCCGAAGACAAAGAAAGATAGCGGTTTTTATGTGCTAGTGCTTCCATCAATACACCTCCTCGACCTTAACGGGTCAATGATTAAGTTATGTATACTTTGGAGACAATTATGACACAGGTTGAAAGCTGCGAGAGAGAGATTAATCTGCATTGTGTCAGTTACTGAAAATTCATTTTTTTTTAAATGGGTCATCGTTATCATGTAGCAGGTCCTTTACAGAACGTCGCTCTCATCACAGTCTGCCTGTAAGAAACTCGGTCTCTTGCCAGTTCTCCCGCCTCATGAACTTTCACACTCAAAGAGTCACTTATATCCTGTGCCCATCTTCGTGTCGGTCGGCCTCTGCCCCTCCTTCCTGGTACCATGCCTTCTGCTATAATATTTTCCAATCGGTCGTGGCGCTTGATATGACCAAAATATTTCAGCTTTCGAGAAAGGATGCTGTTTATTAGCCAATCTTTCTTGATGTTCAGATCTTTTAAGATGTCAATATTTCTCATCGTCTTTGTCCAAGATATTCTGAGAATCTTTCTATAGCATTTCAGCTCAAAAGCCCCTATTCTCTTTCTTAATGGGTACACAAATTATTAGTCCGACAAGGATCAAATAAATTCGCCGCTTTATGAAAACTGTACCACTGGTACAACTGTAAACTATAAAATCACAAGGACGTGGAAAACTGAGACATTTTAAAGTGTTTTAGCACGACGTTTGCAACAGAGTATAATTTGTATAATAATCTTTCGCCATTTAGTGTCAGAAAAAGAAGTATTGAAATATTATACAAAATCTGCAGGGGCAGAGACACAGTGGAAAAATTGAGGGCTTGGGGTACCTCGAGCAAATGGGTGCTTCGGCCACCTTTCAATTTTTCTGAGAGGAAGAGACCTTAATGTGCCTGCATATTGTTAAAGTGCGTAAAAATAATATCTGTTAACATTATCTTTTCCATAATAATAATAATATACTGAAAGGTAAATAAAAGGTCCGACAATTAAAGAATTATATTATGGCCAAGACAAAAGTGTTATCTATAAAGCAAAGCATGGAACCTAAAGAGGTAATCTTCATCTGTGATCTGGCAATTTTTTAATCGCCGCCCGGTTAACAGACAAGAAACAGCCATTTTGTTGACCTAGTCATGGGTGCATTGTTACGTAATCGGCATCGACAAATGCTAATATTAAATTCTGTTTAAAACTCGGAAAAAGAGGCACTAAGACGGTTGAGTTGACACTACAAGTTTATGGAGATAATTGTTTTTTTATCCTGCACTGATTTTCAGGTGGTATTCATGAATGAAAAATGGGTGTGGATTAATGTAACTAGACCTGGACACCCAATTTCTGTTCCTCGTAAGTAAGAAAACGGATAAAAGGGAATCGTTGTTTGACTGTGAGGATGATGGCAGTTGATTTTGGTTTTCATATATAGACCATTCGTAAAATTTTAGTGGAAGATTTGGGCAAGGAAAAAATGTTGCTTGCAGGTTTGTACCTTGTCTGATGACCAAAAACATCAGCGTGTTGTTGAGTACGCATAAGATGCATCAAAACGTGTGAAGAAAGAAACATTTCTCAAATGTGATTGTTACAGAATATTAAACATGGACTTTCCTCTATGATCCCAAAGCTAAAAACCAAAGTGCTCAGTGAAAGTCATCATCATCAACACCAAAATAAAAATAAAAATGTCTTTAAAATCGAAGGTGATGACAAAATGGGTGTGCTTCAATGACAGAAAAGAAACTTTTCACACATAGTTTATCAAGAGGGACAGACTGACACAGCAACAGTTTATGTAAGTATTGTGAAATGTCTATTGAAAAGGATTCAACGAATCCGACCCGAGTACTCAACACCTGGCAGTTTTTATTTCCTTCTTCACGACAATGCACCAGTTCACAGGGCGGTAGGTGAACAGGATTGTTTGGCCCCAAAACAAATTTGTTTTCTCAGAAATCCACCCTATTCCCCAGATTAGCTCCCCGCGAGTATTTTCTATTCCCAAAACTAAAGTTACCATTGAAAGGACGCCTCTTTGACGATATTGAGGACATCCATGGGGCCGTAACATCGACTTTAACGGCCATTACAACAGAAAAACTACAGAGGTTGTTCCAGTGTTTGTTAGATCGTGCCAATCGCTGTATCAATGCATAAGGGTCTGACTTTGAATAAAATACAGGTTATATCCTCGACTGTTGATTAAAGAAAAAAAAATTTTTTGGAATCAGTATCTTTCTTAATTATTGGACATTGTAAATATATTTTCTTTCAGCATGTTGGAGCAGTTGAAGTTTGCTGCCCACGTACTTAAATGTATTTGTTTTAATTTATTTTTTTAAATATTAGAAATCTGGTCGTCTCCTTGTGGGATGCAATGTTTCGTTACTTTGAAGCCCCACCCTGGCTCTTGCCAGGGGCCGCAATATAGCTCGGCTATGAACATGACCTAATAGCTCAACGCGGTTTCTGGGACCTCTCTACGGGTGATCCTTATTCGCATGGTGGCACTTTGTGTAGTCGGGTTTTTATCGCTTGTGTGATTGTGATGAGGTGCTGTGCATGGTCTTCACGATTACATAGTGGCAAGCAGAAAGTCCGTGCAACAAGGGACAGCACGAGATACTTGTGCCTAGTCGAGGAAGCGAGGGAAACCCCGAGCTAGCCTCGTGGTCAGTCGATCATCAGAAGTCAGAGAAGACGGTTGTAGTATTTGAGATGTCGTCTCTATGTCGGCAAATGGTTTAATGTTTCGAATGTGTTGCGAGTGATCAAGTGTGAATAATGTTTGAACATGTGATATAAATGGACCAAATAAACTGACAGAATGTATAACGAAGCTGAGCGGCGTTTTGTGTTGTCAAACCCTAGAACGGTGTAACCAAGGGTTCCTTTCAAGATAGTTTTGAAAGCGTAACTTCAAGTGGTCTCGATTTATCACAAGTTGAATCTCGACTTATTACAGTGATGTCCTAGTGGGGTAAAATTTACTACTACTTACATGTTTCCGTTCGTTTGATTTTCATTTTATCAACTTGAATGTGGATTGGGGGGGGGGGGGGGGGTGGGGGCAGGGGAAGAGGGGGGGGGGGAGAGTCGAACACGGGTCTCTGGCATGTGGTAGCCGCTCTTCCTGCTTTTTAATCACATATTGTTATGTTTGGCATAGAGTGTCCCTTGCCATGTATGTACTCAAGGGGCGCAAGACCTTGAAAAGGTGGCAGACTACCTCTTTTATCAGATTTGAAGATGTCTCCACCTGAACAGGCCCTAAAAGCTACCTGACATACACCATCGCCCACTAATACACATTTTTCATCTGCAGGTGTGGCTCTGTGGTGGACGCCTCCTGCATGTTCCTTGCTCTAGGACTGGGCATGTTCCTCGAGGCCAGCCCTACTCGTTTCCTGGTGGCCGCGGTAAAATTGAACATTTCAACTACAAACGAGCAGTCAGTGTTTGGATGGGCAACTATTCTCGGTTCATATACACCGAGTTTCCTGATATGAGGGTAAACACTTGTTTTTCAATTAGAAATGTATCCCATTTGAAATTGATTTTAACGAATTACGTTTATAAATTTCAAACAAACAAATAAGAAAGATATAAATTATCTTATAACAACAGATATAGGAAAAACCGGAAAAGAATATATTGCGGACATAATGAGAAGAAGACCGAGAATTCATTAAAGTGCGCTTAAATGGGATAGAACTAAAATGAGGAAAAAATGTGACACCCAAAAGTTTCCATAAGACGACAGCTGTTCATGGAGGCCCAAAGGTTTTATACTAGATTATATCAAAGACATGAACAGAATTACACAGGATAGAAAGGAATGAATAACTAGCTAACAAGCCCTCCTATTTGACGTATAACGGCACTACGAGAAGGCACAATAGATAGCGCAGTGGAGCAGTGTTATCATGACAAGTGTTTTTGACAGTCAAGTTCCATCTCGAGTCAAGACAGGATTCTGGTTAGTCAGCAAGCAATCTTCTTATATTTGTTCTTCATATCAGTTGTTTTTAAATCATAAAGACACTGTCCCCTCTGAAGGCTGCTGTGTGACACGTCTTTCGCTGATACAGCAGTGCAGCGTTCCATATGGAATGATGACTGGCCAGACCAGGGAGCTCCCTACGGCGTGTAGAATGTTGAATTGAGAATTGACATCACAGCACTCGAGACACTTCCATAAGTGCTCCGTTCCCATTTTCAGCAACAAGCGAAGAGTTTTAATTCCGATGACACCAGTAACCGTCTGATTGTATAACCGTTTCATCATTTCCCTGAGTGTTGAGCGTCTGCCAGATCCCCTGGTAACTCCTCGCAGTGCCATTTTCCTCAGGCTGTAATGATCTCTCTGTGCCTTCGCCCTGTTCAATCATTTCCAAAGGGTCTTCACAATATCTAGCTTGTCATACATCAGTTTACCACCAAGTGGTGCAGAGATGGCCACTCTATCTGCCTGCTCATTTCCCAATACACCGGCATAACCTAGAGAAAATATTAAAATGATGCTTACTACCCAGGACTTTGCACGAAGCATGCCAGTCTTCACTTTTCTGTCTGTTAAATCATGGCCTGTGTGTATAGCTGATTCTCAAGCCAGCAGAAGGCAGCAGAGACTGCCTCCACCTCCATTCATATCATATGCAAGGCATAGCTGCACTAAGCGACTTCCTTTCGCCTTTGCTACGAACTCCCAAGCACTTCGTCTACCCCTTTAACACAGAGCCACCTGTATAGATAATCCCATCACCTGGCTCGAATTGTCGTGAATCACTTATTAAACATCTGATTCTGCAGCTCCAACCGGCCAGTCTCTGCACTCACGACCTAAAGTTATTGCATGTTGACAGCATGTTTTGTATTAAGGGGTGCAAGACATAATACTCCTATAAAAACAATCATGTAGGGACATGCTTATTGTTGGCGAGCAAAAAGAAAACAGATACAGGGGTGGGAAATATGAAAAGATGGTCTAAGGGCAGTTGAATCAGTTAAGAGGATCGACTGTATTGCACCGCAATTTATCCTAGCTTCATGAAAATAGGTATCGTATAATTTCCAGAAGTGAAAACCTAGAATGGAAAATAAGTGGCAACCAAAAACACTTATTTGCAGTGGCATAAAATGCGTGAAGGCTATTATGCCATAATACAATAGTTAGTTAGTTAGTTAGTTAGTTACTTAGTTAGTTACTTAGTTAGTTAAGTTAGTTAGTTAGTCGACAGATTATCGTCATAACACATTCAGTCCATAACTAGTCGGATCCCCTCCTTGGTAAAGCCTGCAGTGTAAAGCTGCCCACGACTCCAGTTCTGTGTTGGTTCCTTATTATTCTTTGGCCACACGCATAGTGCTCTTGATACTACAATGGCAGTGTCTTCTAGAAATATAACTCTATCTTTACTTTAAACTGATCGAATCTGGGGTTATGTGTTCTCTTGAATAAAACAGAGCGGCGTTCGTGGCTTAGGCGTTGCGAGTCTGACTTGTAATTCCAACGTACCGCGATCGAAACCCTCTGTTGGCTGCGTGGATTTTTATTGTGGTATGGGGCGTCGCAGGTCGACCCAGTCTCAAATGGGTACCAGGATGGATGTCATGGGGAAGTAAAGACGGCCGGCGTAATGCTGACCACATTACCCGCCCAATGCCGATTGGTCTGTAACATTATTGGGTGCTCTTCCCATATGCTCGATGCGCCTAAAGACGTGAACATGGATCTTTACTTTACTTTTTTGAATAAAACAGACTGAATACGTTCCACGTGCTGTATGAGCAGGTGACAATACGTCCCTTTTTCACCGTCTCTTCGGTGTGTCCCGAGCACCTCTTCGATACTCAACCAGTTTAATAAAAGTCTAGGAATAAGCTAGAGAGAACAACATGCATTTAAAGTTATGTCTGTAGACAACACAGAAGATTTATTAGTTTTAGATACTTTTAATGCTTGAAATAGGTTTATGACGATTTGCATTGGAGCATGTTTTTTTAATTTTTTTTTTTTAATTTCTTATATAGCAGTTAAAGAACATACTGTTTCAATTATATCTTGCCGGCAATTGCGTGGCTTTTAACACGATTTTCAACCAGCAAGATGTTCACCATGGTTACCTAGAAAACAAAGTGTAGGGCAGAGAGAACAAACTTTCTTACTTGGAATGCCCAGTTTTCAACTGAATAAATTAGTGACATGTCCAGCTTTCAGCCCAAAATTATGGTGGGATGTCGTGTTTTCAGCTTGAGATATTATGGTCACTGTTGCATGAGATGCATGCTTGGCTATCGTAACGAGACTTTGTCTCCAACGAATGTATACTAAAAAAAAAAAAAAACGCAAAGATACACAATGCACTTTCCATTGAAACAATAACGCCTGCGCTGGTTGTGAAATATCCTCCGTATTCAGCACTGTCGCATAGAAAAGAATCTCCTTATGGTGAACTTGAAACAGGGAAAAGATCTGCAGAAAAGACCAAACCTACATTATAAGGACCTTTGCAATGTATCGAAGTATCATAGTTTATATGTTAACTAAATGGCAGAGCCTACCACTTTCTCATAGGACAGTCGTATCAGACGCTATTCTAAAAACATAAACCGTAGGACTGACAGATGCTTACGAATTCAAAACTGATCAAAGTGATGATGGTGACTTAAATGTATACTTCCTTATTCAAAACAATGTTTTACAGCAGTCATGTTAAATAATGCTGACACAAACAACACTGCAATATCTATTGCCTGGTATGTCTCCATGCATCTTGGCATGTTAGTTAGTTAGTTAGTTAGTTAGTTAGTTAGTTAGTTAGTTAGTTAGTTAGTTAGTTAGTTAGTTAGTTAGTTAGTTAGTTAGTCGACAGATTATCCTCACTGCACACTGAACCATTCAGTCCATAAGTGCTCGGATCCACCCTTTAATACATCCCGCAGCGTAAAGCGACCGACAACACCAGTTCTGTGTCGGTTTCTTATTCTTTTATATCTTCTTGCATAGTGCTATTGTCTGGCCACACACCTTTTAACATGTTGTTCTTGCAGTCTGGTCATTGTTGCAGATTCACAGTTATCACTTGGTTCTCACAAACGTCTTACTTCTCTTCATGTGCTTTACTTCAGTAACATCAACATATAATGACGCGCAAAAAACTAATGCTTTCCGCTAAAATATATAAGTCACACTGTCTCTCTTGATACATTGTTCATCTTGTCACCGAAGATAACTTTGTCGTCCTAACTTCATAATTTCCCATCTATTGTTCAGACTTTAGACATTGGAGACATCGGCAGTCGTCTCGAACTCAAGTCCAAGCTGAGGTGTAAAGAATTCAAATGGTATCTACAAAATGTATGGCCCGAGCTGAACGTCCCAGATGAAAACATGACAGTTTGGGGAATGGTAGGTTTTGACGTGAATTAGTTTTACTTACCTTTTTTATTAGGAGGAAAATTTTTCGTGATTTGAAGCCCTACTCTGGCTTTTGCCAGGGGCTGCAATATAGCCTGGCCATAAATATGGCCTAAAGGCTGAACGCGGTTTCTGGGACCTCTCCACGGTGATCCTCACCCATATGGTGGCACGTTGTGTCATCGGGTGTTTATCGCTTGTGTGATGTCCTGGTGGGGTAGAAAGTCAGTCAGGTATTGACATGATGACTTCTTTTCTCTGTCTACCCAAATGAAAATGTGAAATAATTAATCACAAATGGGAGCCACTGTGGGGTAGCAGCTTGATGCTCACCTGTGGATCCGAAGATCGGGGGGTTTAGATCCTAGCGGAAGGTCAATTGGCTCGCTGGTCGACCCAGCCTAAAATAGGTACCAGGTAAAGTCTTGGAAGGTGAAGATAACAGGTGTAGTGTTGGCCACGTCACACATCAAGTGCAGATTGATCTATGAAATACTGATATAGCTTTATACCTAATACGCCGGAAGACATGAAAAACGCGTCCTTTAATTTTACCCATTAAGTACAATATGACACTAGGGACGAGGAGCGCTGTCACAAAGTAAACATTTTTGGGAAAATGGCAGTTTTCCTTACAGATTTTCTTGGTAGGTCAAAAGGCCTAGTTGGTTTAGTACGAAATAGTAATTATAATGTGCCGAACTTCATACATAATCTATCAAAACTATGTTTATATTTTGCAAATATTACAATATATTTTAACAAATTCATAACAAGAGGCCTTCTATACATGATTTAGCAGCTTCCCCCCCCCCCCCCCCACGTCACTAATCTGATGGATCTGATGAATGGTCACCCATCCCATGAGGGGAAAAGGGAAATCGGTGATCGTCACCTATCCCATGGAATGGGGGTAGGCTCAAGGTGTCTAATTCCCTAAGTTCGGGCGTCCTTGCTATGGTTTTAGATTTTATCAGGGATCTCAAACGTACTGCCAACAGCAGATTGAGCGTGTTTGATTATTCCCCCCCCCCCCCCCCCTAGAATGGAATGGAATTTAATTAAAAGAGAAAAGAACAGGGAAACTGAAAATCTACTGTCCCCTGACCCGTTTCACCGTACTACAAATCTTTAAAACGAAGCTATCACCCCCTGAACTGCCCTCATGTCCCTAAAAAGGTGGAGCACAAATTATTATTACCGGTACATAAACACTTGTCTCCCCTTATGGCTTTCTTTATCAGTCTTCAAATATTTGCTTTATAAAGTTGACTGAACCCTATGTGGCAAACTGGATAAAAAGGTAAATAAAAAAAAAAATGAATTCAACTCCACGACAATTTAGCTAAGCCAGTACACTAACGACCTATTTGACCTAGCCTGAACGTCCAGACACAATGATTCACTAACGACCCACTTGACAGAACCTGTACGTCAGACACAATGATACACTAACGACCCTCTTGACAGAACCTGTACGTCCAGACACAATGATACACTAACGACCCACTTGACAGAACCTGTGCGTCCAGGCACAATGATACACTAACGACCCACTTGATAGAACCTGTGCGTCCAGACACAATGATACAGTAACGACAAGGGCTGTAACGAATAGTGATTTTCACTATTCGGCCGAATATGAATCGCGGGACTAACTATTCGGCCGAATACGAATAGTTTATCATCGTCATCAGGTGCCTTGCCGATTGACGTGCGATCATGCCTCGCCACAATCGGTGATCTCCTGCAGCATGTATTAGTTCGTGTGCTGACACACCTCCATGCCACGCAACAAAACTGCCAAGAATCTTCATTGGTTGTCTTCCTCTATTTCTTCTTCCACATATCTTTCCAGTGGTCACCACACGTTCCATTTTCCCTCTTCTCATAACATGGCTAAAAAATTATGACTGTCTCCTTCCGATGTCTGTGATTAGTTGTCTTCGGGCTTCCGCCTCTTTCAAAACATCTTGGTTATTTTTTTCCTTGGCTGTCCAAGATATTTTAAGCATTGTTCTGTAAAACCACATCTCTGATGCCTCAAAACATTGTTTACCATGTCTACCGACTGTCCAGGACTCACAACGCATTGCCTTTAAATATAAGTGTTTACTTGACGAGGCTAACAGTTACTATTGCACCGACCACATTTTCCACTTTAAAATGTCAGCCTAAATGTAATCATAACGTTACTTATCCGCTGCACTTTCACGAATACAGACGGAGGATTGGTCGCGCCTCGAGATAAATACAAAGACAATTTTTAGCACGACAGTAGCGAGGAAAGACAATTTAATATTTTAATTTTTAAGTATCTATATGCCTTCTTTAATAATGCCACAATTTATAGCCCTTTTCTTGATTTTCGCCGTGGCACCCCCGACATACGCACCCAATTTGAGAACCTCTGCTGTAATGCCTCGATCGAGTTAGCAAGCAAAGACCTTGCCAGCTGCTGTACCAAGAAACCGGGTCGCAGTTTCCCCCACTATGACAGACTTTGGCAACAGCAACTATTGTGTTAATGAAAGAGTTATTTCTGTCCATTGCAGTGTATGCAGAAACGGGTGTAAGATAACCACTATTCGTATTCGGCCCGACCGCAAGTATTTGGCCGGCTCCAAAGCGAATACGAAGTGAATATTCGGTACAGTCCTACTAACGACCCATTTGATGGAACCTGTACGTCCAGGAACAATGATTCACAACGACCCATTAGACGGAACCTGTACGTCCAGGCACAACGATTTTCCCTTCCAAATTTTTTTTGAGGGGAGGGGGTTGGGGTGGGGGGGGGGGGGGGGGGGTGGTATGAGGGGGAACGGAGAGTTTAGACCAGTTATCAAGGCAGCTAACTGTTGCTCCCCCTCCCCCTTTTTTTGTATCCAACCGTGCATGGACGTTTTCTTTCTGCTTTTTTAAAAAAACTTATAGTATTTATTTATAAATTGTATATTATGTCTAGCATATTTTACTTATTGCCATATAATACATTATTATTATTATTAACATTGCACTCTTTAACAATGCACATGTCTACCTGAGGCCACCTCTCTTGCCTAGAAAGCTATAAAGGGGTCGTGCACATCCTCCCCACTCCCCTCAAATCATCTTCCATCCCCTCCACCTCCCCAGACGCCCATATTCTCTTTCTGACAGCACCCCTACTCAAAATAAAAGACCGTTCAATTGGAATACACTCTCCAACAACCAGAACAGGGACCTTGGTCAGCTTTTACAACAAACCTTCTGTTGTCTTTCAGGTTGCCAATGACGCCCATCCATTGTGTTTGGATAATAATCATTACTTGTTTCAAGACCTACGTCAGCTCTATCTATCACCTTGTACCGAGAAGATCTCAAGTCAGGTAGGTCTTCTACAAGTGAGTTGTATTTTGCTTAATCTTTGACACTTTTTGCCAATGTTCATACAGATGTTGGGGACAATACTGGAACTCGTTCTTTGACACACTTTTCAGCAATTGATGATAGGTCGCGGGGAATACTAAAGAAACTCCAACTGATGTTTCAACTTCTGAGGCAATTGTTTTGGCTTTAAGTCTTCTTTCAGCTTGTACAGTGTTCTGAACACGCTCAACGTTTTCATTGTTTATAACGTAATCCGTAAGGGTAGCCCACAACGTTTATCATCATTAACACTAACACGGCTTTCTTGGAAAGGCTTGTGCAACTCAACATCTTGCCATTTCTTTTTTGCGGCATCACCTTATGTTATATGAAGAAATCTTGTCTCTGAGGACGACTTCTCAAGGAAACTTGACATTGTGCATTGCTCAACCAAGGATATTTTCAACAAAGACGAGGCTACGTGAACAAGACGCAAATTAATTTCTGTAACTTTTGTTCTAGAATAAATGTGTGCGTCATATCTGTGATGTCATTTCGTTAAAGTCACTATCATCTTATATTACAACAATCTTCATGTTGCAACTACTAATTCAAACAGGAGTCGACTGTTTCTTGGAGCTATTTAAAGCAAACTCGTATAAGGAAATCTGTAGTGGTGAGACGCTTGTTTGTCGATCTCAGTCATGCGTCTTAGTACAAATGTTCCTGCAGCAAAGTTCTGTCGTTGTTCGGAGTGGGCAGGTTTAAGTTTACGAAATGGTAACTATAGCTTTCAATTCTCGAATTGCTTAGCATCATTCTGTCTTTTAATGAGTGCCCCATGATACATAATTTGAGAATTTAAAAAAAAAATAAAAAAAAAAAATAACTCGGACTGCTATAACCTACGACGAGGGCGTGGTTTAAATTGCGTCCTTGGATTCCTGTGGTTTTGGTGTTTTTTCTTTTCTTGCGACGTGGGTTCATGTCTTGTTGTGGTTTCCTTGAATTTCTGCTACGCTGACTGTATTGGGAGGGGACATCTGATAGTCCTGATAAGGACTATTAGGATTTGGCTGCGTCGGCCTAGATGGTGTATGGGTGGGAGTAATTCTGGAGGTCGTACAATCATGCATGGCTGGTTTTACGGAAGTAAATTTTTTCGTTCCATTGAGCAGGTTTGGGCTGCTGTCATTATGGCTTGGCTGGTTCTGATTTGGTTCCGATTGGCTGCTGGCTTCATCATGTCAAGGTCAGGCAGGTTCGCCTGCTGGGTTCTTTTGGTAGAAGAGGGGGAGGGGTGGTTTGTGTTATGTGGCCCTCGAATGGGCAGGGTGGGTCAGAGCTAGTGGCTACCTCGTCTGTTTGGGCGTGCCTTAGAACTCTCGTTTTTCTCTTAACTTCCAAAGTTGTAAGGGCTTCACTGAGCTCATCATGCGTTTTCAAAGAACTGACGTCTGGGGCCGTGTATTTCGACTGGTACGTGACGTTCTCTTACGAATTCCTCCTTGTTGTACTTTACTATGTTTTGGCCCCTGTTCATCTCGAGCATATGTTTGTTAAATCTTTGGCTATGAACTTGTCGATATGAATGTTTTTGGTTTGGAATCAGCATCCAGTCGGATTTTGTGTAACCAATCTCGGCTCCCAGATCGAACCAGTCTAAAATGTAAAGATAAGGTCAGAAAATGACACTTTCCACTCATGTGGCACATATGATGCCAGCCACACACACACACACACACACACACACACACACACACACACACATATATATATATATAGAGACCAACTGGGTCTCCATGGCTGATGTCGTCAACATCACACAGAGCCTACAACGGGAATCAGGAAAGATCATGTTGATATAAATAACTATCCGCTCCCCCCCCCCTTCCTCCCCCCACCATCCCCATAAAACTCCCTGTCATCACTACCCGTGTTAACCACTTTTACGGTGTTGGCGTGGGTGGGGTGGAAAGGGTAGGGGTGGGGGTGGAATTCTTTTAGACTGAGGATTTGAGCCGCATGGCTAGTGGAGGTCGGGGTTGTATATTTTTTCCCCCAACAGAAACCACTTTCCTCCTCTCACCCCTTCCATTTGCCCCCAGCCATACTGAGCGATGATTGGAACCTAGCTCTGCCGGATGAGAACCCTGCACTTGTTACAGTTCGGCCACCACCTTTCCACCGGTGTTTACAGTTGATAAACGCCAAGAAGAGAAAGAAGATGTAAACATTATTTGCTGTAACTTGTGACACTATCTCTATGTCATGCAAGGCGTTCTCCTTGACTACCGACAAGCTGTTGAGGACATCGCTCCAGTGTGTTGTGGTCCCTGATCCCAAGGAAGGAGCGGCGGTCAAACTACAAGACTGCATTATTGGCACGCGCGACAAATGGGACTACTTACAGGTATCTGGTTCCTGTCTGTATAATAGATTACATAAGGGAGGGGGGAGGGGCGACACAAAGATAACATGGGCTGTCATAATTATAACCCAAAGCTCATCCTTCAAGGATGCTGGTTAAACGTGACGAAATCTCCCCCCCCCCCTCCCCCCCCCAATCCGTGAGCAAAGCAACGGAACTATATGTCCGATTCGTCACTGGCGTGAAATGGAGGAGGTGAAAGATCCCTTTCCACTCCTTCAGGCTTTCAATCAAATAAGGCTTTAATTACATTTACATAAATGAACGGAAACGGACACTTAAATGGCTAGGCGAGGTTGCTGAGAGGGCCTCGAGCTGGCTTTGGACGCAACGGAACAACGTAGGGGACGGGACTCTGTGAGCTGGTCCGGGTGTCTAGTGGAAAAGAGATTCTCATCCATTGAATGTCCATCGTGTCCGAATTGTCTGCCAGTGTTCCTCTGCTACCTGCTAACAAAAGTCTAACATGTGTCCGGTATACCAAACGTAAGCTTGTCGCTCGGTCGTCCAGGTACGCAGACTGCTCTAATTATGCTACCGCGACGACTTCTTATCTCACAGTACCTTCTGCAAATCACCAAGTCGTCTTGTCCCTATTCGAACACCATCCGGTAATTTCGTGCAGCAGGGAAACCAACCCCGAGCTATATGAACTCAGGTGGGCCCACTCTCTGAAAACGTCTAGGAGCTCGTGGGCCGAAACGTTTGTCGACGAGAGATTACTTCTACTGACGATTGGTAGATCCATGCTGTACATGCTCCCCTGTGGCGTTTATTCCTATAGACCAATCGGTGATGTGTTCAGCCTCACGATTGACCCATTTACTTGTCAGTACTTCATCTGATTCCCATCTAAAGCTGCGTGTGGACATGGCAGCCAAGGTCATATTTGAACAAAAATGTTGGTTCCGTAAAGAACTGAACCTAAGTCCTTAGGATTCGCAAGTCAGCGTCTAGCCGCTACACCATGCCGGCTTCCTAAAAACCAAAGGTTGCGAATAATTTTATGGTAATTATAGTCATTTGCGTCTCCTCTACAGGACTTTGCAGAATGAGCCCCATATTTTTTTTTGGCGGTTTAATTTTTTTATGAGGCTCAGTGGTTTGTTGCTGCTTCCTGAACGTTTGGATCTCGACACCATTGTCAAAATCAACGCAAGGCTGTCTGCTGCTAAATCATCAGCAATGCAGTCGAACTGTTTACATCTAAAATGCGAAGCATTTGTGCAACGTCTAAGCCACAGGAGCCCATAATAATAATAATAATAATAATAATAATAATAATAATAATAATAATAATAATAATAATAAAAATACTAATAATAATATTCTATCAAACACAGGACCGTACAATCGTCCATCAGAAGTCAAATTTGTGTCTGGAAGCCAACACACAGGGGCCACAACTCAGCAAGTGCAATAGCTCTTCAAAGTCACAAAAATGGACGTTCAAGCCAATCCATTAAGCAAGTGATTCCCAAACTTTTCTTAGTCGCGGCGCCTTTTGTAATTAAAATGTTTTCACCGGGCCCTAACCTAAGTAAAAGTATGACTATTCGTATGTCAGAAATAAAAAAATAAAAAAATAAAACTCTTGTATCTTCGAATATTTCGCGACGCCCCTGTGAGGTCGTTGCTCTTCGGGGGCGCAGCGGTGTACAGTTTGGGAATCACTGCTTTAAATAACTTACTAATTATTACATAGTTAAGTCATCATTCCGTTACAGATCTGTCATATTTCTTTATTTCTATCTTATGTATATTATACCTTTCCATTATTTTGCAATGATTTTAGATCAGTGGGAAAACTTCAGAGTATAATCCTTATGCAACCTTTGCTTCTTCTTATAATCCGTGCTGCGTGAGGTAGGCAGTGACAGCCTTCTGTCGCCTGTATTTTCAATCCTTTACAACATAGATCATCTTCAATGCCATGATGTCACACTGCCAAGCAACTTCTCTCATCGGCTCTCTCTCTCTCTCTCTCTCTCTCTCTCTCTCTCTCACCTCTCCCTCCTCTTTCCAGTTTTTTATTTATTTCTGGCTTTCCCACCATCACTGTATACTCTAGTTGTCTCTTTTACAGAACTAAGGCCGGATAAGGCCTGATAAGGAAAGAACTCACGAAAAGAACTGATTGCTCTCTTCAGAAGTAAGCAATCAACATTCCTTAGTCATGTCATGAGAAGGAGAAAACTTGAGAACACTGTGACGGTGAGAAAGCTGGAGGGCATAAGAAGCAGAGGGAGACAAAGAGAGAAAATTCTCGACAGTTTGACATCATGAGCACGGAAGATAATCTGTGGAAGAAATGAGTGAAATTACACATGCCATGACTTCAACACCACACCGACAGAACGATAGGAAGAAGAACAAGAGGCCCTAATCTATATAAACCTTTGATGCCAATCCCGTTTTAACTCTTTTGAGTCCCAAGGAACGCTTCATACGTTCATAGGTTCCTACTTAGAGGCCCAATAAACGCAAGATGCGCCCATTTTACATCTCTTTTGACTACCCCTTGGGCCTCTGATGCTAAACCCCCTGGGACTCAAAGAGTTAAATCACACTAGATAAATTGATAATCATATAAACGCCTCATAAATATATGTTTAATATAAATATATTGTTTAAATTTGTGTAAAATAAATAATAAAAATTTGCAAAATCACAGGAATTATATTTTGTAATCCTATAGAAGTCTCAAAGAAAAAAATAAATGCTGCAGTTGAAATATATTGAAATAATATTCTTCCATAACGAACTGGCTGAAAGAAACTCGGTCTCTCGTCAGCTTTTCCTTCTTCGCCCTTTCCTGTCCAAGGTACTTCCTATACCCTGTAGCTCTCTTCGTACTTGTTGACCCCCCCCCTCCCCTTTCACCGCTGCCCAGTACGATACTCTCCTCTAATGTTCTTTTCAATTTAATCTGATGTTTGATACAGCAAAAGTTCCCTTGTGGGATCCAGGGTCCCTTTGTGTGGGAACAAATAATAAATTCACTGCCTCTCGAACGAGCATGTCGCAAGTGTCAACTAATTGGCTTCAAAGTCGAAGTATATTTGCATGAGAGGCAAGGAACCAACAGTTTGCACACAAAAAAAAAATGTCAGATATGTGGTTTGTATGCAACACCCAAGTTCTGGGACAAGACTAAAGTCCAGAGGTGGACGAATAACCAAAACTTTCCGACTGAGTTTACAGCCGGTGAACATGAAGAAGAACGAAGAAGGAGAAAAATATTTAACAAAGTAACTCATTTTTTTTTTTCAAGACAAGATGCTGTTAACTATCCGTTTTTTCTTGATATTCAGATCGTTTATTATGTAAGTATTTCATTTCTTCTTGGCTCATGATATTCACAGAATCTTGAGTGAAGAGCAGATTGCATCCAGTTTCATTGAGAAACAGAAGATCAGATGATTTAGTCACCTCAATATAATGCATCAATAGAAATAAAAAAAAAAAAAAACATTAAAAAAAAAGAAAAGAAACAAACCCAGCACGACTCTTAAAAAATGCTATAATGTGAGAAAAGAGGTTGCTCACATAGATATTGAGTGATCACATTAATGTCCTTTCATTCATGCTGGCAATGATTCATCCTACACCAATTTGCACGTGGTGGTTGATGTGGGCCAGCGTCACGCCGACCGTTTTAGCACCTAGGATTCTGACTATTACCCATTCAAGGCTGGGTCGACCTGAGAGTCAAGGTCATTTTTTAGAAGAAATAGAAAATTTCGGCAACGCTCGGTTTCGAACCCAAGACCTTCGGATCCACTTGCGAGCGCCTAGCAGCTATAAGGCCTTGGGCCTTGTGTATTAGCGATTTAAAAGTTGACTGAGTGATAGTTTAAAGGACACACTTGTGTGCCTTGGGGACCATCTGTGCATCGGCGTTCTATGTTCAACATTTATAATAAAGTATATTTTTCTTGGTGTACTGGTAACCATTTCTATAATCCATTACATTATTACCTGTGTACTGTTTACCATTTCTGTATTACAGTATATAATTCCTAGTGTAATTTTTTTTCCATTTCCATATCCCAGTATATTATCCCCTGTGCATTGTATGCCATTTCGTCAACCTCGTATGTTAGCCCTGGTGTTTAAAGTAGTATGTAAGTGCTGGTGATTTATTTCTTACGACGGTAGGTCAATGAGTAAGTCACAAATGGTTGTTAAAAAATCACACACACTAAAGACGATAACTTGAAAACCGTTTGTTTTTACACATACATCGCCCCTTTATTTTTCAATATAATTGCTACCAATTAAGTGTCCCATCGTTTTATCAGTCCTCCCAACCCTGCTGGATAAAACTGCGGGCTCACGTTTTTAATCCACATTTTCTCTTCACAATCAACTTCGGTGTAACTCGTGAAATGTCTCCCGCTAAGGTGGGTTTTCATTGGATCAAAAACCACTTTTATTATTACAATATTATTACGACTATTAACATTATTACATTTATCAGTTTCTCATTTCCCTAACGCAGTTTATTATTTCTCATGTATATTTGAAAATATTGTTGATGTTTTATTTGTCATTTCAATAAGAAGTATATTACGAATGTTTTGTTTCCCATTTCTGTAACTATGTAGATCATTTATTGTTTCTAGTTTCTGCAAAGCAGTATCGTGGTCATGGTATTTAGATTATCCTTTCTATAATGTAGTATTGCATCACTGATGTTTAAAAGAAAAACGAACTTTTGTTGTTTGTTTTTGTATAGCGCATAATGAAATGTTGTATTTTAACTATAAATTTAACCATTTATAACCACAGGTAAATTCACGAATTTAACAATGTCAACAGAAAAACTAGGCAGTTGTGACACATGAGAAGACAATAATTTTCAAATATTTTTTAATTTTTAATTTTGCAGCTGTAAGAAAACAAATTAATAGGAACGAGAAAATTGGATTATATCATAAAAATTTTATGAAAATTCATCACTATCATTACACTGTAATTGCCGAATGGTATAAACGATCAGGCTTCTTGGTATTTGGCAATGACTAACAGAATATTTCTATTCGTTTGAGGAAAGGTTTCTGAGTTATTGAAAACTATTGTCAGCCATATTCTCTAAATAGTTTTCTCAATAAATATTTCCAGACATCTATCATTTTATTAATTAATTAGCTTTAACAGTGTACAATAAAAGGTGTGATAAACTGTCACAAACATGTAATTTATAATGAAAATGCCAGTGATAATAATAAAAAAGAAAACGTGCGAAAAGTTTTGTTTGAAAAATCGCAGTAAAGACAAAAAAAAAAAGTTAGAAAACCGCAGTAAAGACATTAGAAAAACCACAGTAAAGATATTAGAACACGGCAGTAAAGACATTAGAAAACCACAGTAAAGATATTAGAACACGACAGTAAAGACATTAGAAAACCACAGTAAAGATATTAGAACACGACAGTAAAGACATTAGAAAACCACAGTAAAGATATTAGAACACGGCAGTAAAGACATTAGAAAACCACAGTAAAGATATTAGAACATGGCAGTAAAGACATTAGAAAATCCCTATAAAGTCATTAGAAAACCACTGTATAGTCATAAGAAAACCGCAGTAAAGTTTGGAAAACCACTATAAAGACATTAGAAAACCGCACTAAAAATATTAGAAAACCGCAGTAAAGACAAAAGAAAGCTACGGTAAAGACATTAGAAAACCGCCGTAAAGACAGCAGAAAACCGCAGTTAGGACACTAGAAAGCTACAGTAAAGACATTAGAAAACCGCAGTAAAGACACTAGAAAGCTACAGTAAAGACATTAGAAAACCGCAGTAAAGACATCAGAATGCTACAGTAAAGACATTAGAAAACCGCAGTAAAGACAGCAGAAAAACCTGAAATTGCTTAGTCTGCGTCTTCTGTCAGTGTACGTTTGGTAGCTCTTGAAGTAGCCACGGTTGGAAATGTTGTGTTTGATCATCCTTTGTATAAAGGTTAGGCTAAGATTGTTGATGCTTCTGTACATGGCGAATATGGTCGCCCCTAGACGTTTATACCCCTTGAGATAATCTCAAGTCTGTTAAAAGCAGCACTTGCCTTTGCAGTTCTCTGCTTGATTTGAACCACTACATTTTCATCCGAGGAGATATTGCTTCCCAGGTAAGTGAACTCAGTTACTATTTCCAAATCTATTGTTACTTTAGGTCTTTCTCTTTTGGGGTTAATCTCCAACAATTTTGTTTTATTTATGTGATCGTATCTGTCTTTTGTTGCAGATGTTCTTTACTTTGGCTGATGACACAGATAACATCTGCAAAGTCCAAATGTTCCAGATGTTCGAGAAGGTTCCAATAAAAGCCCGACCGTGTACCTGTGGTTGCTTTCCTCGTAAAATAATCTATTACTATGAGAAACAACATAGGTGACAGAATGTAGCCTTGTCAGATTTCAGATGTTACCCTGAAGTATTCTGTTTCCACGAGTCCTACTTTCTCTTTGCATTCGTATCCTTCATAGAGACCTATATATATATATATACATATACATAACTTTATCTGATGACCAATAAGCAGTAAGGATCTTCCACATCCCTGTTCTATCTAGACTGTCAAGGGTCTTTTCAGAGTCTGTAACGTTTATATTCAATGTGAAGAAAAGATATAAAACAGAACGAAAAGCATATCAGCAAGTTTCACAAAAAGAACGTGAAAGTTGCGGCAATTGAGCCTTCATCATTACATACATAAATAGAACAATACTGCACGAATAAACAAAATCACTAAATGTGACATTCAATTCTACAGCTTGTTCCACAATTTTTTTGAGAGGGGCAATATGATCACAGCAGTTTCTGTCCTGCCCGATATTTCGACAAAACCCTGTCTATTGACGCCTTCACTCGGTTGTGTATCACCCTACAGAGTGCCTTTCCGGGTACAGACAATAATGTTATGCCTCTCCAGCTGTTGCAGGGCGAGAGATCACCTTTTTTTCGGTAGTGGGATGATTACACAATTTTTCCAGTCTGTAAGGACCCTTCATTTATTGATATTTTGTTGAAAATTCAATGTTATTCTTTTGCTGTAAACTATGGGTCTGCCTGTAACATGTCAGCACTAATTCGGTCTTCACCCGGTGCCTTCCCATTCTTCATACTGCTGTTTCTATTTATTTAATTCTTACAGGCATTCACAGCTTACTGGTTCTATAAAAAAAAAAAAAAAAGTACAGCTCTACATGCCTATCTAACACAAGCGTAAAAAAAGGACATATCCTTTACGTTGTCTCTTGTGCAAAGTTCATTTTGGGGCCGCCGTGTTGTAGCGGCTGGACGCTCGCTTACGGATCCGAAGGACGTGGGTTCAAATCATGACTGTG
Source organism: Candidula unifasciata (assembly GCA_905116865.2). NCBI lineage: Eukaryota > Metazoa > Mollusca > Gastropoda > Stylommatophora > Geomitridae > Candidula > Candidula unifasciata. The sequence goes on along the minus strand of CAJHNH020002387.1, from coordinate 64,347 downwards.
CTGGACATTTTCAAATGACAGTGGCTCCAAGTTCGACTCAAAGCAAATTTGAAAGGCTGCCGGCGTGATGCCGACCACATCACCCACCAAGTGCTGATTGGTCTACAAAAAAAAAGGTCTAGCCCTATATGCCCAATACGCCTGAGGGCGTGAAAAGGGGCTTTTTACAAACTCCATTTGCTATACTAATCAATTATTTCCAGTACTTGTATACCTCGTGTTGACTATTAATCTATTAAAACATCTGTTAAAGCACAGTTAACAGGAACTCCAAGGGTCCAAGGAACCAAGGCTTTGTTTTCAAAATAGGTGCTAACTAGGGACTGATAATAACAAATCCCTTTGCAAAAGTAATTGTATTCTTTCCCTCATAGAACTGTAGGCTGCACTAGCCTGGTGTAGCGATTACAGGTATTTAAAAAAATAGATTACAAATGTGAAGTATGACATAACGTGTGATTATAATAAAATATGGAACATACGTCTAGATGGGAGGGTAAAGAATATTGTAAAGTAGATATATCCGCCGAGGTCAAATGAAAATGTTTGGACATAAAAAGTAGATATAAGAACGGTCTCAAATTGAGACGAGTTGACAATTTAGAAAAGAATACAAACTTTCAGCATTAGCAGTGATCTCCAGCTGATTGTGGAAGAGGGGTGGGGGGGGGGGGGGGGAGCGGTGGCAGGGGTTGAGCCGTCATGAAGGTTAAAAATGGAGAAGGGGGGGGGGGCGGTTGAGCCGTCATGAAGTTTAAAATAGAAAAAGGGGGGGGGGGGGGGGGTCGAAATTGAGTCCATTTGTACTTCCAATAATCGGGATATGATTTTCAGCTTTAATATGTCATACAAAGAAAACAGCGCTGCTAGCTTGGTGTGGAGAGTGATCAACATCAGCCCAAAATGCAGACATTTTCCAAACAAAACAGTGTCAACCGCCACTGTGATTTGTTGACACTAAATTACCAGTTGTTGGTGATTGTTTCTTTGTGGTTGGTGATTGTTTCTTTTGTTATTTGACACTTTTTTATGTGTGAATGTTTTTTCTCCTTTTTCTGTTCAACAGAAAATGGGATTCCCCCTACCCCCACCCCTTCTGACTTCTAATCACATTTTATGCTAGGGGTGGAGAGCGTAAGGGCGGTCTGGGAAGGGAAATGGGGAGGGAGGTTGGGTTTGCCATGCACTCACGAAAGGAGCCACCTGACCAAATGTTGGAGACCGTTGCTCTAAAGGGAGATTAACGATCGTGTGTTTCTCCCTTGTCCATGATGTAATGCCATCGACAGATCTTTCTCCCGTTTCCACAAACGGTTTCTTGCCAATGTTCAATGACGCTCTCCTCTGTTGACCCCAGTCCCATGATGACCTGTCCTAAATGTGGGTCTCCTCTCAAGCGATCCCGGTCGTGGATGTCAAACAACACTCTGGTGTGACTTAAGGGTTTCGATCGAACGTTGATCTGTAATGGAGGTAAACAAAATCATGTGTGAAAAGGTGATTCATATGATTAGTTTAGTTTGATGGGTAAAGATATATAGCCACAAGAGTCATAACTCGATTGTGATTTTATTATTGTATGATGGAGAATCGACGTTATTGAACTAGAGACAAGCCCATGGAATCTTACCCCCCCCCCCCCCCCAACCCCCCCCCCCCCCCCAAAAAAAAAAAAAAATTAAATACTGTAGATACTCATTATCCGTGCTACAAGAAGCCATGCTAAAGGTCAGACAGTGTTCGATGTCCATTATCTTTCTTTTTTTTCCAGCTTAAATCAGAGAATGGTTGCAGGTGACAGTGATTAGAGGAATTGGCCGACACTCAACACTCGGTTGTGGGGGGGGGGGGGGGGGAGGTGGGGGTCAAAATCATACTGACGCCATCGGAATTGGATCTCTGCATTGGTTGCTGAAGATGGGAACGGAGCGCTTATGGAAATGTCCAGGGTGTAGAGATTACAGTTCTTAAATGCGCATTGCTTATGCACAATTGTTATGGGGAATAATATTACTGAATTTCACGTAACTCTAATCAGAGAATTTCTATAAAAATATTGTAAAGAACAGAGAAAGAATGTAGGAGGACGAAGGAGTGAAGATCTGCCACTGCGGTTAGTGCAAAGACATTTCTTTTCAACAATAGAGTCCGAAACACCACTGAAGAAGGGCCCAGGAAGAAAGTGTGTGGTATGAGCACACACACACACACACACACAAAAGCAAAAAGCGACGCGAAACCAGATTCAGGTGCAAGGACTGTGATTTGGCACTGTGTGTTATTCCTTGCTTTGAAATATTTCACACACAAAAATACTATAAGCAGTATTAAAAACTATATAATTGGTTACTTTAGTGCTTTGTGTTTGATTTGTAAATTTCTAGGGTTTTCATTTCGTAAAGGGGAGGTTATTTAAAATAATACCTTCTATATTATACAACTCTGTCTTATGTCCCTTTAGGCTTGATGAGGATTGTTTGATACTATACAACAGACGATGCACGTGCCAGTCTATCACATGCGATAATACTAGTCTTATTATAGGTCACTGCTTTCGTATGATAGTCTAGTGTAGTTGGTATCCCGTCCGCCTTCGAATCAGAAGATCTAGTGTTCAACTCCCAACTTGTTTTGTTGTTGTTGTTGTTGTAAATTTAACATTTAATTCTTGCCACCTTCCAGCACCGGATGACCCATGTATTTTTATTATGTATATATATTTTTTTAATGTAATAACATGGTGACTAAAAGTAACTATGATTAAAGTGGGAGCCGTGGTAGGTTCGTCAATCAAATTTTGGTATAGGGACTGGGATCAGTTTTTCCTATTAATTCCCCACCTCCCTCCTCCACCCTCGGAGGCTTCATCTTCGACGGTCAGGCTAGTGGGGCACTATCGTGCCTCTGACTTGTCACCACTCGGGTCAACCACACACACCTCCCTAGGGTGAAAATTTGTAGGTGTACAAAAAATAGCCCTCACCGCCGAGGCATCTTTTGCTTTTCGAGGATAGAAAAGTATTGCACACAGCAGATATATCCCCCCCCCCCCTCCCCACCTTGTTTAGAACAGGACAGACAGGTACGGCCATGACGAAGCAGAAAAAGGGTTAACTGAACTCACATGATCTATCATGGTAAGTGTAGAAGGTTGATAAACAGACCTGTCATTCTTAGCCTGCAGGGCATTGTCCCCTTTCCAAAATATGTGCCAGAAAATGTCACAGAAATAAAATACGAAGTCGTGATAGTGACCACATCGCCGGCTTTTTCGATTAATAAGTACATAAATCTGGATTTAGCACCACATGTCCAATGAGTTAATAAGGGGAAAGGGTGTTTTACATTCTTTATTGTTATGTTCGTATCGTTAAGACCGTGGAAATAAATATATACTGGCAGACATAGCAGACATGCAAACACATGCAGTTAATAACTGGAAAGAGAAAGCCTGTTGGAGAGATGAATGGAGGCAGGTGATATCTTCCCTGAGACATGACGTCGTCTAGCGACTAGACGCTCGCTTGCGGATCGGAAGGTCGTGGGTTCGGATGCTGACGGTAGAATACTTTTTTTTCAAAACTTACCCTGGCACTCAGGGAGACCCAGTCTTGAATTGGTACCAGGTGGAGCCGTGGGAAGTAAAGGCGGCCGGCTTGTTGCTAAAAACGATCACTCAACAAGTGTCGATTGGTCTATAAAATATAAGTCTAGTCATATACGTCCAAAATGTCTAAAGGCGAGGAATAATAATAATGAAGATAACTGCACAAATGACCCTCAAAGAATAATAATACTGATGATGATGATGATGATGATGTTGATGATGATGATGTTGATGATGATGATAACAACAAAATAATAATTTATATCGTCAAGCTTAATTAAAAATGTATTACGAATATCGGGAAATACCTGAAATTCAAAGATTTCGTTGAAAAATGGCGCCGTTGTGTTCTTTTTCACGGCCGTCTGAAACTGACCCACGATCTCCCCAAATTGCCACAACGTGACCTTAACGTAGGGATCTGTGAACGTGACACATATCCACATTAACATACACATGTACACAGGAATATAAAAGGATTAACTCAAATATAATAAGGAGCCGCGGTAGAGTAGCGACTAGAAACTCACCTGTTGGCTCCAAGGTCTTGGGGGTCAAATCCAAATCGAAAATGATTTTTTTTTCACCGACACTCAAATCTGTACCAGGTAATGTCTTGGGAAGTAAAAGCGTCCGTTGCCCACAATAACCATAGAGAGCCGGCTTTTCTTTAAATATATGAGAGTAGCACATAATGCCTGATGCATCACTCACTTAAAAAAAGGCATGAACTTTGTTTA
>CAJHNH020002387.1:37500-50000 GCA_905116865.2 Candidula unifasciata | reverse complement strand
GGGAGGGGGTCTTACTATATAAAGAGGGTTTTTGCATCTCGGTGGTGTTTTTTCCTTAGCTTTTTTCTTCCCCCACTCTTGGCCCCAGCACTTTGAGAAGAAGAGCTATCAACCTCTATCATGGGACGACAATGGCACTGCTCTCTGAAAACTAAGAAAACGTTTTTTCTTAACGGACCTTCGAAGGAATCGAGCCCCGGTATCTTTTGATTGTAGGAGGCTATAAGCTCAATATGCGAGTGTAACCAAAGGAGCAAGTGTGTCATTAAAGTAGATTTTAAACTCCAAATGTATCCCAGGCAGCGCAGTTAGGCTACTCTTTTTTGATTTCCAACTGCCAAATGCTTTTTGTTTTACGTGCGCAACAATTCACACGGACGTCCGATCTCACTAGCCAGAGAAAAAGGAAAATAACTGAAAAAAAAAAAAGGCGGAAACCATGCCTCGAGACCTCGCAGATCCCATAAAGTTGTCTGACTCTAAAGATTTATAATTTGTTTACCGAAATTAATACATTAATTATTTCTCTCAACGTCTTCCTACAGTTATCTAGTTCTCTCTCTCTCTCTCTCTCTCTCTCTCTCTCTCTCTCTCTCTCTCTCTCTCTCTCTCTCTCTCTCTCTCTCTCTAATGACTTGCTCTTACAGCCCTTCACGTAGAAGCAATCGTCTTGCATATGCTAAAGCTGAAACATGGGACATTAGTAAATCACCAAACTCCGCTATAATCCTGCCCCCACAGAATATATACCCACTAGAGTATTTGTAGTTTAATACCGCTGGGACTCACTCAGTCGTAACATAAGTAGCGTACTTTTGTGTGAGCGGATTTAGTATAGTGATTCATGAAAACCAAAAAATGTGGTGCAGACCACATCACCCATCCTGTGCCGATTGGTCTATACAAATATAGGTCTAGCCCTTAATGCTCTGTACGCCTGAAGAAGTTGAAAAGGGACTTTTACTTTGTGTGTGTGTGTGTGTGTGTGTGTGTGTGTGTATGTGTGTGTGTGTGTGTGTGTGTGTGTGTGTGTGAATAACTTGAGGATTCAGCACTTTTCGCTATTGTAGAAATTGCCGAAAATGTGGTCCATGGCTATATTTAAATTACTCTTTCTTCTTAGTGGTCACATGCTATAACGTTACGTCCATGAAATCCTTCGACCACATGTCCTTCCATTTTGGGATTCCAACAGATATAATTTTCAACAAGACAATGCCAGACCCCATTCTGCACAGCTGACCACGCAGTTCCTGACTGCAAATAACATTCAAACCATTCCCTGGCCTTCCCTGTCTGCAGACATGAGTCCGATTGAGCACCTGTGGGATGAGCTGCAATGACGTGTTTGTCGCCGAGACGTTGCTCCAGCCAATGGTCGTGATCTGTTTCAGGCACTCCGGGAAGAGTGGACAGTCATCTCACAGGCCCACATCAGACATCTGATTGCATCCATGCCCAGGAAATGCCATCACTGATCCACGCAAGAGGAGGCCACACACACAAACTATCGAGAAAGGCCTACGCTTAAAAACTATCCTGACCCAGATGCAAAAAAAAAAAAAAAAAAAGGTGTCAATTGATTGATGGAACCCTAGGGCATTCTTGTAAGAAATTAGAGTAATTTCACTTACGGCATGACAAAGACGCAGAATGTCAAAATTGTGAGTATGTTTGTTCCTTTCAGTAACTATGCGTTTTTTTTTAAACAGTATAATAATCATGTGACATGCAAAAAACTTCGGTGTGCAAAAAAACGTCGGTGTCTTTTGAGGGACATTAAGGTCCCACGATACCTCCTCATCATATTTCCGTAATTTGTCACGATCAGCATAAAATAGAATTTACAAATTATAATTATTATTATCAAGTCTCATCAACACACTCATCATTGAATGGAATGAATCTTAACTCTACCAGCATAATTAACTTGTACAATCTCATCCTTATCTCCCCCTCCTGTATGCAGTTTTGACTTTCTCTGGCAGGTGTCCCGCTAATTCGTTCATCCGTGGTTGGATTGGGGAGGGGGGAGGAGGAAATCAACCACGTTCAACTCTGCTGAATACAGCTTCGGTTGTAATTGTGATCTGATTATTTTTGCCAAGTTTTTTGGCTGACAGGGGTTGATGTGTGCCAGTAAAAAAGTAAAGCAGAGGACCCATGTGCACGCCTACTTAGGTATTGCGTATATAGGGTTAGACTTATATTTTATAGAACTATTGGCACTCAATGTATCATGTCAATATTACGCCGGCAGCCTTTACGTCCCATGACTGTACCTTGTACCTGTTTGAGGCATGGTCGACCTGGGAGCCAAGGTCATTTACAAAAATAAGGTCTGGCTCTGTCAAGAGCCAAACATTTCGATCCACAGGCGGGCATCTACAGTCAGTTCCAGAAGTCCTGGCGAACTTTAAAAATCTGTTACTCTGTAACAGTTCGTTGTAAGGTATTGCAATTTGCCAAGCAGTCTGCCAATAATCATGTCCTTGTAAGATTTTTTTTTTGTTTTGTTTTTAAAAATGTAAAAAACATCACGTTTTCATATTGACTTATTTGCAGTAAATGAAGAAACAGACGCCGATTAACTGCAACAATCATCATGCTTACACTAACTTGAGTAAACTGAGTAAGGGGAGCTGTTTAAAACATCACATTGCACGAGTTTCATAAGCGTTTTACTATTAGGTGGTCATCTCCAGAAGAAGTATCTCCTAGGCTGCTGTTTATTTTCATTTAGTGGAGAATTGGCTATCAAAAATGACACCACGCCTCTCTTCTATTTGAATGATATCCAAGCACACTCGGCACGTGTCACAGATACTGTATATTCTACTTTTCACTGGAACGTAAATTATTAGTTTAACAACAACAGCAAAAATCGCTGCTGTAAGAAAACAGCAGCATCTGGCTGGGCGTATATACATTATGGAATCACAAGGACGTGGGAAACTCTAAGACATGCAAAAATTAGATTTGATCCGTACTGGAGATTTCTAGATATTTGTTTGAGTGTGGTGGCAAGAGTTTCGAAACTCCCTATGCGGGCTACAACAGTGGTCCTGAAATCTTCTTCTTCTGAGTTGATCCGAAGATGTAATTGCTTTGTGTCCGTTTACAGCATGGCTGCGATATTTGCACCTTTCGGCCTACCCATCCTACTTGTTGACCGGGCTAGCCTTCCCGGTGTCGTGAAATTAATTGCTATCATTGTGGAAGATTTGTCTTGACACGGGCGGGTCTCGCTAGTCACACTCGCCATCGCCATAGGCGTGTACCTCCTCATAGCGAAATATTGCACGATCGTCTGAAAAGACGGAAAAGTGCCAATTAATCATGGCGGCTACACTACAGCGGCTCCCTGTTGTGCCAATTATAGCAGCCTATTATCCCTATCTGTGTTTGATGATGTCACATTGAACATATTTTTGTCGTCTCTGTTGGTCTAGTGTTACTGATGGTGTTTTCATTGTACGTGTCCATCTTCCTTGCTGCGTTTCTTGTGTTTTGGGTTTTGGCATACTTTCACCTAACTCACACTCTCAACAGAGGCGCTCGAATCCAGAGCCTTGGGCACTTTAGGGCAGCCCCTCCCCCTCTCAGTATATGCATAATATTCGATTGGGGACATTTTTATAATTATTATTAAGATTTTATACACGGCTTAGGCCATTGAGTCACCCTTCTCCACACACCATCTGAACAATAATTTCTTTGTGTCAGCGACCCTGACCCTTAACCTTTTCAGTCGCGGGCAGGTTTTTCTCCAATTCTTTCCTTTTTTAAAGATGTATCGCATGCAACACCTAGCTCCATCTAACTAACAAAGACAGAAAGTTCGATGGTGCTGTCACCTTAAAAACCACCAGCCCCATTTTCCCTCCATCTCATAACCATTTGTGACTTACTTATCAACTTCCAATCGTACCATTCAAGAAGGAAGTGATATTCCAGTAGACAATTGCAGGCAGGAAAATACGTGTAGCGGAGAAACTAGAAAATTACTGACAGTATTGTTACATTGTTTAGACAAGAATCTCCTTGACCTGTCATTGGAATATTCCTTCTAGAACACTCGGAGAACTGACATTTAAAGGTCAAGAAACTGGGAAAGTGATTTGGGTTTAATTAACGATTAGGCAAGAACATAACTGACAGGTGGAAGATTGAGGGTCTGTAAGCAGCTGAGACAGACCAGACATCAGATTAGCCTGCTCTGGAAATTATACACACCTTTCAGGGCAGTTGATCGATCAGTGGTTTATATCTCCGCTCTAAACAACAGATCATTTCAGGCTGAATTAGGGTATCATCATCGCGTATCACGTCGACAATGCTGAAGGTTAAAATGGACACACAGGGCATAAAGGGATACAAAGCGTCAGGTTCGTTAACATTAGAGGGACTCGAGTGGATATACTGTCCAGGACATGCACCACTGAGAGGAAATAACAGGTCGGATTTGTCGGTAGCTACAAAACTATGGTCCTTTCCATAAGTTGTGCGCAACTTAAAAAAATCAATAACTCAGTAACAGTCCAGTGTAAGCTGTTGAAATTTGGTATGCCAGTCGTTAATAGTTATGGCTTTGCGATATTTTTTTAAAAAGGTAAACAAACATCAAGTTTTCATTTTTCCTTTTTTGTGAAAAAAAAAAAAACCCCACAGAAACCGATTCAGAACAATCAGCATGCTTATATATAATAAAGTAATAAACGTTGTACATCAAATTACGCACGTTTCATACGGTTTTACTCTTACGGGGTCATTTCCAGCATTAACCTTCCGTTGATCGTATATATTTTGTCGTATGCAGACTGTTTATTATATTTCTTAGGGGTATAACGATCAAATACATTCACCGCTTTAAGAAAACATCAGAACCTGTGCAAATGTAAATTATGAAATCTTAAAAACATGGGACATTTAAGGCCACATATAAAATTGTCCGTTTGTAATAATAGGATTTTTCGAGAAATTTGTTAAACAGTGCGAGCATAACTTCTGAAGCGCACTTTAGAACTGAAGACCACTTATGAATGGATGCTGAATGAAGACTGAAAAAGAGATGTGTAAAAATGTGTAAGTGGAATTCGCAGTGGACGATGAGAGACGTACGACAGGAAGATAACTACGTCTGTATAATCAGTGTGCTTCGAGAACATTTAACATCTACACTTTAGGACATTTGCTGCGGCAAAAGGAGGATCTATGGCTATAACCGATGTCCTGTGACATCGATTCTTAAATAATTAATCAGTAATAGTCGAGTGTCAGGCTTTTTGCAAAAAAGATGCCCCCATAATGACCAGGCAGAAACGTATTTAGCAATATACCGGAATACGTCCTGAAAATGCGAAGGGAAAATTTATAAGATTAATGAAGAATTATTTAGAAGCGAGGATTGGTCAATTTTTGAAGAATCACGAGAAAACCCTGAAGATGCCTTGAAGAAACTGACTTATGAAGATAACTTATTGCCCACATTAGATGAAGACAGTGTAAATTCTTTGGACATGACACGAGAAAGAGAAAACTGGAGTACACTGAGACTGTAAGGAGGTTAGATGAGAACAGTGGCAGGAAGGGACGAAGGGAGAAGATGCTACGCAGTTAGATATTGTTGCATAGAAGATCATATTTGATCAGAACTGACTGAAAGTACACGAAACGGAATGTGATGGCTAAACATGACTACCAACACCACACGGAATGGACTATATCAAGACTTCGTGACAACGGAAGTGACTGAAGACAAAAGAGGCAGCGGGTGACCAAGATAAAAAAATACTGGGCTTCTTCTTCTTCTTCTCTTCTTCTTCTTCTTCTTCTTCTTCTTCTTCTTCTTTCTTCTTCTTCTTCTCTTCCACCTTGTACCTCATCGAAGTGTCGGGGGGAGATGTAATGTTCGTTAAAATACTGGGTAATCTGTTATAATGACATGAAAGAATATGATCATCGTAAAAAGGCAGGTATTGTACCAAACGTGGCTCTCCTCACTGCACACCTGCAAGTCATTCTTTCTCTAGACAGTTCTCCGATCTTGTGTGCTTTCATAGCCACTTTAAGGTCTTGTAGACACCTTCGTTGAGGTAAGCTTCTGCCTCGTTTCTAGAAGCCTTCACCTTTCATCACCGTTCTCTCCAAGCGACCACGACGTTCGTGTATCAGTGTTCGTAGTATCTCGAATCCTGTTTGTATGTAGAGGTCAAAATTGGATATGAAGAAATACCCGTATCTAGAAAAGTTCGTATATTGACGCGTTTCGTAAGTAGCGAATACATTGTATAGCTTCAATAAAGAAGAAATTGGGGTGGGGGGCTGGGGGTCATGGATTCGAACCTAAATGTTTTGATAAATTCTTACATCAGTATGGAGTAGTAATTGAAAAAAAAAAAATTCTGAAATTCTTAGCAACCAGAATATATGACCAGTTCATTCCCTAGCTGGATTCCGGGACATTGTAGGAAGAAAAGAGAAGACATCCACTTTCCCCGCCCCCTGTGCGCCCCTTCCCTAAGAAAAGCTCTAATAAGAAGACTAGTTCATTAACAGTGTAGTTTTCGTAAACTGAAATACCTCGCTGCTATTACATGCCATTAAGTTTGAAACAGACAGACAGACAGACAGACAGACAGACAGACAGACAGACAGACAGACAGACAGACAGACAGACAGACAGACAGACAGACAGACAGACAGACAGACAGACAGACAGACAGACAGACAGACAGACAGACAGACAGACAGACAGACAGACAGACAGACAGACAGACAGACAGACAGACAGACAGACAGACAGACAGACAGACAGACAGACAGACAGACAGACAGACAGACAGACAGACAGACAGACAGACAGACAGACAGACAGACAGACAGACAGATGAAGAGAGAGGAGATTAGTCTTAGAAAATAGCTTTCTTTGAAAAATATGTAGAGATCGACAAACACGATTGTGGACACAAAATGTCCTGGACACCTCGAGCATGAAAGCTCATGAGGCTGAAAAGTTGGCAAAGACATGACGGACTTTCTGGGGTGCCATAATACCAGCGACGTTCTACATTGCCTGTCTGCTACATGATAAATAAAACAGTAGCGATGTACCGCAGTGATGTATACATTCGCAGTATTGAACAGTACATTTGTTGTATTATATGGACACCTGAATAGGGTGCGAACAATGTGAGAAGAAAGAAGGAAAGAAAAAATGACCGAAAGAAAGACAAAGAATCATTCCTACTGTATAAATCCACAATAACAAAATTTTCAAAAAAACGTTTGGACTTGAAACAACCACTGTAGCTCCATGAAACGAGAAATGTGTCTCTTGGGAAATAACACTGGTGTTGATAGCTTTTGTTCATTAGCAAAACGTGCACTTCATTTCATTTATTTACATGCAATCGAGGCGCGGCAGGCAATTTCATGCTTAGGAATGGTTTTAGTTCAATTGTGAAGCTTCAGATAAAAATACGTTTCTGTTTATTTTCACGAACATCACTGAGAGGCTATGCAGTGTGAATGTCTTCCTTGCTGCAGAAACGGTTGTTTGCCAAAGCAGACTGTGTAAATGTTGTCATTATCACGACCTTGCAGTCCTTTGGTAAACAAGCCTCTCAAAACAGTCCGGCAGAAAGATTCTTTGAAGAAGAAAGGATTAGGGGCTATGAGGTGGAGTAGAAAACGAAGAAGGAGTTGGTTTAAAAAAGGAAGAGGATAAGTTGAGGATTATGGCTAGGAGGGGAAGGAGAAGAAGAGGATTAGGAAGTGAGAAATTTGTAGTAGAAGTAGTAGTATAGTAGCAGCAGCAACAGCAGCAGCAGCAGCAGTAGTAGTAGTATTAGTAGTAGTAGTAGTAGTAGTAGTAGTAGTAGTAGTAGTAGACGTAGTAGTAGTATTAGTAGTAGTAGCAGCAGCAGCAGAAGCAGTATGATGATGATAATAATAATAATAATAATAATAATAATAATAATAATAAGAAGAAGAAGAAGAAGAAGAAGAAGAGGAGGAGGAGGAGGAAGAAAAAGAAGAAGAAGAAAAAGAAGAAGAAGAAAAAGAAGAAGAAGAAAAAGAAGAAGAAGCAGAAGAAGAAGAAGAAGAAGAAGAAGAAGAAGAAGAAGAAGAAGAAGAAGAAGAAGAAGAAGAAGAAGAAGAAGAAGAAGAAGAAGAAGAAGAAGAAGAAGAAGAAGAAGAAGAAGACGAAAAAGAAGAAGAAGAAGAAGAAGCAGAAGAAGAAGCAGAAGAAGAAGAAGAAAAAGAAGAAGAAGAAGAAGAAGAAGAAGAAGAAGAAGAAGAAGAAGAAGAAGAAGAAGAAGAAGAAGAAGAAGAAGAAGAAGAAGAAGAAGAAGAAGAAGAAGAAGAAGAAGAAGAAGAAGAAGAAGAAGACGAAGAAGAAGGAAAAGAGGAAAAGAAGTTAACAAACCTGCATAGTTGTCGCCATTTAATCAGCAAGAGGGAAGTGGAAAAAAACATTATCTCATAGCGACTAACGGACAAGACTAACGACAGAGGCTTCTGTTCACAAGAAACGCAGAGTCAATGAAATCTGCCAGTACAGCTCTGGTTCTGAATGTCATGAGTGCGACAATGGAAATGCAATATCTGTTGATCAGCATTGCAAAATAACAATAATGTATGTGGTGCCAAATGAGATTCTCCTGCTAATATTCCAGGATTATGACAAAATCGACATTATGCAACCGTTTATAAAGTCATATTTCAGACGACAAGGAAGGATGTCTGATGATTTGTTTTACAACGGTCGGTACTGGTGTGCTGTCGGGGCAACCCTATGTTAACAACACTGGAAAGCGTTGCCGCATTTAGTTATAGCAAATGGCTTTTAAAAAAAATCAAACCTTAACTATTTCTTTCCGATTAGACTGTATTTTCGACTATTTAGATTGCCTTTTCTCAATTTCACCATCGCAGGATAATCTGCATATAATATTTTTTTCGTTCATTTTGTTCTTTCCATTAAGAAAATAAATATATGCCTTGCTGATACAAGATAATGATAGTTCAAATGAACACGTGTCAAAACTAACACAGTATAGTACGCCACAGAGAGCCCGGTCACTTAGACATAATGGAAGCAGACATAGAGGTCGACCAAGCAAAACGATGGATAGATGGAATACGAGGCTGTAAGTACAAATATCTACGTAGCGCATACTAAGGCTCGCAAAAACTGTATCTTTAAATCCTGATGATTAGAGAAGGTGAAGAAGAAGACAACCAGTTTTTTTTTTTTTTTTCAAATCTGGTTCAGAACAAACATAACATGAAAATATAAACTGAGACTTAACGCCTGTATGAGGATCTGTGGTGTGAATATTAGAACATTGCCGCTTATGCCTTTGTCTGATGTCGTTAGATATGCATGATAACACGCTGATGTTTAATTTAGTTTGGCCTGCCTGACTTGATCTCATTTTATTTGGACTGACTTGTAATGATCGATTTGATTGCACACTGGCATGTAATGATCGATTTCATTACATACTGGCATGTAATGATCGATTTCATTACACACTTCCTTGTAATAATCGATTTCGCTGCACACCGATAGTCCCGGAAGTGCTTCAGTCTCGTCTCCTCCTCTAGTTGACTTCAAGTTGCAGACAGGCTTTATTTTAACTCACTGTATCATAAGTTGTTAGTTTAACTAACCGGTATGTAAGGAGTCATTTACTCCTCGGTAGTTAATACGTGCAAAGGAAATGAAGTTAGATACTTAACATAAACTATGTACTTAAGCTAGGGTGAATGGAATCAAGTACGAAGTGGGATGAACGAAGAATTCGAGACATGCGAGCGAATTGACAAAAGTATGCCAAAGGAAAAAGAACCTGAATTGCGTACGTTAAATGTACTATACACGAGGGAGAGGAGATTATTTAAGCCTGGGATGACTGAGAATGATCAGTCCTGTTTTTGATGTAGAAACAGCGTGTTTAAAGGTGACGAGCGAGAGTGGAATGAATCTACGAGCGAGGAGGTGTCAATCATAGAGTTTTATGCAAGTTCCACTACAAGGCCTGTAAGATGGTCCGACATTTGTCAAGGCTGACGTGTTTTCGAGGCAACTGTGATCATGTGAACCTGATGTTTTCATAGTTTGTTTGGAATCTTGCGAAGTGTCGTTTTTGTAAAAAAGTACGAACGATTGTTTAAAATACTACAAGTAACCGATATCAGTGGCGCTAGACAAGTTACCAAGTAGTCTGGCAGTGCAGCAGGTATTGAAAGGAAAAAACGTTATCGTATCGATCAGCTGAGGTTCCCATGTGTGTTTATTCAAGATGTTTGAGTATCTGTACTGTCTCCGTACCTAAGCAGCGTACAGTGAAGAGAGCGTAAGGAATCACTGCAAGGATTTTGGTTCTAAAGGTGTTAGAATATTATCAGTATGAAACAGCAGGGTTAAATTAACAACAAATGCGGAATTGGTTAATATAACAGCTGGATAGTGCTCATGTAGTAATACCTTATGGTCATATCCGATGTGTAATGAAGACTATCTTTAAATGACCAATGGACAATGCATAATGAATACTGAGTATGCAGGTAAAAAATGTGGATAATTTAAAACTAAATCAAATAACGCAAAATACGTTACCTGGTACCGACAAAGCTTTTATGCCGAGTTCTCAGTACCATACACGAACAGGATAACACTGACGAGGATTGCTGTATGTGTGCACTAGAATAATTTATGCTGTGAATTTTTGATTTTGCTATTTCTCAATGTTGCAGGCTTTCAAATTACGTATATTTTACCTGGGCATGTGTTTGTTTCTCGTGCTGTTCTTTTCAGTTTCTAACCGATTCACAATAAGCCCGTCACAGGATGACAGGCATTTTTGCTTGTTTTTGGTTTGTTTTATCTTAAAGCCTCACCCTGGGTTCTACCAAACAGTTAACAGGGTTTCTGTGACTTGCGCCTGGGAGATTCACATCCGAAAGATGGCACTTTGTGGCACCGGATGTTAATCGCTCGTTGTGTGGTCCAGATGGGGTTGAATTTCATTTACTAACCTTTAAACTGCCTTAAGATCAAGTGAAGGGTTAGGTTAAGAAAAAAAAAAAGATGCGTATCATTTACACGGCGTTGCTTAACGAACCTCGGCAATTTTTTTGGGCTGCAGTGGTTTTTCTAGGCTAATTGTACAGTCAGTAGTTTGCCATTGCTTACTAAACGGTAGACTCTCAATACCATTGTCGAAACCAACGCACGGTGAAAATTCGCCTGCATTTGGGATCAAACCCGGCACCCCGGCATTACAAAACGTATTCTAATCTCCTAAGCTACAAAGGGCTACGTATACCATCTAAACTGCCTTGAGGGGGGGGGGGGAGGGGGCAGGAAGGGGAAAGGAGGGGGGGGGGGAATCAACCAGTCAAAATTTAGAAGCGAACGAGGCCAGCTCAAGCCATGGATGGATACCACACGCTCTGGTGTACCCAACTTCTAAAGTAATTATCCTGAAGTTACGACATTGTTGCAGCGACACCAGGTTTGTGGGGCTAATATGAATAGACAAAACATTACGCGGTCTGATCAGCTGCTAACACTAATGCTCCATCAGTTAGAGATAGGCCCAGAAGAAAAAGGAGCTGACTCCGTTGAATCTACTACTGCACCATCAGTGTTTTCAGTATTCGAACAACAACGACCATTTGATACGCAACAAATAGGGCAATACAGATTTATGAAACATTATTTTGACCAGCAAAAATTACTTTTGCGAATATCAATAATTAAACAATAATATCCGATTCTTCTCGTGTTTGATTACGAGATCTAGCAAAGTGTGTAGAAGCAATTATTCATCTCTAGAAACGTCTGCATTCCACTTGATTAATATGTAATAATATCCATTAAACTGCATTGCAATGTCAAATGACACTTCATACAAGTAAGCAAAATAAATTACAAGCTAAGAGTTTAAACTACTGACATTGTTGGAGTCAAAAAACAAAGTTTTACAAATCCTCAGCAAAAATACATAATTAAATGCATAGTTATCCGTTCTATCATCATTTTAAAGAATTCTGAATAAACAACTTCTTGCACATGCGGAAAATGAATCCAGCGATGTCTTCAATGAGAGCGTACAGCCTGAAAATGGAAATACCAAGAGAAAGTGCAATGCCCGAAGGAAATGGAACAATCAATAGGACACGTCAGATCTAGAAGTAAATTTAAACACCATGAGGAAGAGGGTGATCTAGTAGAAAATAACGACACCAAGAGGAAGAGGGTGATCTAAAAGAAATTGGAAACACAAAGAGGAAGATGGAGACCTAGAAGAAAGTGGAAACATATCGAGAGGAAGAGGAAGATCTCGAAGACAATGAAACACTATGAGAAAAAAGGAAAAATAAAAGAAAAGGTCCCTTTTACACGCCTTTAGGCGTATAGGGCAAATAGGACTAGACCTAGTCGGTACAACATAGGTGATGTGGTCAGCCTTTGCTTCCGGTGA
>CAJHNH020002387.1:0-32500 GCA_905116865.2 Candidula unifasciata | reverse complement strand
TCATCATCATAATCAATCAACAGGTCATTTATAGAAAGTCGCTCTCGTCATAGCACGCCTGAAAGTATTTTGTTCTATGTGCAGTTCTCAAACCCTATGTGCTTGAATAGCCACTGCATCTTCAGTGTCCTTATCCAAATATATCCTGAGTGCACCATGAAGAAAATCGGACAGAGAATTACTTCAGGCACTGAATTGGGAAATAAATGGATGAGGTAAATGAGGACGATCAAGACAAACCCCTACGATGCTGTTTATTGAGATGGGCCAACGTGGCTGGATTTCAATCCTTCCATGTTATCGACGGAATTACACGGGATACAATGGAAGGGGATAGGCTGCGCGCCCTACATGCCATATCACGTCACGATGCGATAATGATAATGATGAGGTTTTGGTGTTTGTTTTGAATATTCTTTAGGTTTATTTTAGTAAAAGTTTTTTTTTTAAATATTTTTTTTAACCCCACCAGGACATCACACAAGCGATAAACACCCGATGACACAAAGTGCCATCATGCGGATGAGGTCCCAGAAACCGCGTTCAGCCATTAGACCATATTTATGGCCAGGCTTTATTGCGGCTCCTGGTAAGAGCCAGAGTAGGGCTTTAAATAACGGAAAATTGCATCCCGCAAGGGGATGGCAGAATGTTATTAAGTGTGTCTTTACAGTCCGCTTTGGGGGCTTCAAAAGGATCACGATTCTTAGGTTTACAACAACAACAACAACAACAAATAAGTAGGTGTTTTTGTCCACGTCCTTTGGTGTATATGAACATTGAGATGGATCTACATTGTGTGGAACAGTCGGCACTTGATTAGTGACGTGGTCATCATCACAGTGGCCACATTTACTTCCCGCCTGTTAACCAATTCAGGCTGAGTCCACCTGGTCGGGGGCAAAAGGGAGGACACGGATATGTTCAGAATTGACAATATCACACACAGTTAGGGACAATAAGCCACAGCACCGGCGCAACAAACCACTTCAGACATTCTTTTTCTTCTTTTTTTTTAGTTAACGTTCTCCGTCTGTAAACTTCGGCGGAAAGTTCTGGCTGTTCGTCTATCTCTTTTTCCATCCCTGAGTGTTACGTGCAAATATCCATTTTACAGATCTGACTTTTTTTGTATATAGATTGTTGGTTCCTTGTCTCTCAGGCAGATGCGCTCCGACTTTAAAGGAAGCCTCTAATTAGTTAACTCTTACGCATGCTTTTGGGTAGGCAGTGGGTCTATTCTTGTTTTATCCATAGTGTGGCCCGGGAATCCATATGGGAACTTTCAAACATTGAATTCAGTGCAAAAAAAAAAAAAAAAAAAAAATATTAAAAAGTTTAGTAACGAGTAATTAACAGGACGTTTGGTTGTTTGTGATTTTACAAGCCAGCTTCACGTTCAGAAGTTTGCCATTGCCTCAGAAGCCAACGCAGGGCGGTCTGTTGCCAAACCACCTACAGCTGGCATCTAGCCCGGCATTTAGTATTACAAATTGCGTTCGCGCAACGCCTAAGCCACAAACGCCAACGGCGCAATTAAACCAGACCATATTTATAACCGACTCTATCTTTAGCAGCGTTGAACGTGGTCATATGTTTATTATTGTCTTCTCTCCCTTCATAGAACAAATGAAACTTTCATAATTAATTTTTTGTTTGGTTTTCTCTAGGTCAGTAAATCGGCGTCTGTGGCTTAGATGTTGCGAACGCGCTTCGTAAATCCAAGACACCCCATTCTGATCCAGCCGCGGGAAATGTGGCAGCAGACCAATAATAATTGACGTTGAAAATAGTATCGGTTTGCTGGCCGTTTGAAAAGCAATGTTAAAGTACTGAACGTAAGACTGCTCATCATCATAAAGCAGGTCTTTTGCAGAACATTGCTCTCATCACAGTCTGTGTGAAAGAAACTCAGTCTCTCACCAACATTCCAGCCTTATGCACTTATGCACACCAAGAAGTCATTTATAGTCTGTGCCCATGTTCTTGCTGGTCGGCTCCTGGCCCTCTTTCCTGAGCGGATTTGAACCTCGACCGTCCCTCGAAGTGGGAGTACAGCTGCTGGTGAGGCAGTGAACGGCAAAAAAATAAGCCAGTAAAACAGATGTACAAGCAAAACTCAGGTCCAGATAAAAGTCAAAGGTCCAAATGGACGAACTACCGAGACCTTTCGCCGTAATTAACTGCCAGTGAACGAAGAAGAACCTCGACTGTAGCACCTACAGGTAAACATAAACTTGCAGGACAACTCACAAACAATGCTGTAGAAAATAGAATAATTGTTCATAAGCTGAACAAGATATTGTCAAAAATCGATAGTTTAAATCAGCACAGAATACTGCAGTCCTGCATAGAAACTCACTACAAGATACTGATACATACAAATTTACCTTTTTTTTTCACATAAACTGAGCAAAACAAACACCGACAGAGTTTATATTACTCGTACACAAATTCATTAAAGAATATCGTGATAAGCTAACATGGACAGTCTTTAAAAAAAGAAAAATACACAAAAGATAAAACACGCATAGAAACTCAAAAAGAAATATGAAAAAAAAAAAATACACATGAGCTCAGGGGAAAAAATGCAGTAGAAAATACAGATTCTTCGCACAGAAAGTTAATAGCAATTAACTGTCAAAAAAATGTCTGCTTACCTTTTTGTAAGGTTTAAAGTGCAAATCATTCCACATTCTGTTTTCCATGAGCAAATCGTAGTTAGACAAAGGTACATTAACCTCTCCCAGGTACTCGGGCAACTTCAGATGGTGAGCCTTATGGAAAGCCATTATCCTCAATCGTAAAGTTTTCATTTCATCAATGTTAAAATCATTGAAGAAGAACTCTTTGTTGAGAACTGGAGCGCATGTCTGCTTTGCAGGTTCTGAATTCTGTTTTTGTAGTTTTCCTGGCATAAGGCATAGTTTAAAAAACGGGTTAAGAACCAAGTCAGGCTTTTCCGGAAACCGAAGTCCCTCTGCTCGTATTATGATGACTTTAAGTCGTTTTGTGGCTGGAAAGTACTGGAATGAAAACTTAATGTCTCCCCGTTCTGTTTCTGTTTTTGTAACTGGGGGAACCTCCGGTATTTCGTGCGTTGATATGTTACCAAGAGAGCTTGACTTGGATTTCTCCATGGATCGACTCATTTCCTGCTCAAGTATTTTTGACTCACAAATTGTCACCTCTGGAGAAGAGTGTCTCTTGTCCTGAAGTGGGTCAATTGGCGTCAGCTGCTTTCTTGATCTCGGGAGTTGCGGGCTGCCATCAGAGGAGAGCTCGTTCTCAACTGTATTCTCATTTCGGTACAACAGACGCATGACATCTGATGTAACCAGAGAAGAGCGCCGTCTGTAGTACCGCTTGGATCGTGTGAAGGATTCTTTCAAAGGCAGGTATTCGTTTTTATCTGTTAAGCCTGTGTAGACTCCGCGGTACTCAGTATTAAAGTGATTGACATGGAGGAGATCTGTCTGCACGTTCCGCTCGTCTAAGTGTTGGGAGAAATCTTGAAAAGATCTGTGGATCCGCCTTGTTCTATGGCGAGATTCAGACCCTGGGATGGTCAGCGATCCTTTCCTCTCAGACAGCTTATGTTCTGCAGCTCCATGACTAGAACAAGTAGATATTTTCCACATAGGTACAGACGTGTTTCCATTTTTCACAACCGTGGCTTGATCAGATTGGACATGTGGCAAATTCGACACAGAACTGATTCCAAAATCCTTCAGAAAACCATGGGAATCCCGTCTTGGGGAAACAGGTGCAGATCGAATACGTGTATTAGTTATGTCCGGCGCTGCGAGACCTGAAAATGATGATCTTGGACTAACAGCGGGGCTAGTGGAAACTGACCAAGAAGCAACACTGGGTTCCCCGCTGGAGTGGCTCATGAGGTCTTCGTTGGAACCAATGCTTGGCTGCCTAGAAGATTCACTGGAGCCAGGTATCACAAACTGTGGTATGGTTTGAGGAGTCACTAAGTTAGCAGTGAAGGGTTGAGATTGAGCAGCTGCTC
The DNA here is from genome assembly GCA_905116865.2 of Candidula unifasciata. Taxonomy (NCBI): domain Eukaryota; kingdom Metazoa; phylum Mollusca; class Gastropoda; order Stylommatophora; family Geomitridae; genus Candidula; species Candidula unifasciata. The sequence goes on along the minus strand of CAJHNH020002387.1, from coordinate 28,479 downwards.
CACCACGACCACTTTTCCCTCCATTTGTGTTTCTATCGTGGTCACCACCAAACCCAGGCAGACGACATTTATTTACCAGCCAGTCTCGAAGATCTCGCATTGTGTCTGTAGTCTTTTCTTCTGCCATAGCACACATCGTCACAGAGCGTTTGATCACACCTGCTTAACTTCAATGAATAAATATTGTCGCAGTGTGAAGTATCATTGTATTTCTCCCTGCTTTCTTTCTAAAAACCCCAACTTCTTCTGTTGTTTGCTTCAGTTTGTTATTTAACCCACTTGTCAGTCTGTATGGTAATGAACCTGTGTGGAATAAAACAATACAACATATTAATTCTCCTTGGTTTAGCAAATCAACTCTTTATACACTCGTACAAATACAGAATTTCCTGATGTCCCAGGTAGGTGGTTTTCGAAGAGAAGAAAATTCCTTGGGCAGTTTAATCTAAATGATTTTTTTCTTACTTGGTGATCCGCGGATAAATAATAATGTTTTTTATATTATATATAAAAATAGCCCAACTCAAAAATGCATTCAATTTCACAATTCTAAAATTTTTAAATTATAACAATTTCTTCAGAATACCCATTTGAAAAGTAGTGGGTCTGCTGCAGACCTCAGAATTATTTACAGCAGTTCTTCACGTTACCAAATGTCACATGCTTCTTGATTTAAACTTTACATACTGTGGGACAAAAGAAATCTACAATTTCAGTAAAACGTCTATGCTTTGAAAACTAATTCTGTTGTCAGCAATTCCCTCGACTTGCGATGACAAGTCTAATCATAATTTGAAATAATTAAATTTCGATTTTAATTTTGGCTTATCTTAAAAAATTATAAAAGTTAGCAGTAAAAAGGAATTTTGCGGTTTATTATTCACGAATCATCATATATTTCAAAGTACGCTTTTTTTTTTTAACGTAAAGAAGCACACAGGAATATATAACGTAAGCCTCTTTAACAGGAATTCCGAAATTGAGTTTGTGTAAAGAAAAATGTGAATTAATAATATGTTATCCCTGCCATTACCAATATGTTTTTTTTCATGTTGACCAAGTGTTCTTGTTAATCGTATTTACCATGTTTATAAATATATATATATATATATATATATATATATATATATATATATATATATATATATATATATATATATATATGTATATATATATATTATATGTATGTAGGTGTGTGTGTGTGTGTGTGTATGTATATATGTGTCTGTGTATTTGGGGAGGGGGAGCTCCCGTGGTACAGCAGCTAGAAGCTCCACTGCGAATAGAAAGGTCGTGGGTTTGGTTCAAAAATGACCTTGGCTCCCAGATCGACCCAGCCCTGGGTGGGTACCAGGTTCAGTCCTGGGAAAAATGGGATTAGAGGCAGCTGTGGATTTCATTTGAGGGCAACAGGCGAAATGGTTTGGCCACCTAACGGTGCTGTCAGCAGACAGTTGACTACACTAAGCAATGCTATATAGACCAGACTGGTAGCGAAGAAGAGGCCGACAATGCAAACGACGAACAGAGGAATTTAAAGACTCATTTGGTATCCCAATTTGTGGAGCACACACACAGGCTTTTTCACGTATATCTCACTTCACCTCGACACCGCAAGGTACCAGAGGATCAAAATGAGATGAGATGATAAGTGTGGGAAAGAAAAGTGAAGAGGAAAGGAATCACCTGAGGTTTAGATTTAAATATAGGCTCAACAAGCCACATCTTAAAGCTTCACAAACTGAAGGGGATTATTTTTTTTTAAATTTGTAAAGGAGAGCAATTGTCACAAGAAAAAGAGTCTTATGACATAGTCGATGATTTTGCTTTTGAGAAATCAAGAAAATAATTGTTTTAAGTTGGAATTTAAAGTCTTGGGAGGTTTAGAGTGTTATTTATTATTACCTCTGTAATTTTGCAAACATAATTGTTATTGTGTCTTTAAAAACAATTTGATATTTAAATTATCTATGCATTTAAATTGCGCATATTTTTTTTAGGTTTTCAGAGATTAGCTGAAACAATTTTAAACTGTAGGGGCCTCACTGCTTTTTTTTAGTCTGAAGCCTCGTCAAGTCTAAATTCAGCTATAAATGTGTAAATGTACCCAACATGCCCTATACTCCAAAGTACGCATTTTCTTTTAGAATAAGCGTTAGCTGTACACACACACACACACACACACACACACACAAACATGCACACACCACACACACAGGCACTTATTGCAATGTTTATAAAAAATGATGGCAAAATCCTATGGTTAACTGAACAAACAAAAGGCAACTATTACGATGCTCTATTTACAGCCTTGACCAAGGCATGTTGCCGACCCCGCCCCCCCCCCCACCTCGCCCCCCCCCACCTCGCCCCCTCCCATAAAAGCTGTTATAATTTTTATTTATAAAGGTCTTTCTCCAGCCATGTCAATGCAGTCTTGATAGCCAGATCAAAACAAGGAGAGACAAGTGGGTGAAGTCGATGCATTGCGCACATTTCCCTAGTTTTTTTTTTTTAAAGAAATATCACTAGTTATTTCAATCTTACCTTTTATAAACTCACTTTACTAAGAAACCCGTTTAAAAAGATGCCAGTTAAAATGATTTTAGCTTTTCGATCCCTGACTTAGCTTCACTATGTTTCATAAACAATCAGCTCTCAAGACAACGCCCCGACAGTAAGTGGTTACCAGCTTCCTTCTGGGAATGTCAACAATTCACTTCCTGGGCTAGCAATCACTGTTGAAACAATCAAATGTGACGCGCTGGTGATATACGACGTTCGTGGCTTAGGCGTTGGGAACGCGCTAGTAGTAGGTGATATACTATCGTTGAACGTTCTGTTGTTGAAAAACTGTCAGAAAATCTTTGTGTTTCGGTGGAAGTGTTATCTTGTTTATGTGAAAGAATACTTCTTGGGACCACCCAGACAGTTTGAGGAGCTTGTTTTCATACCAATGACGAGAATCAGGATGCAGTGGCATAGTGGCTAGTGGGCTTGCTTGTCAAAAAGTGGTCATTGCTCAACACCCAATGGTGGCTAGTTGGTTGCTTATCGACTAGTGCGACGTCAGGTGAACCCAGCTTCAGTTTTCTAATGTATTGTTTTTTTTGTTTTATGGAAGTATGGTCATTTCGATATTGAACTTTAAAATAACGTATGACTGTTTATAAGTTACAAAAAAAGGGAGGACTTGACAACGTGCCCTATGCGACGTGTAACAAGCGAAACAAGCGAATAAGGACAAAGAGTTCGATCTAATGATATTTTTAAACTTTTCTAAGCTCCTTCCGGACAAATGACGACTGCACCAACACCCAGTGCAGGCAGCACACTGAAACACAAGCCTAATGCCGGATGTGGTAACTAGAGCGGCTATATCGACAATGACAAGAGAGTTGGGTTAATTTCTTTTTCAATGTTAAGAACAATCCACATTTTTTCTGAGACTTTATGTTTCAGTCTAATTTAAGCATTCGTTACCCAGTGCTCAGAACTCTGAGCTGCTAGCTTCAATTAGTATTTGTTCGCGTCTCCTTTTTCTAGTCAGGGATTATAATTATCAAGATTTTCCATCATATCATCTGCCGATCGTCAACAAGATGGTAGAGTAATGTCGCTATAAACTGTCTGTGAGCCTTTGTATGAAGCGAAGATTAGCTGCCACATTGGCTACACTTTTAAATCAGAAATAGGCGGGTAAACACCTGGCTAGCTGGCATTAGGTCAAAATTAGTAGATTCTTGTAATTTGCATTGAAATGGGACACATTTTCTTGATTATCACAGTCCCACCCCGGCTGGTCTCCAGGGAACTTTGTAAACAACAGTGACCCTAATGTAGCTTTACTGTTGAAAAGGATTTCTGGGACTTAAACTGAGAGACATTATCAAAGGCTTCTGGACATTATCACACATTATTATTACCAACAATAAAATTAAACGTGTGAAATAAGATGCCCGAGAAAAGCTGCCAACCTAACCTCCGAGACAAATTTAGAAGTGATATTATCAGACGGACTGTAGAAACAACAAATTGCGGTAAATTCATTGAGAGACAGGAGATCGAATGCCTTGGTCATTAAATAAAATACAGCCAGAACAACTACTAACGTGTGCGCTATACATGAAAAAATCTGAAAGGGAAAACATAGATTGATGACATTAAAAAGCGTCTACATTGACACAGAATGACAATAGCCATAGCTGCCCATAAAGAAGTAACACTGTTACTCCCTACAAATCTTAACGGTTAGGTTAGCTGCGTATCCTTTACAGGACGTTGCAGAACCAACCCCGACAGCTCCTGGCTGTTGTGTGGTTTTTCTAGGCAAATTTACGTCCAGTAGTTTGCTATCGCTTCTGGACGGTCGGATTTCTTGATACCACTGTCGAAACCAACGCAAGGCGCATAGCCCACAGTTAGTATCGAACCCGGCATCCCGGCAGTACGAAGCGTTTGCATCGACTTAGCCACAGGGCCGACCAAAGCTTAACGACAGAAGTGGAAATCAGTGATGATGATGATGACCTCAGATATTCTCACCCGAGTGTGACGCACTGCACTTTGCGTCACAGGGAGTTCATCGCTCAGTTGCGGCGCTAGTGGGGTCCAATTGTACCCATTCAGTATGTAAGCAATTCCCATGTCAACCCAGCCTTGAGTGGGTACCAGGTGTAGTCCTGAGAAGTAAAGGCGACCCGTGACCAGCCACATCACCGATTGGTCTATAAAAATTTAGGCCTAGCCCTATATTCTCCATTCGCCTAAAGGCGTGAAAAAGGGAAATCTTAGATCTTAGAAAGTAAGTAAAGGACCATTTCTGCCCAGTGGGACACCTGGCATGTGATGTTAGACTCATGATTCTATAGACCAAAGGGTGCACACAAGTGGTATGACCAACGGGTGCACAGGAGCGGTATGATCAACTGGTACACAGGAGTGGTATGACCAACTGGTGCACAGGAGTAGTATGACCAACTGGTGCACAGGAGTGGTATGACAATCTGGTGCACAGGAGTGGTATGACTAACTAGTACACAGAAGTGGTATGACCAGCTGGTGCACAGGAGTGGTATGACCAACTGGTGCACAGAAGTGGTATGACCAACTGGTGCACAGGAGTGGTATGACCAACAAGTGCACAGAAGTGGTGTGACCAACTGGTGCACAGGAGTGGTATGACCAATCTGGCGCACAGGAATGGTATGACCAACTTGTGCACAGGAGCGGTATGACCAACTTGTGCACAAGAGTGGTATGACCAACTGGTTCAAAGGAGTGTTATGACCAACAAGACGGTCGTATGACCAACGTTGTCCCCTCGGATAAGCATACATGCACTGTGAATCCATTAAAAGGAGTAATATGACCATGGTGCACTAACTATCTCTGTACCAATTGGTGCACCAGTTTATAAACATCTGCACATACATGAAATATGCGCATGAGTGTACGAAGTCCCGTTGTTGGGTCGACCTAGCCTATCTGTACAGATATGCACGTACTTATCGATCGATCTATCAATTTATTCCACCTACTTCACCTTCTTTCGGTCCACTGGTTTATACCCTTCTACCAGTCTGTTTTGTCTTTTTTTCCCTGATGGTATTTAATAAGTTCTCGAGGAGAAAAGAGAAACTCCCAGATTTTATTTTCAAACACATGCCGTTAACATTATTTCCCAGCTTTATTAGCCATAAGACGATTTCTTATTATCGGTATCGTCGCATAATACCAGTTTGTTTTGACCGGATGAATTCAGTTTGTGCAAATGTTACTTCACATGAAAAAAAAATTGAATTCGCGTTGTTCGGTGCCTAAAGCCTAGGCACACATTAGTGGCAGCGTCAGGTAAATAATAAATCACATGTCTACCACACAGAGCAGTGATGCAAATACCTTCTTGAACGAAGATATTGATTTAGTGTGTGGACCGTTTGAAACAGTAGTAGCTATGTGTCTGTAAAAAATTAATGAAGAAATATAATGCCACAAGAGCACTCTGTGCCATATTGTGTTACATGGTAAGAAAAGATGAACATACAAACTGACAGGTAGGTAGTTAGATAATGACAAACAATAAAGAAGGCAAGCAGTAATTCGTATTAATAGAAACACACACAAAATTATGGTTTATAAGACAAACAGGCAGGCAGGTCGTTAGGTTGGTAGGTAAAATCAGACAGACATATAAACTGAATTAGCGGGAACAACCTACAGACCGATCGACAGATAGATATATGGATAGATAGGAAGATAGATGTATAGATATATAGATAGATAGGAAGATAAATGTATAGATATATAGATAGATAGGAAGATAAATGTATAGATATATAGATAGATAGGTAGATAGATGTATAGATATATAGATAGATAGGAAGATAAATGTATAGATATATAGATAGATAGGAAGATAGATGTAAAGATATATAGATAGATAGGAAAATAAATGTATAGATATATAGAAAGATAGGAATATAAATGTATAGATATATAGATAGATAAGTAGATAGATGTATAGATATATAGATAGATAGGAAGATAAATGTATAGATATATAGATAGATAGGAAGATAGATGTATAGATATATAGATAGATAGGAAGATAAATGTATAGATATATAGATAGATAGGAAGATAAATGTATAGATATATAGATAGATAGGAAGATAGTGGTGTGACCATCTGGCGCACAGGAGTGGTATGACAATCTGGCGCACAGGAATGGTATGACCAACTTGTGCACAGGAGCGGTATGACCAACGTGTGCACAAGAGTGGTATGACCAGCTGGTTCATAGGAGTGTTATGACCAACCGACGGTCGTTATTTCCGTTGTCCCCTCGGATAAGCATACATGCAACTGTGAATCCATTAAAATAATAATCTACCTATCTGGCTAACTATCTCTGTATTGCTTACCAGTTTATAAATCTGCCATACATGAAATATGCATGATGTACGAAGTCCCGTTGTTGGGTCGACCTAGCCTATCTGTACAGATATGCACGTACTTATCGATCGATCTATCAATTATTCCACCTACTTCACCTTCTTTCGGTCCACCGGTTTACCCTTCTACAAGTCTGTTTTGTCTTTTTTTCCCTGATGGTATTTAATAAGTTCTCGGAGGAGAAAAAGAAAACTCCCAGATTTTATTTTCAAACACATGCCGTTAACATTATTTCCCAGCTTTATTAGCCATAAGACGATTTCTTATTATCGGTATCGTCGCATAATACCAGTTTGTTTTGACCGGATGAATTCAGTTTGTGCAAATGTTACTTCACATGAAAAAAAATTGAATTCGCGTTGTTCGGTGCCTAAAGCCTAGGCACACATTAGTGGCAGCGTCAGGTAAAAAATAAATCACATGTCTACCACACAGAGCAGTGATGCAAATACCTTCTTGAACGAAGATATTGATTTAGTGTGTGGACCGTTTGAAACAGTAGTAGCTATGTGTCTGTAAAAAATTAATGAAGAAATATAATGCCACAAGAGCACTCTGTGCCATATTGTGTTACATGGTAAGAAAAGATGAACATACAAACTGACAGGTAGGTAGTTAGATAATGACAAACAATAAAGAAGGCAAGCAGTAATTCGTATTAATAGAAACACACACAAAATTATGGTTTATAAGACAAACAGGCAGGCAGGTCGTTAGGTTGGTAGGTAAAATCAGACAGACATATAAACTGAATTTCTGGGAACAACCTACAGACCGATCGACAGATAGATATATGGATAGATAGGAAGATAGATGTATAGATATATAGATAGATAGGAAGATAAATGTATAGATATATAGATAGATAGGAAGATAAATGTATAGATTTATAGATAGATAGGTAGATAGATGTATAGATATATAGATAGATAGGAAGATAAATGTATAGATATATAGATAGATAGGTAGATAGATGTATAGATATTTAGATATCTATATGATGGCAGTGACGCAAGCGTTTGCCTGGCTTGAAACACAAAAATACACCCGCATATGTATACTCAGTGATTCAATGAGTATGATCCGGAGGGTTCAGGCAGGTTCAGTGCGAAGACAATGGCTTGAATCATTACAGAAGTCCACTGTGCGTGGAGTCACCTTTATTTTTGTTCCGGGACACGCAGGCGTCGATGGAAATGAAAGAGCTGACAGGTTGGCTGGATCCGCTATCACTACCGACGGTCGGCCTATGGATCATGCTGATATTATCAATGCCCTCAGAGAAATGGGAAGGATAGAGGACTTTGGTGGCAGTGAATCCACATCACTCGCCAGAATGGCAGACTTGGGAATTAAGATCGGCACAGCAAAAAACGAGACGCACACCGGACACGTCAGAAGACTTGTTAATCAACATAGAACTGGTACTATTAGTTATCGGACGTTGGGGTTCATACTGAGGGGAGGATCTGAGCACCTATGGACATGTCCGGAGTGCAATGACGATAACCCAACTAACTAACTAACTAACTAACTAACTAATAGATATTTAGATAGATAGGAAGATAAATGTATAGATATATAGATAGATAGGTAGATAGATGTATAGATATATAGATAGATAGGAAAATAAATGTATAGATATATAGAAAGATAGGAAGATAAATGTATAGATATATAGATAGATAAGTAGATAGATGTATAGATATATAGATAGATAGGAAGATAAATGTATAGATATATAGATAGATAGGAAGATAGATGTATAGATATATAGATAGATAGGAAGATAAATGTATAGATATATATATAGATAGGAAGATAAATGTATAGATATATAGATAGATAGGAAGATAGATGTATAGATATATAGATAGATAAGTAGATAGACGTATAGATATATGGATAGATAGGTAGATAGATGTAAAGATATATAGATAGATAGGTAGAAAGATGTAATGATATATAGATAGATAGATAGATAGGTAGATAGATGTATAGATATATAGACAGATAGGTAGATATGTGTATAGATATACAGATAAATAGGTAGATAAATAGGTAGATAGATGTATAGATATATAGAAAGATAGGTAGACATATGTATAGATATAAAGATATATAGATTGATAGGTAGATAGATAGATGTATAGATATAAAGATATATAGATAGATAGGTATGGAAAAATAAACTGGAAAGTACAAGAGACATCAGAGAAGCCGTGCATTTGTAAAACGAAAAATGCAAATAGCGCCACCAATCAATAAGCAGACCAACATGCACATACATCAAGATGCTGATTTAACGAAGCGTGTCGTGAAAGGCGACTAATTGGGGTATGCTGACATCGAAAAGGAAAGGTCAAATGTCGCAGATATCGCAGCCTAATTGTAAACCACAGAAGAAAGGGCTAATGTCTTTTTTATATTGGAGCAAACATAAAGATTTGATATGAGAAATGTCGTGTCATTTTTGTGTGTGTCAGATTATGAGACAAAGAGATACGAGGTGATCAGAAAGATCCAGTGTCACAGAGAAAAGATGTGTTAAAATACTTTGGTTTGATATTTTGTCACAACCTTTTGTTCAAGTATCACTGCAAAAGGTGACCAAATGCAAGCCTTGTCTGGCGGCACTGCAAACTATGTTGGCGACACACTCGGCACGGAGACTGTTAGCCGAATTATTCAGCCATGACATCCTCTTTTAGTAATTGATTATGTTCTGGGAATTTTAACACTGTCTACTTCACGGTGTAGTCGGCTCTGTGGCTAAGTCGATGCGAACGTTTCGTAATGCCTGGGGTGCCAGGGGTATTTCGACAGTGGCCGACCGTCCAGTGAGCAATAGCAAACTACTGGACGTGAATTTGCCTAGAGAAACCACACAACAGGCAGGGGCTGCTGGGGTTGGTTCTGTAACGTCCTGTAAAGGAAACGCAACTAGCCTAATTCACGGTGTACAAAACTTAAAGGCATTAGACATGAAAAAGAAAATGTTTATTGTCTCAGACAGCATATGTGCTAACTCAACTAGAACAATAATGTATATGCTTAGGGTGATATCTGTGAAGAAGTCAACAGAAAAAAAAAAAAAAAGATAGTGCTCATTGGCAGCACACAATGGTTCAGGAGACAATTCAATATAGACGTCCGCAAGAATCCCCGAACAGACTGTCTGCACCTCTTGGAGGGGTGCATAGTGTTAACGCTTTGCTGTTTTCTTTTGTCAAAATCTGCTTGTGCCGCTAGGCGTCACAGTCTATCAGATGATCGGCAACCGAGCCAGGGCGCGCTCAGTCGCTTCATATGCCGTGATGTTATGAAGTCTCAAGTTGTCCGTGACTATTTCAATCCATCTTCTTCTTGGTCTTCCCTGCCTCTTGGTGTTTCGATTTTCATGTTGTATGCTCTTGATGCTGGCATCGTTGGTTCCATTCTCATTAGGTGACCAAACCATTTCATTCTTTGCTTCTCAATAAATTTAACGATGGGTATGGTTCCAATAGTTCTTGTAATCACATCGTTTCTCACTCGATCTCTTCTGGTTTTATTTGCAGCCATTCTCAAACAACTCATTTCACAGGTGGTTAGTCTTCTCTCGTGTTCTTTTGTTAATGTCCAAGTCTGACATTGATAACCTAATGTTGGTATAAAGATTGTATTTATAATTTGTCTTTTTATCTCAGCTGGGACAGCAGGGTGTTTTAAAATTGGGGCAAGCTGGTATGCGACATTGTTGGCTTGTTGGATTCTTGCTTCGATCTCTCTGTCTATTTTACCGTTGAATGTAAAGATACTTCCCAAGTATTTAAATTCTTGAACTTGTTTTAGGCTGTGATTTAGAATCTTTATGTCGATGGTCTGTTGCTCTCTACTTATGCTCATGACTTCTGTCTTTTCAGTATTGATCTTCATATGATGCTTGAGGCAACTGTCGTGTAGTAATAATCCAGCTAATTGTGACACATTTGTTTCTGAAGGGGTCAGTTAATTGCCAATCAAGAAACAAATGAGTTTTTCCGGCAGGTATCTTCTGCTTTGTAGCCGACACGCGTATCTGATGCGGCGATGATCTATGGAAGAAGACAGCGGGCCTTCTCATTAACATTTCCGGCTGTTTGTCGCCCCTTGTCATGTCTCTTGAACAATGTGCAACACATTTTCACCCTTTATTATCTCCATCACTTTCTTTCTCCCTAATTTGTCATTTCTTCTCTCTTGCTCTTCCATAGCTAGCTCTTATCTTTCTCTCTCTTTCACTCCTTTTATCTTTCCCTCTCTCTCTCTCTCTTCTAATTAGCTTCCTCTCTTTCTCCCTCTCTCTCTCGTCTACTTTCTCTCGCTATCTTTCTGTCGCTCTCTTTCTGTTGCTCTTTTTCTCTCGCTCTCTTTCTGTCGCTCTCTTTCTGTTGCTCTTTTTCTGTCGCTCTCTTTCTGTGGCTCTCTTTCATTCTCTCTCTACTTTATCCTTCTCCCTCTAGCCCAGTGTCGCTTTCTAAGTCTTTCTGTCTCTTTACATTTTTTTTCTATTTCTGCTGTTGTCCCTTAATTTCTGTCTGTTTCTCGATCTCAGTTGCCGAATTTCTTTTGCCCTGTCACTCTATTTCTCGTGCACACCCTAAAGTCATCTCCCTCGATTCGCCTTACTCTCTGTCTCTCTCTCTCTCTTTTCTCACTCTCTCTTTCACACACGCTCTCTCTCACTCACTCTCTCTCCCACATTTTCTCTTCCTCGTTCGATCGGCTACGCATGTCATGTCATTAGGAGGAACATGCTGACCTATGACCTTCAGCATATTTAATCAAAGTTGTGGACTCCAAGAAAACTGTGCTCTTTCTGATTGCTTTGAGCTGCTCAATGACTCTCCAAGCGAAGGCAATAATGCACCGAGGACTCGTTTCTTATAATTGCAATCAATCGTAGTGTGCTGTCAATTACCAATTGAGCAATGGGCAAAACGATTTCATTCACAGACAGATTAATAATTTTAGTGTATTGAATTTGTTAATACCCTTACATAACGAGAGCAAGTAGACAGCCATGTTGTTTTTACTTTTATTTTTTCAAACAGCTGTGTTTATATTTCCCTATTTTTTGACTGATTCTTTCCTGTGGCACATTTTCTTTCTCTCTTCTTTTTTTAATGGTTTAATACCAACTTGCAGTACACATTTTCATGTGTTTTTTTTCTTCAAAATCCGACTGGACATATAACTTTCTACTCTCTGTCTTTCTGTCAGTTTTTATTGTCATTCTTCTAATTCGATTTTAAAAAGTATCCCGGTAATCGACAAAAGGACAAATGAAGCAATCCTCTAATAACGTTTTTACAATTTGGTGATAGGTAGATAGGAAGATAGGTAGGTAGGCGCTTTGATGAAAAAAAAATCGTCACGTTTAACCAGCATTCTTGAAATAGAAGCCTTAGGTTATAATTGAGACTAGGTTATGTGCGCTATTTAAAATAGCTTAGCATTGCTCGCCACCAAAATCCCTGAAAAGGAATCCTGCAGTGTTGACGCGATCAAAGGAGACCGACCCAAAAATTGTTCCTACCGGCGACGAGGTCGTCTACCGGCGAGCCGATGGGCAAGCCGGTCGCCTATGTGTACAGTGCGGTGACCAGCAGGGCACATTTCAGGAGTCTGTGGTATTCTTTACAAAACGTCACAGTTCTAGAACGCCAACCTCGTTGCGATTCTAATAGTTACTGATTATACTAATAATGTCTTCAGGATGACTATTAAAAAGTACAGTGCCTGTGGCAACCCTTAGAACATAGGAGGGGTCTATGGATCTTTGTGAGAACCACTGCTCTAAGAGACAAACCAAACGCACAAACCAGTAAGCGAAGTCAGAAGTACTTAAGACTATTCTGACATATTATGAAAATGTATAAACTCCACACATTGATGACCACTGGCAAACGTGAGGGGGAAAAATAGCAAGGGAAGAGATAATACCCGGATTACTTAGCCTCATGTCACTAACAGACCAAAAACGTAAAGCTGATCTGATGAGTTGAGTCAAGCATTGACATCACAACACTTATTGCATTCCCATCATCGTTCCGTCCACATCTTCAGCAGCCAGCGCAGAGTTTCAATACAAATGGTACTGGTCGCAGTAGGGTTATATGTCCGTTTGCCTTTCTCCTGAGTTAGTGAGCAGGCCAGATCCTCTGGTCACACCTAGATGCATCATCTCCAGGCCATAATAATCTAATTTCACTTCCCTATCGCTTATGGCAGACCATAAACATCTACTGGTACAGGCTAGTCACATGACGTCGACGAGCAGAACACAAACTTCGAGAAAGGATTCACCTCTGCGACAAATTCAGTAATAATAATTGTTCTATTGTATAATGTGTACGCTCCACTACTGATCCTAGTACGATGAAAAGTGCTAAAAAAATAGAGCCTCAATTTTACCACTTTTGCGGTGCAGGCAAGGGTCTTTGAGTCTGATGATTTACAGCGGCATGGCTGGTGCTGTCACCACGACTGTGCAGTTGAGGATGTTATCTTGCCCCCGAGAGAGAAAACAAATCACCAGTCTTATGGAGGATTGAAACCCGGGTCTTCTACTTAAGAGCCTAGCGTACTAACCGTTCCGCCAACCGCTCCTGTAGGCCTTTATTGATCCGTGACTGCAAATTGTCTGGGCCTGTTAGCAGCTGGCTCGAAAATACAACCCCATTCTCAGACTGTCAGAAACGGAATCTTCAACAATCTACACCTCCCGCTCCAGCACTACCCGATCTGATTCAAGTTCTGAGATTTGAAAAGGGAGGAATGAATTGAATATTGATTTTATGTTGAGTAGATCCTGTTTTAACTCAAGACTCCATGCCATTTATGGCAGCCGATATACAAGATCGGACAGACAGTTTAAAACGTTTCAATTGTGCATTCCCAGACGCAACCTACATCCGTGCATTTCAATTGTAAAGTATCGTGGACAAGTCGTGCGATCTCGCGTCTGTGCAATCACTTCAGTGGATTAAATATTTCCATAAAACCGAATCATAGATTCTAGGGAACGAACCAAGCCAGCCAACCTCCTTTAACCAAACACGGCTAGTGAAATGTTGAATGTGGAATTAGGCACATCATAGCACTCAGGAAACTACCACACACGCTCAATCCACCTCTTCAGCAGCAAACAAAGAGTTCCAATTCCGATGGTACCAGTAACGCTTTGATTGTATATCCTTGTCGCCCTTACCTTCAGTGTTGAGCGTCGGCCAGATCCCCTGGCAACTCCTCGCAGCGCCATTCTCCTCTGACCGGCAAGATCTATTTGCACTTCCGCACTGTTCACTCGTTCAGTGAAATTTCACTGGCTAGAGAAAATATTGTATTCTCGTGTCTCATGGTTACATGGAGTCAGTTCATCAACAACCGAATTTTGCAGAATGGTTTTAAAGATAAGCATGCTACTTTCGCAACAGCAGCAATGGAATAGCTGTTTTGCCTACCAGTCGGATAGGTCGAGAGGTTAAATGCATTTCTATATTGAGAATTGAAGAGCACGATTTGGTGTCATTAGTATTAACTTTTCAATGCTAAATTGTTTACAAATGACATAAATTTTGTGTGTCATCTATTGTACGAATGCCGAACTTTATAAAAACGAACACATTGAAAAAGTTATATTTTTTTCATAAATTGTGAAAAATGCCGTGTAGTGACCCCTTAAATCTGATGACCTCCCTGCTTAAAATAAAACAATTAATTGTTCTGTGCATAAATGCGGCCAGGTTATACTAAACAGCACACTATATATTGAATATGCACGAATATGCAATCGGTAGGCAGGCCAAAAAATTTCTTGAGGCCTCAGAGATGGGGTTTTACAGAAGAATGCCTTGGACAGCCAAAAAGAGCAACCAAGAGGTTGTGAAAAAGGCGGGAGCCGAAAGACAACTTATCACAGACATCAGAAGGAGACAGTCATCATTTTTCGGCCATGTTATGAGAAAAGGGAAAAAAAGAACATGTTGTGACCACTGGAAATATCTGTGGAAGGAGGGATTGAGGAAGACAACGAGAGAAGATTCTTGGCAGTCTTGTTGCATGGCATGGAGGTGTGTCGGCACACGAACTGATACATGCTGCAGGGAATCGTGGATTATGGAGAGGCATGATCGCCCACGCCAGTCGGCACGGCACCTGATGCTGATGATGATGATACATGTGTTTTCACGGTTACCAACCGCAATGTAAACTGCCGAAACGTCCATCTACTGTCGGTATTAAAGTTTTCCCCCGTAGGCGAGTGAGAATGGGAACCTGAAGATTTAGCGCTGCATGGCTCGTGCTGTCACCAGGGATGTGCAGGTTAGGATTTTGCTTCTGCCCTTGACAGGAAAAAAAAAATGCATTGCCTCACCGAAGATAGGAAGCTCCGTCTTTCGTATAAGTGACCAGCGTTCTTACAGGGTTAGCCAACTCCTTCCCCTTCAACCAGCTGCAAAATAGACACACGTTATTAAAGTCACTAGTTATCGTGAAAGATTCTAAATATGTTTCTTCCTGTTTCATAACCAATCAGCTTTACGATTACAACTACCATTGTGTGAGAAGGAATCTGTCAAAAGACTTTGATGAAGGTTGTCTGAGAACTATACCATCTGATGCTACAAGCTCTATCTCACATTGTTACACACGCCAACAGCTCTGTCTCAAATTGTTACAGACTCAAACAGCTCTGTCTTACATTTTTACAGACATCAACAGCTCTGTCTCACATTGTTACAGACGCCAACAGCTCTGTCTCACATTGTCACAGTCGCCAACAGCTCTGTCTTAAATTGTTACAGACTTAAACAGCTCTGTCCTACATTGATACACACACCAATAGCTCTGTCTCACATTGTTACAGACGCTAACCGCTCTGTCTCACAATGTTATAGACGCCTACAGCTCTGTCTCACATTGTTACAGACGCCATCAGCTCTGTCTCACATTCTTACAGACACCAACAGCTCTGTCTCACATTGTTACAGACACCAACAGCTCTGTCCCACATTGTTACAGACGCCAACAGCTCTGTCTCACATTGTTACAGACGCCAACAGCTCTGTCCTACATTGTTTCAGACGCCAACAGCTCTGTCTCACATTGTTACAGACGCCAACAGCTCTGTCTCACATTTTTAGAAACGGAATCTCCAACAAGTTACACTCCTAATGACGCCTCACTTCATTTGATTCACATTCCCACACAGGAAATGAAGGCATGAATTTAGATATTGATCTTATTTGAATTAGATCTTGTTTTATCTCAAGAGCTAGTGATGAGAGTAGTACGTTTGGCAACGAAGTTATAAAATCGCATAGGCATTTTGTAAAGTTTCAATGGTTCAATCACAGATTATACTAATAGGGGTGCATTGCAACTGGAAAGTTTCGTGAGCGAGACATGCCATCTGGTGTCTGTATAATCACTTCAATGTGCTGAATATTTCCATATTATTCAGTCTCAAATTCTGGTAAACCAAATCATGGAAGCCTAGGCACATATATTGAAGATGGCTAGTAAAGGAACTTTTATTCTCAACACATCTCATGCGCACAAACAGTGAAGCATCAACAATTGCGATCAGTACAATTATTTTTGTAATCTAACGACACATTTACACTATTTGCACGGTAAACGCGGTGAGTTGGCGTGTCCACCCGTTCTTAACATCTGTTCGAAATTCTACCCAGACAGAGACTTTGATTTAAAAAAAAAAGTATTGTTAACTATCTTAGGTTTTTTGCGTAAATACTATCAAATGTTCTTAGGAAAAAAGACGGCTGGCCTTTCACTGAAAAGCACATAATCTTTCGAGTTCTTATCACTCATCATCATCATGTAGCAGGTCCTTTGCAGAACGTCGCTCTCATCACAGTCTGTCTGAAAGAAACTCCGTCTTTCGCCAGTTCTTCCACCTCATGTACTTTCATACTCAAGGAGTCATTTATATCCTGTGCCCATCTTCGTGTCGGTCGGCCCTTGCCCCTCCTTCCTGGTACCATGCCCTCTGCTATAATTTTTTTCCAATCCGTCGTGGCGCTTGATATGACCAAAATATTTCAATTTTCGAGAAAGGATGCTGTTTATTAGCCAATCTTCAGATCTTTCAAGATGTCAATATTTCTCATTTTCTTTATCTAAGATATTCTGATAATCTTTCTATAGAATTTCAGCTCAAATGCCCCTATTCTCTTTTTTAAGGAGTGAGAGATAGTCCTCGACTCACATCCGTGCTCTGAAAATTCTAAATTTTATCTCCTTGCTGGTGCTTAACCATAGACTTTTAAGGCTGTTCAATCTGCATTGCTATTGCTATCCTCCTTTTAATTTCTGTCGAACAGTCTCCATTGTTGTTTATTATAGAGCCTAGATATTCAAAGTTTGTGACATTTTTAATTTCATCATCATTTATTGTTATTTTTGGGTGACAGCCAGTTTTGTCCGTGGACATTATTTTCGTTTTCTTTAAATTCAAGAACAGATTTTGATCTTCACTGTGCTTTTGGACGGACAATATTAAATTTTCTATTCCTTTTACGCTGTTCGAAAGGAGGACTGTGTCATCTGCGTAGCGGAGTTTCGAAATAGGGTTGACACAAATTTTGAGCGGATCATAACTGTCACAAGTCTGGTCATTTTTGACATTTCTCATTATATTTTCTGTGTTTATATTGAATAGGTATGGTGAGAGAATGCACCCCTGCCTCACCCCTTTTTGCACCTCGAACCAATCAGACGTTTCACCAGCTGCTATGATGGCTGCTTGTTGTTCATGATATTTTCAATTAAATGCACTAAATGCGCTGGAAACCCCATGCTTTTCATAATAGTCCACATTTTGTGGTGTTGGACGCAATCAAATGCCTTGCTATAATCAATAAAACAAGCATGACGATCTACGTTGTATTCCATGCATTTAAAAAAAATTATTCTCATATTAAAGATCTTATCAATAGCTTTTTAAAATGTGTGTTAGCAATGTGAACACAATGATGAAAAAAATTCTCCATTCAATAAATCCATAATACTGCTCTGATTTTTTAATAAATGTATTTGAACAAATCTTACCCAAATAGTGATGTAGACCTGTATTATTAAATGAGCAAAGATTGCCTGTTTTGACACAGAGCATGCTGAGAAAGGTGGAGACAGGCATGCTCCGTGCAGAGTGGCAAGCATCCCTTCAGAGGTCCCGGGTAGTTAGCATCCTTTGGAAATTTTCTCCAGGTCACGCCGGTGTGTTGGGAAATGAGCACGTGGATAGACTGGCCGGTTCTGCACCACTTGGTGGTGAACTGATATATGACAAGCTGGATGTTGTGAGGGCCCTTTGGGAGCGAGTGAACAGTGCCGAGAAACAGATAGATCATTACGGTCTGAGGAGAATGGCACTGCGAGGAGTTACAAGGGGATCTGGCCGACGCTCAACACTCGGGGGAGTTGTGGTTTGGGACGCCTAACAAGAATGCCCTGGTAATATCTACCACAGCGAGCCACACTGAAATGTTACAGTGGGTATAGATCGAATGGAAGACATAGAAAAACATGGAGTGATGGAAATGAGAACAGTCTTAAAGAAATGAACATTAGTGTTAATAGTGCTCTTGACAGAGCTTATCAACGAACGTTACATCCCCCCCCCCCCCCCCCTTTTCCACCTTCCCCAGACATTTAGCTAAGGTACAAGGGGAAGAGAAGAAGAAGAAGAAGAAGAAAAAAGAAGAAGAAGAAAGAAGAAGAAGAAGAGAAGAATAAGAAGAAGAAGAAGAAGAAAGAAGAAGAAGAGAAGAAGAAAGAGAAGAAAATGAAGAAGAAGAAGAAGAAGAAGAAGAAGAAGAAGAGGAGAAGAAGAAGAAGAAGAAGAAGAAGAAGAAGCAAGAGAAGAATAAGAAGAATAAGAGAAGAAGTAAGAAGAAGAAAAGAAGAAGAAGAAGAAGAAGAAGAAGAAGAAGAAGAAGAAGAAGAGAAGAAGAAGAAGAAGAAGAAGAAGAAGAAGAAGAAGAAGAAAGAGCGAAGAAGAGAAGAAGAAGAAGAAGAAGAAGAAGAAGAAGAAGAAGAAGAAAAAGAAGAAGAAGATAAGAAGAAGAAGAAGAGAAAGAGACGACGAAAGAAGAATCAGAAGAAGAAGAAGAAGAAGAAGAGAAGAAGAAGAAGAAGAAGAAGAATAGAAGAAGAAGAAGAAGAAGAATGAAGAAGAAGAAGAAGAAGAGAGAAGAAGAAGCAAAGAAGAATAAGAAGAAGAAGAGAAGAAGAAGAAGAAAGAAGAAGAAGAGAAGGAAGAAAGAAAGAGAGAAGAAGAAGAAGAAGGATAAAGAAGAAGAAGAAGAAAGAAAGAAGAAGAAGAAGAAGAAGAAGAAGAAAAGAAGAGGAAGAAGAAGAAGAAGAAGAAAGAAGAAGAAGAAGAAGAAGAATAATAAGAAGAAGAAGAAGAGAAGAAGAAGAAGACTGAAGAAAGAAAGAAGAAGAAGAAGAAGAAGAAGAAGAAGAAGAAGAAGAAGAAGAAGAAGAAGAACGAAGAAAGAAGAAGAAGAAGAAGAAGAAGAAGAAAGAAGAAGAAGAAGAAGAAGAAAAGAAGAAGAAGAAGAAGAAGAAGAAGAAGAAGAAGAAGAAGATGACAGCAACGAGAGCGTACATGATGAAAGTACAAAGACCTAGAGGTAGAAGACGACCAAGGAGAACATGGACTGAAAAACTCACTGATACTTGAGACTCCACAACATCACAGCATTCCTGGCAACCGAGCGTGCCCTCGCTCGCAATCCAAACATCTGTTAACTCGCGAGCCAAGCGACACAAACAGACTATGGCAAACGATTAACTCACTGGCTGTAATAAACAAACCAAAAATGCTAGCCAATGTACGTTCGCTAAACAGCGCTAGTGAAAGACTATTCCAGCCACATCTCATGCTTACATAAAATCTTACTCTTTTTTTTCGTTATCCCTGCCAGCGGTTTTCAGATGAGAAGGTCAATGACTGTGTTAAAGCTGCCATGCGACGCATATCCTGCAACTTGGTTTCAGCCCAATGATAACTGGCCACACCTGAGATCCCCTACTACATGTAGACTGCATGACTGTAACATATGGTCAATTTTCTGTGGTACCTGCATTCATAGGCATAGTTCGGAGTCCCTAGAATTTAATTTGCTAAATGTATTATGAGTCATCCCAGTGTCGCGCCACGCACTCAGTTCAGTAACTATATGCTTTCAGTGAAAATATGGGGTATGTTGAATGATGAATGATGAATTAGGAATCGACATCACAGCACTCGAGACACCCCCTATAAGCGCTCCGTCCCCATCTTCAGCCGCTAGCCAAGAGTTAAAATTCCAATGGTACCAAGTAACTCTCTGATTGTATATCCGTCTCGCCTTTCCCCTGAGTGTCGACCGTCGGCCTAAATCCCCTTGTAACACCTCGCAGTGCCATTCTCCTCGGACCGTAATGATCTATCCGTTCAAATATGGTGTATATACTAAGTATATTATTTATATCCAGCACGCAGTCTGAATGATTCTGTTGATTCCCTGTAAATTACGAGGCGTCTTATGAAATGTGTTCTAGATGGGAGAAATGCGAGTCGTTATTCTAGCGTCTCCACCTAAAGTGAGCTACTCAATCATTGTTTTGAGCATACAAATTGCAAATGTACAGTAAAGTATTTAATGTTCGCATGTTAGCACTGGGGTCAGCTTGCTTGCCTACCGATTCGTTTGGTTAAGTGTTCGGATTCCTATCAGTTTGGAGAACTGAAGAAACAACTTTTGAACTCACATGACCGCCTAGCCATTCTTTAAACGTTCAGTTTTGACGATTATTTTTGCACCACATTGATGTCATTTGAAAAACGTTTATGCGTGCGTGGGTGCGTGCTTTGGTGCATGCGTGCGTGCGCACGCAGGTGGGTGGGGGCGTGTGTGTGTTTATCTGTGTGTGTGAATGTGTGCCTGCCAGCCCAAAGTGATCACGATAGCATATCGTGAAATAGTGTAGAAATTAGGGCTGTACCGAATGTTCGCTTCGTATTCGCTTCGGGGCCGAATAGTGGACCTACTAGCCATTCGGTATTCGGCCGAATAGTGGCGGTCGGGCCGAATACGAATAGTGATTTATGCATACACTGCGATGGACTAAAATAACTCTCTCATTAATAATGTCACAATTTATAGCCGACTTTTCTTGATTTTTGCCGCGGCACCCCTGTCATAGGCACCTAGTTTTAGAACCTCTGCTGTAATGCCTCGGAGTCAGGCGCTGTTACCACGAAAACGGGTCGCCGTTTTTTCCGCTACGAAAGATTTAGGCATCGCTACTGTTGTGTTAAAGAAGGCATGAAGAAACTTGAAAGTGTATCTGTGTGTGTGTGTGTGTGTGTGTGTGTGTGTGTGTGTGTGAGAGAGAGAGAGAGAGAGAGAGAGAGAGAGAGAGAGAGAGAGACAAAGAGAAAGAATGCATTTTTTGTTCTTTCGGGGTTTCTTTTCCCAAATCAAACTGAAGATATTGCAAACGAGAATATGAAGGTGCATTTAAATTACATTGAACGAACGCCTGAACGAAAAATGATTTAAATGCGAATTTGGCAGATGGATAAAATCAGATGAAAGATGCATTACTAAAAAAAAAAAAAAAAAAAAAAATAAAAAAAAAAAAAAAAAAAAAACCAAATTGGACAGGCTAAAAATGCATTTTATATTTAAAAAAAAAAGAACATCTTGTGCAATATATCGTTGTCTTCCTTGCTACATACATCCAGTTTTAACATATTTCTATGAGTCCTGGACAATCGGTAGCCAGGCCAAACAATTTTTTGAGGCCTTAGAGATGTGGTTTTACAGAACAATGCTTAAAATACTTTGGACAGCTTAAAAAAAGCAACCACTAGGTTTTGAAAGAGGCTGGAGCCCGAAGACAACTAATCGCAGACATCAGAAGAAGACAGTCATCATATAGAAAGAGTGAAAATGGAACATGTGGTGACCACTGGAAAGATTTGTGGTAGGAGAGATAGAAAAAGACAACGAGAGAAGATTCTTGACAGTCGTTGCATGTCATGGAGGTGTGTCAGCACACAAACTGATACATGCTGCAGGAGATCGCAGATTGTGGCGAGGCAAAATCGCCAAACCAGTCGGCGAGGCACCTGATGATGATGATACACTATTCGTATTCGTATTCAGCCGAATAGTGAAAATCACTATTCGGTACAGCCCTAGTAGAAATCAAATCAACTTTTGTTGATGATCTCATAAAATCTGTTGAAAATATATATATTTCACTATATAGCTATTTTTAGCAATGCCAAATATCAATAAAAGTATATTTTGGGAATATTTCTGCACCACCTTGTATTTTCACCAGCAAAGTGCACGTGTGTATGAGTGTATGTGTGTGCGCGGGCAATAAAATTGAGCTCAAAAGCTTATCAGGAACTTTACAAATCCAACACAGCTTTGCCCAGATATATAAGAATGTCATTTACTTATTTACCTTCTATAATCTTAGTCTTAATCCAGTGACTTGTGTGTGTCCATTGTAGGAGGGATCTAACGACACAACATTCCAGCCAAAGTGTAAAAGCATTTTTTAATTGCTTGATAATATTAATATTAATAATAAAAATAATGTGCTGAATGACAACTGAATATATTAATTCATTTGGAATTATATGATAACTACAACACAGTAACATGAGAACGTGAATACATTGTTGTTTAGCCCTCTCACAAATACGGGAATGGGGGGGGGGGGGGGGGGGGGGGGGGTGGGGGGGGAAGTGTTAAAATTGTTGTTTGTTTTGTTAAGGAAGATCAAGTTGCCCTCAGGTTCCCGCGTCCCTGACACAACGCCATCATGCTGAACAACAAGAAAACATGTAGAAATAATACTATTTTCACCAAGAAATACTCCCGCTGTCCTCTTGATTTACTCTTGTGTTTGGGTCCTCCAAGACAGCGGACACGAGACGAGATCATAATTCCTATCCCCAACTCCCTAATCGGCCTGTGACGTGGTATCTGCACCAGCTCTCATTCCTAGAATTAAAGAGTTTCCACTGGTGTTTGTGATCCGCTTCTATTTCTCAGCTGGGTATTATGGGACACTTACGTTGCCAAACGTGGCTAGATAACATAGCCAATGTTGTTTACACAGATTCTTCATCTAGATCGGTGTTTCCTGAAGTGGGGCCCAGGCCACACAGGGGTGCGATTTGATAGTCAAAGGGGGCATTTCGAAAATGGACTCGTCCAGAGTTTAAGTTATATAGGTGGCATAAGAATGTTGGGTGGGGCATGGCAACAACAATAATTGTGGGATGGGGGGGGGGGGAATGGTGGGGGCGAACACTGCTCTAGATAATTGGTCTTATACAGGGTGTATGTTTAATGACTATATTTACACACACGCACGCACGCATGAACGCACACGAACAGACGCACAGAAGCACACACACACACACACACACACACACACACTTAGCAAAATTGCAGTTTCTATTTTTGTAATCACTGTTTGTGAAATTGATGCAGCAAATACTGCAATGGTGTGTCTTTTTAAGGGTACTGTTTGCAGTATTATATCTCTATTCAATACAGGTGTTAGAATTATCCACCACTATTTATTAAGCAGTTATATAGAATTATTAACCATTATTCATTTAGCAGTTAGAGAAACGTTCATTTTATCTCTGTAGTAACGCACCTGACGAGATACAGCTAAATATACTAGGCAATAAATTTTGCAATGTAATGCATGTGTAAGCATTGTTTCAATATGTTAATGTTGTCAAAGACCGTGTGCAGTTTGGGCAGTGATCTTAGCTACAATGGTGCTAACTTTCGAAGAAAAAGTATTTTTGGTTGAGCACTTTTTCTTCGATAGTTAGCACCATTGTAGCTAAGATCAGATACTGAACCATTGGTATGTATAAGTGATATTCCTAACTAAAGGCGCTTGATTCATGACGTAATACACAAATTTACCTGGAGTGTGCAAAAAATTGATCTGAAAACGTGTACAGCAATTAAGCTTACACCCTTTATTAAAAAGTGTTAAAATTTAACTGCTTTGGGTAGAAGACGAGAGAGATAGAGATGTAGATTTTAGGGGAAGAACACATGCTGCAGCTCTCTAGTGGCTAGAGAACAAGATGCATGCACATGTTGTAATTGTAACAGACGCTGAAAGTATGCTGAAAAAGGTCAGCACAGGGATACTTCGAGCAGAGTGGCAAGCTTCATTGGAAAGGTCACGGGTGGTGAGCATACTTTAGATCTTTTCTCCATCCTCTGCCGGAATAGTGGGTAACGAATAGGCAGACAGATTGGCTGGATCCGCACACTGGGTGGGGAATTGATACATGACAAGGCGGATGTGGTCAAAGCCCTTTGGGAATAAGCAACGGAATCAGTAGAGAAAGAAGGTTATTATGGCCTGGAGAGAATGAGGCACCTGGGTGTAACCACAGGGTCTGGCCGGCTCACTACACTCAGAGGAAGGGCAAGACGGACTTTCAACCAGATTGTGACCGATACCATCAGTATTGGAACTCTTCGCTGGCTGCTAAAGATGAAGACGGAGCAGTCATGGGAATTCCCCAAGTGCAGTGATGTCAATTCTCGACTCAACCTAACTCAACTCATTTTAGGGAAAAATGATTAGGAGCCTTTATTTCATGTGTGTTTGAGATAAGCACTGAAATGTTATAAACATTAGTTCATGTAAACATGTTTCTTTTTGTGTGTGTTCCACATCCCCCACTAAGACGTAGCGGCCTTCCTTAATTAACTCATAGAAAGTCGAAGTAAACTTTATTATTTCATACTGCTCTCTTTTCATGTTCTCCCCGCTGTAGTCAGACATATTTCTAATAGTTATTTCTGTCATTGTATTGATATATTGTTTCTTTAGTCCTTTTGGTTTCAGTACATGGCCATTATACTATTAGCCGTTGTATTCTCCCATATTTGCACTGAAAGTGTATAGTTGCGTCGCTCAGCTACTGCGCGGAGTGCATAGCGCAATAATGAGAGATGTGGATTTCAGTTGGGGGGAGAGTGGGGAGGGGGGGGGGAATTTTGTGTGTGACTGTGCCTAACGTGGTTTGTGTTGTAAGGAGCAGACTCAAAATATGGCTAGTGGCCTATTGTGACAGAACTGGTGGTACCTTATTAATAATATGTGCATCTACTGATTTCAGTAACTTCTGCTTCCATCGATGATGAGCTGATTTTCTTGTGTGGGACTGTGTCTGTTGGCATTTATGAGGGCTGACGTGTGTTTTTAATGCGCGTGAATGCTGTTAACTTTGTAGAGTTTACAGTCTGCGACAATTATTTCATACTGCGCAGTGATGAACATTCAGTGTGAATTTTCGTCTAGCACATAAACAGTGCATCTTTTGGCTGACCCGTTTGCTGCGATGTTAAAACTCCGATTACCTGACATGCTGTTATCAGGATTTCTTAGCGTGTGCCCTAATCAGCGCTAGGACTTCTCTTCATCTCTTCATTCTCTTGTCGTCCCTGGGCACAAGGAAATAAGTAAGCTGAAAGACTTACAGGTAGTGCCACTGTGAAAGCCGGACAAGCTATGGACCAGGCTGATATACTGAATGTTTTAAGAAGAGTAAAGACGTTTGCGTGAGCCAGTTGAGAACTGTGAATCTGCAACTATGGTCAGGCTACAAAAACAGCAAGTTAAACAGGGTGTCGTCAAACAAGAACACTACGCGGGTAGCCAAAGAATAATATTAAATTAATACAACATGACTGGTGTCGTCACCAGCTACACGCTGTGGGATTTACTGAGGATGATATCCCAGCACTTATGGACTGAGTGGTTCAGCGTTCAATAAGGATAATCTGTAGACTAACTAACCAATTCTCTGGAATTTGTACAGTTCTTTTTTACAGCTCGAAGTTAGTAATTCTGCCGTACTGTCTGTATATCCTTATATTGTATGACAGTATCCGATAATAAATAGAACCAACATCACTAAGAGCGTGAGCTGAATGTTTAACCATTACACCATGAAGATCTTCAGAATAATTGTAAGCACATCGTATGATATGCGACTAGAAACATTTCTTGGTCGATATTCTTGATTTATCAAGCTTAGCAGTTTGAAATGCATCATAATGCCTCAGGGAAACTCTCGGGTCAGTGATGAAATTATTAAAATAGAATATTTAAAACGCTCTCTTGCTAATTCTCAACGTCTGAACAGGTTGTTGATTTTATTTTGTGTTTTTGAAAATACGCCCAGGGCAAAAACGAGACTGTCCGTTTTGTGTGTGTGTTATTTTTTACTGCTGCTTTTGAAATTCGCATTTAATTTTTGTATAAATGATGAAATGTTGCCATTTGTGAATTTAATTGTGCTTTAACTACAGTGGATACAAATATGAAAAAATAAGTGAAGTTTTGTGTGTGCCAATTTTACTCTCAATAAATCAACACATAAAAGTCCCGCATAAGTTTGAAACAGATTGAATTTTCTTGCGCGAACAGCAGTTACTACAATAGTTGTGTTGCGAACTACATAGTAATATAATGAAGGTTGGTTGTTGCCACTGATTGAAACTGTTTAATTTGCAGTAAGTAAATCGTGTGCACCAAGGGGTTTGTAAGGTTATTTCCTTCTTCGACACTGAACTGCAATTATGCATTTAATGCGTTTGCACGATGTTGGCTTTGCCTATACTATAGTTTTGTTAAATTTCTTTTCACAGGGACATTGATATGTATCGTGTTTGGTTCTCTCTGGCATAGACACGGAGAGCAAATATGAAGAGACGCGTTTATTGTGAAGTTGTTATTGCTATGAACGACTAACAATGATGAGGAGTTTGGCAAACATTAGAAACATATGTACAACCACTGAGCGCACACATAGGCAAAGCATCACTGTAAAGTTGCACTGCGCATAAACAAAAACTTCAACATATAGGACACGTATTCGGGGGTGGGGGGGGGGGGGGGGGGGGGGGGGGGGGGGGGGGGGGGGGGTTCGGGGGTGGGGGGGGGGGGGGGGGGGGAGGAGAAATTTTAAATGTAATTTATTTTAAAAATTGGCCAGATGTGATTTTATTCCTATCTATACATTAACAAGACTGATATACGTGAATGAATTGTGGACAGTTGGCTGATCAGTGAAAAATACAAAAAACAAATGTGTAGCAACGGCAGACAAGTGAATGTACACACCAATCACGAGAACACACTGAACAGGTAATGAGAGTAATTAAGATGTCTTGAAAGAAATTAACACACGAAGAGGACCGGTTACCAGAAGGAGACAATGTGAAGCTGTTCACGTTTCCCGGTCCATCTAAACACTTTCTCAGTCTGATCTAGGTCAGAGGGGTGTCACGCTGTACAGCTTTCTTTGAAAAGAGTATCCCTTGGCTAAGGGTGGAGGAGGGGGGGGGGGGGGGTGTTGGATTAGGGCCAGTTCTACAAGTTCTGGGGTGGTTAAAAGCTGTGTCATCGCTTAGTGTAGAACTCGTGACATCGGCGCTGATGTAAATGCAGGAAAGACAACGTGACACCCCACGCCGCAGAAGAGTCTGAGAAAGTATCTATGAAAAAAAGGTAGTGTGTAGCTGGGCTGGGATCGTGAACAGGACCAATAATCTATATTTTTATGTCATGTCATGATAAGAAGACTGGATTACATCGTGGCAGTGGAAAATTTGGAGATGATTAAGGGCAGGTGGAGACCGACAGAGGACATGTGGACAGACTGAGATTCTGGCATGGAAGATTATCTGTGTCAGAAATATTTGCAAATTGCACGAGACAGACTTTTTACGGATAGATATGATTAACACATTTGCGCAGCGTGGATTATAAGAAGACGGTAGAAACACCAAAATGCGAATTTGATGCTTTCAAATGAAAGCTGGCCTTCAAGATGCGGACACCCAGCATCTTTTTAAAAGGTAACAACATTCGGAGACATTTTGTACTAAACGATAAATTGTAGTTTTATGTCAAATGTGACTGTTGTGCACGTCATTGAGTAGCAAAGAGATGTATGATACCAAAAATCAGAGACTGTTTGTCGCCTTCCTAGAAAGAGTACGACGGGGAAGGGTTAAACAAAGAGCGGAAGAAATATGAAGAGACATCAATGGCGATTGAAGGAAAGGAGCAAGAGCTAGAATAGAGGATAGGGAAGACAATGAAGAATAAAGAGCAAGGGGTGGACACGCAAAAGAAGAAGATAAAGAATAAGAAAAAGAAGAAGAAGAAGAAGAAGTAGAAGAAGAAGAAGAAGAAGAAGAAGAAGAAGAAGAAGAAGAAGAAGAAGAAGAAGAAGAAGAAGAAGAAGAAGAAGAAGAAGAAGAAGAAGAAGAAGAAGAAGAAGAAGAAGAAGAAGAAGAAGAAGAAGAAGAAAAAGAAGAAAAAGAAGAAAAAGAGAAGAAAAGAGAAGAAGAAGAAGAAGAAGA
Source organism: Candidula unifasciata (assembly GCA_905116865.2). Lineage (NCBI taxonomy): Eukaryota > Metazoa > Mollusca > Gastropoda > Stylommatophora > Geomitridae > Candidula > Candidula unifasciata. The sequence continues at coordinate 31 of CAJHNH020002387.1, read as the reverse complement.
AGATGAAGAAGAAAGAAATAATAATAATAAT
>CAJHNH020002386.1:0-110836 GCA_905116865.2 Candidula unifasciata | reverse complement strand
TGAAAGTTTTTGTCAAACTATCACATTACAAAGGGTCAAAAATATGATAGTAGGAAAGTTCTCATGAAACTGTCACACCATAAAGTCAGATATAGAATAGCATCAAAGTTCTCATGAAACTCATATCATAAAGGTTACATTACAATAACATTAAAGTTCTCATGAAACTGTCTCATCATAAAGGCTCACATATACAATAGCATCAAAGTTCTTGTGAAACTCTTACAGGATAAAGGGTCACATATACAATAACGTCAAAGTTCTTATGAAACTATCGCACCATAAAGGCTCACATATAACAGCATAAATTTAGTGCCTCTGCATTTTCAGTCATATTTTTTTTCTTTATTTTAAATCAGATGATATATTTATCTTACTATACTAATGCTTTTCAATTGTATACTTTTTGATATTTTTGTTTCAATAATCTATCACAAGGTATGAGAATTATGAATTATGTAATACAATAATTTTATATTTACACCAGAAATGCTATAAGTTTTTCATAATCACCAGAATACATACTTTGCAGTCTCTTTATGTATTGGTTAGTGCACATGTAAAACTTAATACTATACAGCGGAAAAGTCTTTACAATCTTCAGCGATCACATAGGCCAAATGTATGGTACCGCTGTTTTGACAAGCTAGAATATTAAGCACTCTGCCATCACAGCTTCCATATTTTAATAAACATTTTTTTCTTCTTCTTTATGTCCTCTTTTACTCCTTCGGGTGTTAAGGGTGATATAAGGTTTTGTTTCTTGCTCTTCTGGCCACCTCGACTATAGACACATCATGCTGTTGTCAAGTTTCTCTGACGTTATCTTTCCACCTTATTCTTGATCTACATTGTGCTGTCCTCTTTTGGTGTATGCCTTGTATCGTTTGCCGTCACAAAGCATTCTTTCTAAGAGGGCAAGTCATGTGATGTGCTGTCTTTGCATTCAATTTAGAATGGTTTCTGTTCCGACTTTTCCTCTTATCACTTCATTTCTGATTTTATATCTTCTGGTCACCCCTGCAAGCCCTTCTCATATATCTCATTTCTGTGGTTACTAATTTTCTTTCATGGTTTGTTGTGAGTGACCATGTCTGACACTGGTAGCATAGAGTGGGAATGAATGTGCTTTATATGAGAGGTTTCCTAGCATTCACCGGCTGTAAACTCCTGTAAAGTTACATGCTCATCTGCTTAACAGATCTGGCTTATTGTGTGCAGCCTGTTGATTTCTTGACTCTAGGCAGAAGCATTCCAACTTTGAAGGAATAGTTGGTCCTATCTAAGTTTGCCTCGTAGAGACATTTTTTAGGTTAACTCTGAAGAGTTGTAGATAGATCTTGACCAGTATGAACCCTGCGGTATGATCTCCATACACTGCCACATGTGGTTCACTACTCCAGCATCCAACAATTCCTGTAGAATAAGTAACTAATGGACGCCTTCTCCACACCTTCAGGAGTATTGGGCACGAAGAGCTGCCGCTCACCTTTACTTTCCAGTACAGCAGCTCCACAGTAAAAAAAAATACTGACAAGTTTTCCAGAGATTGTATGAGAAGGAAAAAAAACGGGAAGGCAAGAGGTCACCTTACCTTATTACGTTATGTCCTAGTGCACACCTCAAAAAAAACTGAGATTAGCTCCGTGATCAACTCAGACTAAAATGCGTACCAGTTATAGTCCTAGGAAGCAAAGTTGGCTGGCATGATGCTGATCATATCACCCTCCCAGTGCTGATTGGTCTAGCCATATTTCCCCGTATGCCTGAAGGTGTGGACAAGATCCTTTACTAGTGCACGTAAAAAGAGGTAACTCATAATGTACCCAGTATCTGCCAGAACTATTAATGTACCCAGTAACTACCAGAACTCATAATGTACCCAGTATCTGCCAGAACTATTAATGTTCCCAGTATCTGCCAGAACTCATAATGTACCCAGTATCTGCCAGAACTAATAATGTACCCAGTATCTGCCAGAACTGATAATGTACCCAGTATCTGCCAGAACTAATAATGTACCCAGTATCTGCCAGAACTGATAATGTTCCCAGTATTTGCCAGAACTCATATTGTACCCAGTATCTGCCAGAACTAATAATGTACCCAGTATCTGCCAGAACTGATAATGTACCCAGTATCTGTCAGAACTAATAATGTACCCAGTATCTGCCAGAACTATTAATGTACCCAGTATCTGCCAGAACTGATAATGTACCCAGTATCTGCCAGAACTGATAATGTACCCAGTATCTGTCAGAACTATTAATGTACCCAGTATCTGTCAGAACTAATAATGTACCCAGTATCTGTCAGAACTATTAATGTACCCAGTATCTGCCAGAACTGATAATGTACCCAGTATCTGCCAGAACTGATAATGTACCCAGTATCTGTCAGAACTATTAATGTACCCAGTATCTGTCAGAACTAATAATGTACCCAGTATCTGCCAGAACTGATAATGTACCCAGTATCTGCCAGAACTCATAATGTACCCAGTATCTGCCAGAACTGATAATGTACCCAGTATCTGTCAGAACTGATAATGTACCCAGTATCTGTCAGAACTGATAATGTACCCAGTATCTGCCAGAACTGATAATGTACCCAGTATCTGTCAGAACTATTAATGTACCCAGTATCTGCCAGAACTGATAATGTACCCAGTATCTGCCAGAACTGATAATGTACCCAGTATCTGTCAGAACTATTAATGTACCCAGTATCTGTCAGAACTGATAATGTACCTAGTATCTGCCAGAACTCATAATGTACCCAGTATCTGCCAGAACTCATAATGTACCCAGTATCTGCCAGAACTCATAATGTACCCAGTATCTGCCAGAACTGATAATGTACCCAGTATCTGTCAGAACTATTAATGTACCCAGTATCTGTCAGAACTCATAATGTACCCAGTATCTGCCAGAACTCATAATGTACCCAGTATCTGCCAGAACTCATAATGTACCCAGTATCTGCCAGAACTGATAATGTACCCAGTATCTGCCAGAACTCATAATGTACCCAGTATCTGCCAGAACTGATAATGTACCCAGGAAACATGTTCAACTGTCTGGTAAGAATAAATGTATTTGTGTCTGTCAGAGGTGAATGAACGAGCTTTAGTGGGTAACTTTGTTACCAATCAGGAAAAATGATTTCAACTTGACAGCAAATTCCTTTTAGCAGGCGCCAGAAAATATTCAATAGAACTACGACTAAGAAGCTTAACAATATTGGGAAGGGAAAAGAAAGACACACACATAACACAAAAAGGGGCGGGTACAATTTATCATCAAAAGCCCTGGGTTAAGCCTCTTAGTGGATTCATTTTGGATATGAGCTTGACTGCAGTCATCTCTGTTTTTATCATTAGCAGGTAGCAATAATGGTTCGGAATGTTATAGTGACAGTTTCAATTTTAATTAAGACTATTGTTTTCTTTTTAATTCACTACAATTGTGTAACTATTCATTCACTGCTCATTTGTTTCAACTATGTTGGGGTGCTATTGTTATGCATTTCATATTCTTGCCAGCGAACTAAATATGTACTGTAAGTATTCTAGTGACTGTAATTTGTAAAACATATATTTATATACCTGTGCTTTTTTTTAAATCTATAAATGTTACTTTATTTATTTATTATTTCAGTATTTATTATTTTATTACAACTAATATGTTGTGCAAATTTTGTTTGTATCTTATTTCTGGAAAATGTTGTGATTTTTATATCATTATTCAGTATCTGTGTTAATATTTTTTGATGATGGTAAAAGGTACTATATATTTTTATACCTTACCTGTGATCAGATGAACAACATAAGTGATAGCAAAAATACCAAAAAATACAATAGGCTGCCCAGTGAATTATTTCATATCTTTTTGGTAAAACAGGATAAGACAACTCTGCCCAGTTGTGATATAATAATTATGAGCCTGCACAGAAGATCCACGGTGTCTCGGTATGTTCAAGATGTCTGCTAGTTGTACAGCTGTACCAACAAAACTGGAGCAACTTATGGTTTATTCTTTATTTTAGATCATACCTCTAGAAAACATCTGCCAGAAAGGTGCCTTTTTTTTTTTTGCTTCTTATTTAAATTGACTGTTAGTTGCCTCTGTGACTGCTTTGTGTCCTCCTGAGTATAAAGTACTTTTTATTTGTAGCCACGATTAAAATACTTCAGTGTTGACTGAAATTCCATTAATGTCATTGTTTTTATAACTCTGAGAATTTTACGGCAAATAATAGACTGATAGATATCATCATCATTAGCATACAGTTGGTTATTTGTAGGACATCACTCCTACAGGAAACACTCTCACTCTGTTGGTAAATTATCTTATCTATTTTCATGCATAAGGCATCTCTACTATTTTGTGTCCACCTTCAGGCTGGCTGCTCCTTGCCTCATCTTCCTGGCATAAATTTCTTCTATTTCTGTTCTTTCTAAGAAATGGTTAACATTAACCTTGTTACCCAGGGAACTTTTAAAAAATGGCCGTGAACCAATAAAATCCAATAGTTTTACACTTTTACACATGTCACTAGTATATTTGTTAAAAAAAAAATTTTTTAATGATGCGTTTATGTAAATTTTTCCAGTATAAAAAGATTTTTTAAAAGACGTAATTAATAAACATGAACAGAGGGAAGTAATACATTCCCGAGGCTTAAACAAACAACACGTATCAAGTGGCTCATGCAGTGACCTTGTGACCCCTGTCACTGAGGCTGTGGGGAAGTTTTTGAGTTCAAACTGGCTTTTTAAAAGTGATTTCATTCACAATGAAACTCCCTAAATGCTATTTTTCTAGTAAATATATTCATGTCCTGGCTTCCTTAATGCTGTGCCAATAGTGTTAACTAGGCATATCGTGAACAGGCCACTATAACAAGTTGGTAAACGGGACCAAACTGGAAGTTTTGGTTTTGTAACTTCTCAAGTTGACAGGGTTTAAACATTGCCAAAATATCTGTGAGTTTCCCCAGACATGATACTAGTTTTCTTTCATGTTCGGCTTTTGCAGAATGTCATTTTTTCCCTTTCTTATTGACCCATAGAATCTAAAACATCTTGACAGTTGTTTAAGTTCAGATAATTCAGTTTTAGTTTGTAGTGTTTGCAAAATGATCCAGTGAAAATAGAGGTGCAGAATTATCTGGAATGTGCATCAGTGTGTCTGTGTTGTGTAAGGTGCAGTCACTAGAAGCATCAGGTAGGAAGTTATGTTTGTTGAAACTGTGGAAGCTCACACTAGTTTCCAGTGGATGGGGACCACACAGTGCTCACTTGGACATAAATGTTTTTTTTAATGTACATTTTTTTTAACCTGTTCAAAAATATAATGTTCAAGGGGTTTTTCAAACCATAAAAGAAGTATTGCATTAACTCTAAGACAGAACTTTACTTAAGAATATTTTTGTGTGTTTTTACAAAGTCTTGATTGTTAGATTGTCAATGTTTAATTATTGTCATACTCATAACCTTTGTCTGTATTGAATTTTAAGAATTATTCATCATCTTTATCATAATCAATTTGGTTCTTCACATAGTGCTCTTCATTACCCAGCTGACCAGGCATATGTTTCCATTTTGCCTTCCTCATGCAATTGTATGCCTATGTGTCTTTCTTGACACATACAGCCAGTCAGTTTCTTGAACCATTTGTTCTGCATTACACATGTAGCAAGACCCCCCTTCCCTTCCCCACCCACTTTCCACAGCAGTGAATAGTGACTTAGTAGGATGAATAAAAAATAATTTACCGATTTCTAACGATGACTTGATTTATGTGGAATAGAGCCTAGCAACAGACTCACCCATATGAATTTGTATCTATGGTTTAGTACTGTGCTGATCAGTACCTGCACCAGAGTGTTATTTCTGGTCACTGCATCTCTGGAGGCACACAACTTTGAGATTCTCATCATTTTGGTTCAGATCTCATGACAATTTTTTTCTTTATGGGGTAGTCAGACATATTTTAGAAATCTTGCATGAGGTTTTGTAAAACTAGCAGAACTGGCTGGCGCCCACAGAAAGGGTATATTTGATGTTCTGGTATATCGAACACAGTGGCCTTAACTTTCCTTCATGCTGACAATAGAAATCTCTTTATTATAACAGATGCTGATTCCCATAATTTAGATATTGTCCTACTTGGTATCCACTTATACCACATTTGAATATAATACGCTGGTTATGTTTCTTTATCTTGGAAGTTATTTGCGCTTTGTGCAGACTGAGTTAAAGAACTTATATTGCCCACCTGTACTAATCCGCTGTCTCTAAAATTTAGAGAAAAAAATTCTTCAATTCACATAGAAAGTAGTTTGTCTGTGCTACATATTGTCAGGATCTTTGTAAACATTTAGAAAACTTTCTATGCAACACGTCTGTGGCTTTGTGTTCTTATTTCTCACTGTTAACCTCCTTTTTTCAACATGATCACTGGGTGGTCTGGTGCTAAAGTCAGCCATCATTACCCACACAGGACTGGAGGTAGCACTACACTGGTTTAGCTATTCTAGGTGCCCCAATTTTCCCTGTGCAATTTCTGAGGCCCCATTATGAGAAAAACAAGAATAGACCCACTGTCTCCACAAAAAGCCTGTTCTAAGAGTCAACTAATTAGGGGCTTCCTTTCAAGTCAGAATGTATATCTGCCTATAGTAGGGGCTTCCTTTCAAGTCAGAATGTATATCTGCCTATATCTGCCTGAGAGGCAAAGAATTAACAGTCTGCATACAAATAAGTCAGATCTGTAAAATGTATATGTGCACTTCTTCTTTCTTTTTTTGTCATCTCACTGTTACCTGATTGTAGCCCAGTGTTGTGGTTTTCTGTATTTGTCTTGTGCTTCTTGGTTGGCTTGAGTGATGGATTTGTTCAACTTTTTACAGTCATTCAATGTTTCCGTGAGTAGCAGTCAGATACACCACTGCTGACTTGCTAGGCCCTGTCGCGTGGCAGGATATGCGCGCAACACTCAGATTCTAGAACAAGACTAAAGTCCAGAGGTGGACAAACAACAAGAACTTTCTGCCAGAGTTTACAGCTGGTGAACATGATGAAGAAAGAAGAGATAACTCATTTCAAGATTGAATGGGGTATCTGGGATTAGCCCAGTTGACTTGCCATCCAGATTTTGTAATTGCAGGGTAGTTAAACCTTCACATAGAAGCCCAGGGGAGGAACAGTGGAAGAAAGGAAGGTGCTTCTACTTTGATTTTAAAAACATTACTTTCAGTGCCATGATGTCATTACCGTATATACAAATCTGCTTCCTCCATACAAATAATTTTATTCCTGCCATCTGTTACAGTCAGCCTATTGCATTTGCCGTAATATTCTTGTTCATCTTGAAAACACTGCAGCTTGAGAGGGCAACTATGTCTGCACGCACACTGTGAATTCCATACTGATTCATACAGGCAAAGTGCTGCAGGTTACATATATCTAAATTGTGTTGCTGTTACTGGTGTCCTAATTGTAACCTTTTTTGGAGGTTGAACAGGGTAGCTGGAATGTCATTGAGATTGCGATTTTTAATCTCAGGTTGGTATGGAAAACCTTTAGGTAGCAGTCCCCAGGGGACAAACTAGTTGATCGCTTGAAATCCATACTGAACAGTACTACAAGTATAGATTGGAAGGGGAAAAATGAACAGTCAAAATTAGCCATTGCCTGTGTATATTTGACATGATTTAATTGTTTGTATCTCATCAGAACTGGCGTCCTGTCACTGAACTGTGCATTATTTCTGAAATAATTGATGTGGCTGTTGGATGAGATAAATATCAAATCTGACAAAACCACTGCTTTGTGCTCTTGTTCATGCCATGGTACATTGTGTATGAGGTAAAGGTCTCTTGTTCATTCATACCAGTGCCACACCGAGCATGATGAGATAAAGGTCCCTTGTTCAGTCCAGTGCCGCACTGAGCATGAGATAAAGGTCTCTTTTTCAGACCAGGGCCACACTGAGCATGATGGGGTAAAAGTCTCTTTTTCAGACGAGTGCCACACCCAGCATGATGAGGTAATGGTCCCTTTTTTAAACCAGTGGCACACTGAGCATGATGAGGTAATGGTCCCTTTTTCAGACCAGGGACACACTGAGCATGAGGTAAAGGTCTCTTTTTCAGACCAGTGCCACACTGAGCATGATGAGATAAAGGTCTCTTTTTCAGACCATTGCCACACTGAGCATAAGGTCTCTTTTTCACACCATTGGCACACTGAGCATGAAGTAAAGTCTCTTTTTCGCACCGGCGGCACACTTAGCATGAGGTAAAGGTCTCTTTTTCACACCGGTGGCACACTGAGCATGAAGTAAAGGTCTCTTTTTCACACCGTGGCACACTGAGCATGAGGTAAAGGTCTCTTTTTGTCACACAACTGACACACTGAGCATGAGGTCTATTTTCAGGCCAGTAGCCTGTCTGACATAACGATAAACTCATAATAGTGTAGACCAGTCAGCACCCAACATGGGGCCAGACACCTTGACTTCCTAGAATTGTATCCGCAACCCATTTTAGGCAGGGTCGACAAGAAAATCAAGGCCATGTTTGAACAAATCTGGCTCATGTGGAGCTAAATCCAAAACTTTTTAATCCATAGGCAAGTATCTAGCCACGGTGGCTCCTACAGGGAGACATCTAGCCAGTGCCAGTGCACTACTGCAGCTACTGGGGGAACATATGCCGGAACATGTTTTTTTTACATCCAGTTACTATTACTCCATGATGCATGTTACCTATTATCATTAGGACAATCAACACTATACATGAGATCCGATTTCACACATTTTTATTTGATGAAATCTTAATTTTCTATCTGTAGACTATTATTTTGTTTTCATACTCTTCAATGTGTCACATATTCAATGTGTAACATATTTAATTATTGTTAGTTGGTTTTTTGCACACATCACTTCCTACTAGCCCAGGAAGTGACCTGTGTATATGTGTCTTATGTGTGCTTGTGTACGGTGGCTTTTCATGTGGAATTATAATTATAAACTCAAATGACTGGTCTTAGTGTTTTGCTGAATTGTTGTATTGTTTCATTTACTGTTTTATTGGTGACACTTCCTCTTCTTCTTTTTCTTAACATTCACCAGCTGCAAACTCCAGAGGAAAGTTCATCCATTTCTGGATTTTGGTCTTGTTCTAGAATGTGAGTTTTACATGCATATCTGTTTTACAGATCTGGCTTATTTGTAAGCAGACTGTTGGTTCCTTGCCTCTCAAGCAACGCCCTCCCACTTTGAAGAAAACACTCCATAGTTGCATTTTATGACATGCTTGTTTGATGGCAGTTGGTCATTTCTACACCATCTCCCTCCCCAATTCCCCCCCCCCCCCCTCCCATCAAAACCCCTATATGGAATTGGTGAGACACCAGCAGCAGAGATGAGAACAGCCAGGAAAATAAAACTGGAACATTTAAATATCTGCACACTTTTATTATATATCAGTTTTTGTCAACAGACCATGAATATGTGAACTGAAGGCCCCTGTAAAGAAATATCACACATTTAAAAAAAAGCTGGAATGTGTATAATTGATTACAAAACAGTGTAAATGTTCAACATATATTTTGAAATCTGACCTGTTCACCCACAGTAAAAAAAAGTGAATGTTGAACATTGTTATTATCCAATGCTGATGATACTAATAGTAAATAAAGGATCCTTTTTCCACACATTTAGGCATATAGGGCTAGACCTATGTTTTATAGATCAATCGGCACATGATGGGCGATGTAGCAGCATCACGCCTACCACCTTTACTTTCCCAGGACTGCACTTGGTACCCACTCAAGGCTGGGTCAACCTGGAAGCCAAGGTCATTTTTGAAAAAAATACTGCTCCAACAGGACCCAAACCCAGGACCTTCCAATGTGCAGGCTAGCATCTAGCCGCTACACCACGGTGACTCCTGTATGGTACCAATATCATTTAAATATATGTGTGTCTTGCCTTTTGTAGAGTGGCAGCTAGATCTCCCAATCACTCTCGGCTGCACCATTTCTCTCCACAACCATAATGAGATATTTGTATTTCCGCATTTTTCTCTTGCTCCCAGAGAGCCTTGACCACATCTGGCTTGTTACATAGCATATGTTCATGCTCACAATATAAATCAATGGATAACAGAAATAACATATTATGTATGTAGCAAAAAAACAACAAATAATAGAATTATATTTTTATGAATAGTTAAAATTTAGTTGAATATCCTCTGTAAGACATGAACTTCAGTACTTATTATGAAAACTAAACAAGGAAAGAAAAAAAAAAACATGTGTAGATGCAATGGAATGTTTCGACTGAAGTCTTTATCAACAACTTAACAATATAACTTTTGCCAGCATTTATTATCCGTTGTGTGGTTTTTAACTAGGCAACTTTATGTTCAGTAGTTTGCCATTGCTTTCTGATTGGTATTATGCTCACACAATTGCCAAAATCAATTTAAAGCTTTCTGCTACCAGATCATTTGCAGATGGTTTTGCATAGGTCAGGATTACAAATATGCATTAAAAACCCCTTCTTCTTCAAGTCCATGCCGTGTGGCGTTAGTAGTCATATCTATCCACATCCTTCTGTCTCGTGTACTTTCAGTCAACTCTGATACAGTTGATCCTCCATGCCAGAATGTCAATCTGTCCAGCATCTTCTCTCTCGGACTCCCTCTGCTTCTTCTTCCCTTTAACTTTCCTACTGTCATGATGTACTTAAGTTTTCTCCTTCTCTAGTTTTCTCCTTATCATCATATGATCAAAAAATGTAGATTGTCTCTTTCTGATGTGGGCAATCAGTTCGTCTTCCTGAGTCAGTTTTCTTTCAAGACGTCATCATTACTCTTTTTTTTTTTTTTTTTATCTGTCTAGGGTTTTCTCATTATTTGTCTATAAGACCATAACTCCACAGCTTCCAAATAAGTTTTCACTAATCTACCAAATGTCTGTGATTCACTTGTATATCAAGATAGGATTTATATAGCTTTGAAGAATTCTCTTTCTCATCTCAGTTGACAAAAAAAAAGAGTGCATAAAATATTCCTCGTTTTGTAAAATTCTGCCTTTGCTTGACTTAGATCTATTCAACATAAAACTTCTTTAATACATCTTTCATCTGATGTTATCAGCGTACCCAAGTACTTAAATATATGAACTCACTTGAGGTTTGTCCTATTTTTTTTTTACGTTGAATTTCTGAGTGTCCATTTACTTTGTAATTACCATCACTTCTGTGTTTCTGCTGTTCAGACTAAGACCCTTGTTTTCACTTTCCGTTATAATTATATACATCATTTCTTGCAGCTGTGTTTCATTTTCAGCAATCAACACTATATTGTCAGCATATCTCAGGTTGTTAACAATATGCGCACCAACCACTATTCCTGGCATACCATGTATGGATCTAATTCTTGTTGCCAGTATGTTTTTAAAAAATTACTTTACATTCTTCACTATTAATGTTTAAGGTTTCCAAAATTCTAAGAATTTCTTCATGTTTCACTTTATCAAATGCTTTAGTGCAATAAAGCATTAGTACTGATCTCTGTTCATTTCATCATTCCTTCCAAAAGTGTTCTCAAGATAAATATGGCGTTGTTTGTGCCTTTACCTTAAAAAAAGCCACACTGCTCTTTTCCAATTTCCAATTGCACTTTATTCTTCTCATGAAAATTCTCATTTATATTTTAGTTAAATGACTCATTGAACTAATTGTTCGATGTTCTCATTCCAACATTCCACTGCACCAGGTGTTTTTGGCAATGTTTATAAAAATCATTGCTTTCTTCCTCTGAACTTCTGACGTTGGTGTATAGACCTGTATAATATTCACATATACTAATTTACCGGTTAATCTGACTGATAGAACATGTTCTGATATTGTCAAGTATCTTTTTACTGTTTTTTGCTCTTTCTTTGGAAAAATTACGGCGACACCCCTTTCATGTCCACCTGAGAAAATTATCCTATAGTCATCTAAATACATTTCCTCTGCTTCAATGTCTTGTTTCACACAATCCCAAAATGTTTAAATTCATTCTGGATGTTTTCCAGTTTACTTACTAGCATGAGTGTTCTCACATTCCACATTCCAATGACTAATGTCTCATTCTTAGGTTTGTATACAGTAGCCGGATGACAGTCTGGCTACACCTGCAGCACATACAGGCCCTACTGGACAAGGCAGTTCTTGAACTCTGCTTTTGTTTATCACCTGATGTACAGACAGGACTTTCCTTTGCAAAATACTCACAGCAGGTTGTAATTTCTTTCTGTGAGAACAGGGCCTATACTGCGCAGGTTGCCCTAGCCACGGTGTCTATAGAGACATCCTCTGTCTAGCACAGTTCAAGTGGTGATCAGTACTGAACATTTCTCAGCTGTTTTCCCCCCTAAGCCATGAATTATGCTTAGTTGAAGTAGTCAAAACAAATGTCTAGATATTATATAAAATACAACATTAAAATTTGCAACAATAATTTTAGTTAACTATTGATATCCCCCCCCCCCCCCCCCCCCCCCCCCCCCCCCCCCCCCCCCAAAAAAAAAAAAAAAAAAAAACATATGACTTTTTAAATGGAACCATATCTTGTTGATTTTTTAAGGAATCTTATATTCTTTCTCACATTATATATTGGTGAAACATTTTTTGATAGGCTGAAATAATAAATCACAAAAAATAAATATTTTAAATACATTAACATGTACAGTATCTGAAAATATAAAATTATAAATGATACCATTCAGATCTGCATTGAATAAAGAGTTCTTACGGCACTTAGACTTAAAGTAAAGTCTACATCTAACCTTGGATTATACTTCTGAGATCAGGAAGGCTAACCTTAGCAACAAATGACTGCAGAAGCTGGATGTGTTGGCCGAAAGGCACAAATATTGCAGCCATGTTGTAAACTGGCACAATGCATTTATGTCTTCAGATGATTGCAACAAAAGAAGAAGAAGAGGATACTTGTGAGAAATAACGTCACAAGAGAAACAAGATTGATTACATTTGACAAAACTGATAATGTTAAATACTTTGACCATATTAAATACAACAGTGTCTTAGAACAGGTGTGAGGTTTGAACAATGGATCAGAATCATGGCTCACAGGTAGTAACCCAGAAGTGCTCTGTTTTTCTTCTAACTCAAGCCTGAGTCTGAAGAAGCTCAGCACAGTGCACAAGCTCTGTAGCACTGGCAAGAATAATGAAATACTTTGGGCAGATTTTTACTTCAATTTTGCCGTTAGGCTACTCTTTTCGATTTCCAACTGCCAAAGGAATTTTTTTACGTGCGCAACAATGGACACAGGCGTCCAATCGCACTACCCAGAGACCAGGGTAAATTACTAGAATCCAAGTCCACGTAACAAAATTCCAGTCCTTACCAGGGATTGAACCCAGCAGCTCTAGCACTCGAGGCGGACACCATGCCTCGAGACCATGTAGTCCGATGTCTTAGAACATAAAATACAAGTTTTCAAGGGGAAAAAGCCGGGGACTGACTTTTAACAATCAAATAAGAGCTACTGTGGCACAGTGGTAGGACACTAGCCTTCTTGGTCAGTCTTAGGCTCAAATCCAAACAGGGCAGATTTATAGTGCGGGAAAGGGGGAGGGCGGATGAGCTTGGCTCGCAGGGTGACTTAACCTAAAATTGGTATTGCGAAATGTCCAGGAAAATAAAGGCAGGTGGCATAATAGTAACCGCACCATCCATTGAGTGGTCTATCACCCGTGTGGGTTCTAGGTCCCTGCTGTGGATAAAAATGAGAACAGACCCACTGTGTATCCAAAAGCATATAAAAGTCAACTAACTGACAGCTTCCTTTAAAGTCAGATACATCTGTCTGAGAGGCAAGGAACCAACAGTCTGCCTACAAATGAGTCAGATCTGTAAAACGGATGTACACACAACACTCAGGTTCTGGAACAGGACTAGAGCCCAGAAGTGGATGAATAACCAGAACTTTCCGCCAGAGGTTACAGCCAGTTAAGGCAAGGAACCAACAGTCTGCCTACAAATGAGTCAGATCTGTAAAACGGATGTACACACAACACTCAGGTTCTGGAACAGGACTAGAGCCCAGAAGTGGATGAATAACCAGAACTTTCCGCCAGAGGTTACAGCCAGTTAATGCAAAGAAGACATCCAATGTTCAAATGACATTAAAAGAGTCCTTCCCTCACTGGTCTAGACAACCATCTCAGAACCCACTATCTTGCTGACAGATTACACTAAGGTCCTCTCAATTCTCAATGCTCTCAAGAAAGCAGGACAAGAAAGATGATTCAGGAGACGATGTTGAATAGGCAACACTCAAAAGACTACAAGAACTTCAGGTAAAAAGAAGTGTTGCCAAACATGAACACAGGTAGCCAAAGAAGAATAGTAAACCCATACAGATCTGATGTTGTCGCCATGCGCTGAGGGATATACTGAAGATGAGATCTGAGCACTTATGGACTTGTCGGATGTGCAATAATCTGTCGATTAATTAACTAACTAAGAACGGTCTTCTACTGCAACAGTCATAACAATATATACAATAGGAAAATACATAAGTAAAGGGAAAGGCACTACAGTTTTCACCAAGATTTAGGCAATGAGTTTTGTTAACAATCAATTGTTATTTCATAAGCAGACATAATAGGCTTACATAGAACATATTAAAACTTGTTATTTCATAAGCAGACATAACAGGGTTACAGAAAACATATTAAAACTTGTTATTTCATAAGCAGACATAACAGGGTTACAGAAAACATATTAAAACTTGTTATTTCATAAGCAGACATAACAGGGTTACAGAGAACATATTGAAACTTGAAATTTTCACTAGCGCAGACATTTTTTTAAAATACAATTATCAGTACATATCCCATAGCAGAACAAAAAAAGTATTTTAAAACAATTGTAATGTACATATCCCACAGTAGAATGAGAAAAGTTTTTTAAAACAGCAATAACGTACATATACCACAGTAGAACGAGAAAAGTATTTTAAAACAATTGTAACATACAAATACCATAGTAGAATGAGAAAAGTATTTTAAAACAATTCTAACATATATATCCTACAGTAGAATGAGAAAGGTATTTTAAAACAGTATAAATGATGACAAAAATGCTGACAAGTTAGGACAGTCTCTATTTTTCCCTCTTTACCGATGTCTATAGTGACAATAAACACACAGCTAAAGTTGGAGTGCTGTAAATAAAGCACAATATAAGAAGGTTGTGGCAAACAAGTGCATTCAATGATTGGATGAATGAATCAATCAATGAAAGAACAGCAATGCTAGCAAGTGATACAGTAGAGAAAGTGCTGATAAATATAATATTCTAAACAAAATATTAAATTGTAAAATATTCCAATAATTAATTTCAGCAGTAAATTACACTTGTCACAAAACATTATACATTTATAAAAGATAAAAACAAATTTATGGTATACTGGAAGTTTGTTGGCACTTAAATCCTTATTAAACTGTAAAATAAAGATAAATGATTTAGTGATAACAATTACAAAGTATACTGAAGTAAAGTCTGTGGTTCGTTGCTGCAAATGTAGACTCGAAACAGTCAATTTAAAATTCATATATTCAATGACAAAAAGTTTCCAGTGCGGTTTCTCAGGCCCTATTTTACTGGGGAATAAAAGAACAGGCAAAATGGTCCTTAACAAGTATGTCATAAAAGACGACTAATTATGGACTTGTCAAATTCAGATATACTGGGCTCAAGAGTACAGACATCACATCCTAGCTGCAAGCCACAACACAACATGGTAAATGCTGTATTAAAGGTGAACACACAAGAAGAAGAATGACAACATTCAGATTTGTGAAACACATCTTACATCACTTTCACATTTCATTTTATCAACTGTTTTCTGTGGCTGGAAGTCATTAATTCTAACCCTTTCAGTCTCAAGCAACATAAAAATCTACTAAAATATTAAGCAGAACTAATCAGGTTCCCAAACACACAATCACAAGCAACACAAGAATGTACTAAAATAATAAGTAGAACTAATCAAGTTCCCAAACATACAATCTAATAGAAACCATATGAGATGGAAAATATTAGGGCAAGTGAGCAATAGGTAGACAGCGAAAGGATTGGGAAGATAAAATAAGAGATGTACAAACAGCATTCTCAGAGAGTGTATAACCTGGATGAGAAACAGCGAGGGTTGGAGTTTTACTGTAGCTAACCTTCATTATGGAGATGGCACCTGATTGATTAACCAATTGATTATGGATATAACTTCAATTCAGAATCAACAGTACCTAATGTGATATAAAAACCACATACACAAGAAAGGACACTGATAGGCAACAGGCAGAAGAGTAACACGTGAGGCACTTCTTCACTGTCCATTTGGAGAAGCAATGAGCAACTATAAAAGATGGGTGGAAGGAGTAAAAGAGACACTGCATACATTTGGAAAAGCAATAAGCAACTATAAACAGATGGGTGGAAGGAGTAAAAGAGACACTGCATACATTTGGAGAAGCAATGAGCAACTATAAAAGATGGGTGGAAGGAGTAAAAGAGACACTGCATACATTTGGAAAAGCAATGAGCAACTATAAACAGATGGGTGGAAGGAGTAAAAGAGACACTGCATACATTTGGAAAAGCAATGAGCAACTATAAACAGATGGGTGGAAGGAGTAAAAGAGACACTGCATACATTTGGAAAAGCAATGAGCAACTATAAACAGATGGGTGGAATGAGTAAAAGAGACACTGCATACATTTGGAAAAGCAATGAGCAACTATAAAAGATGGGTGGAAGGAGTAAAAGAGACACTGCAGAAATGTAATATGACTTTAACACAAGCTATGCAAACTAGCCAAAGACAGAAAACTACCTCTAAAATCTCTCTGTCATGATTCATGGCAGGAATATTAAACTAAGTTTACTCAAGGGCCAACAATTTGAAAAAAAAAACAGATTGTCATGGGATAAAGACGCCACCCTCAGCATAGAAAGATCATTAATACAGTACAACAGGCAACGATCCGCAGCCAGATTAGGCCCACGGGCTGCCAGCTGAACAGCCCTGCTTTACAACATTAGAAGAAGGACAAAAGAAGAAAGAAGAAAACAAAAATGAGCAACCAGCTATGTCGTCTTGATATCTAACAAGATATATTAACCAATCTTCTTCCTTTTTGATCACATTTTGCTACTCTAATCCACAATAGGAGTAAAAACGAAACCTAAAGACCCTTTCACGTTACTGGAGAATTCGATATATGGTACAAGATACATATTTTACAGACCAATTGTCAAAATCATACAAACTGCTTTTACTTCCCATGAGTTTTCCTGGTACCCAGTTTAGGTTGGGTCAACCTGGCAGCCAAAGTTAATTATTTCTTTTTAAAAAGTCAGCACTGATGTGGACTTGAACCCAAGACTTTGAGGCTATCAGATGAGCAACTCCCAAAATTCTAGTTTCTTGGTGAATATGGCCTTATTATATAAAATCACCATAAATAACAGAACAAAATTTCTAAGGAGGAATCACCACATAATACATGAGGAGAGCAACCCAATCATATTTAACCGCCATTCATAGGGAAGTACAGTCAGAAGTTTTAACAAACACAATGGAAGACCCACCAGCACTACAGGACCAACAGAGAGGACCCAGGCATGTTTAGAAGGGACAACATCACATACAGTCAGGGACAACATCACATACAGTCAGGGACAACATCACATACAGTCAGGGACAACATCACATACAGTCAGGGACAATATCGCATGCAGTCAGGGACATCATCACATACAGTCAGGGACAATATCACATGCAGTCAGGGACATCATCACATACAGTCAGGGACATTATCACATTCAGTCAGGGACATCACATGCAGTCAGGGACATCAACACATGCAGTCAGGGACATCATCACATGCAGTCAGGGACATCATCACATACAGTCAGGGACAACATCACATGCAGTCAGGGACAACATCACATGCAGTCAGGGACAACATCACATGCAGTCAGGGACACCATCACATGCAGTCAGGGACATCATCACATAGTCAGCGACAACATCGCATACAGTCACGGACAATAAGCCACAACTACTGGCACAATAAAATATTTAAGCCAATAAGCTTGGTTCAAACAACACCAGATCATAATTACAACTGAAGCTGTTTACATAAGGTTTGAACATGGTCACATTTTTATATTTTTCTGAAAGAACAAAAGAGCGATCAACATACATGAAGAAAAACAACACTGTTTACAAAAGCTTCAAATATAAAAAAATACAAATGAAATAAACAGTGAACACTCAATCAAATATATAAACGAAAGTACTGTCTTGGTAACATGTCAACATTCTTGGCAATAGCAAATGATAAATCACACCGTGAACAAAATATTAACTCTGCTAACAGAAATTGACAACTAAAACACTGAAGAACAAAATGATACACAGTGTGTAAAAATCATGCACAGAAAAGATATGAACTAGAAGCTCTCCTTGTTATAGTAAAACTTGGTTTTATCTGCAAAATTGGACAACCTATTGCAGAGTTTGTGCAGAGTCGTAGACAGGGGCTTTGGTCCGCAGAAAAACACTCCAGTTGACTGCCTGCAGTACAATAATAAAATCTGCATAAAATTTTCTCTCAAACATGCAACATAGTACATTTTAAAAACAATAAATTTTTTCAACTACACATATGATATACTTTTATTAACCTCTTTAGTGCAATTCTGATGTAAAATTAATACAGTTTTGTATCCTAGCTGTTAACATCAGCAAACAAGTTAAATTAAGAGTTTTGGAATATATCTGTTTCCTGTGGCAACCTGCCAATATCATGCACCATTTTAAGGCCACTAAAATAGAGTCATTCAAGTCACACTCGAAAACTGTGCTCATAAGCGCAATATAACACTACCATGCACTAATGTATTGGAAATTGAAAGGCATTGTATTTTTAATTTTATGCATGTGATAGTTGAGCAGTGTTCTGTTCACAGATAAAAAAAACTTTTTGGGAATTGTTTTAAACACAGGTTACTTGGACATTTTTTTTTAAACAAATATAAGAACTGAAGAAATTAATAAACATAAAGGAGAGGACAATATAGAGAAAATTTTTCTTTGGGCCTAAACAATTTCAATTGTGACTTATACCATGATTCCATTGCTGTGCAACCATTAGAGGCCAAAGGTGAATTATGATGTCACAACTAAGAAAGGCAATTTTTCCTCAAAATAGACCCCCCCCCCCCTCCCCTCCTTTTTTTTCCCCAAATGCATCTTTAGTAAATATAATTATCTCTGGACCTCCAAAACACTGTGCAGGTGCAAACAGAACTAATGCCATTAACCAGCTTTTCAGCAACTGGCGATTAAATCAATGACTGTTTAACATAATTCACAGGGATTTATAATAGACAACTATGCTGGATTAGTGGTTAAAAGAACAACAGTTGTATATTTCTGAAAGAAGAAGCATAGGCTCACCAGCAATAATATGGACAGAGAACTGAAAAATACTTTAGGCACATAAATACTTAACTTTTTTTTTTTTAAACATTTTTTTAGGTGATCAACAATGCTATGTATTACCATCACTTTTTACTTTTAGGTCTAATGTATTTCCAGATTAATGATTTTTTTTTTCAAATCAATTTTGTAGTGTTTTGTAAATAATGGCACTTTTTTTTTTTCTAAAAGAAAACAGAAGCCCTGAAAAATATGTGTATCTGGAGAAAATGCCGGGCACTGAGAGACTTCTTAGTGGACTATGATGGGAGCAACATTCTGTTTAGGACCAGTAAAACGAATTTAGGAATCAATAACTTTACTTAGTCTTCTGTGATGAAGATTCAACACTTACCCTTTGTGGGTTTCTGCTAACTGTTTGAATACAACTTCCCACTGAGGTCTCCCAAAGTAAGTTTTGTGATGTAATCCTGTGACCACATCATATTCTGATCCTTCATCGTGAAGTGTTATATTCCTGGCCTGGAAATAGGTGACCATTTAAATAAAATGTTAACTTCTGAAAGATTTAACAGTGAGAAAATAACTTAAAAGTAAGGTTCTACTGGTGTGTTGGAAAATTAACGTGCAGAAAGACTAGCTGGTTCTGCACCATCTGGTGGTGAAATGATGCATTCTTCCTCTTCTTGATAATGATGCATGATAAGCTAGAGACTGTAAGGGTCTGTTGGGGGCGAGTGAACAGTGCAGAGGTACAAGCAGATCATCATGGTCAGAGGAGAATGGTGCTGGAGGAGTGACCATTGGATCTAGCCGATGCTGAACATTCAGGGGTATGGCGTGACGGATGTACAATCAGACTGTTACTGGTGCCATCGGAATGAGAACTCTGCCCTTGATGCTGAAGATGAGATGGAGTGATTATGAGAATGTCGAGTGCTGTGAGAATGATTCTTGAACAACTGTGATGCTGAACTGACATAACTGCACCATATGGCACAGTCTCTCTCTCTCTGCACATAGGCTGGTCGCCTGTCAAGAGTGTCACACAAAGCACTAATTCCTCAGCTTCAGTGACGATCCTCTGGGATTTTGCAGTCATGGACCAAACAGTGCTGACTGAAAATGAACCCTCAATCTTTGGACAGTAAGGTCAAATGGCTTGACCATTCTGCCAAGAAGACCTCACATCTTGTCCACTTTGCCAAGGAGATCCCATTTTTGACCACTAACACAGTTAGCCTCATGTCTTGACCAGTGACAAAGACGGACCCCATGTCTTGACCACTAACATAGAGAGACCCCATATCTTGACCACTATAACACAGAGAGACCCCATGTCTTGAACACCAGCACAGAGACCCCATGTTTGAACACCACTAACACAGAGAGACCCCCATGTCTTGACTACTAACACAGAGACCCCATGTCTTCATCAGCACATCAGAGACCCCATGTCTTCACCAGCACATCAGAGATCCCATACTGTTAACACATCAAAACACAGAGACCCCATGTCACAAAACAGAGACCCAACCAGCACATTCCCATACTGTTAACCACAAATCACAAAAACAAACAATAAATAAAAAAAAGGTTACAGACACAATGAGCAAATTTGTCTGCTAACAACTAGGGAGCTTCTGAGGGACATCTCCCAAAAGTCTGACAAACATATTTTTAATTATTTCAACTGAATGGGCCTGATCAGAGAGGCAATAATGTTTAACATGTCGTTGCCAACAAGTCCCTAAAATAAAAAGTAAGTACATATACAGACACACATGTGTATACACAGATGCATGTGAGCATGCATGCATGGATCCACTCACATATAATGTTGCAGATTTGTACATCTTTGCGTTTGCACTGACAAGTAATAGTTTGTGTTATTCGTTATCACCACAGGACCTAATGGCTTTGTGAGGTAAAGTATATAAAGTGCTTGCTGTTTCTCCATAGATTCTCAACATACCTTTCCATTTTCTATGTGTACCACTAAACCACCCTTTTTACACCAATGATGTACCATGCTCATGATGTTAGACTCATATTTATACAGACCAATCAGCACTCAGTTTGGGATGTGGAAAACATCATGTTGGTCTCCTTTACTTCCCATGACATTAATTCCTGACAATTTTAGGCTGGATCATCCTGGGAGCAAAGGTCAGTATTGAAAAAGATCTGCCGAATAAAATACAACCGTATCCTGTTGTCAGTATTCTCTCTTCTTCTGCTGTCTATCCCTCAGTGGAGCACAGGCACTAACACTATCTGCGCCAAGTCATTCCATCCTTCACTATCACACACTGCTCAACCCATTTCCTTCCACCCATCTTTTAAATTTCACCCTATAGTTCTTTTCTCCAAATGTTTTTTGGTCTGGCTTTATTTCTATGGCCCTGTGGGTTCTAGTGCAAAAACATTCTAGTTATACTGTTCTAATTTTTCTCAACTGTGTCCTACTCTGGTGCCCTAATATAACTGAGTTACACAGTCCTATCGAACAGCAGTGTTTTTTTTTTCTTCACCCTACGATTCCATGGAATTTGTTTAGTTCTCTCCCGAAGCTCAACATTAGGGATTCTATCCTACCATTCAATTCCCTCTATTCTGCACAGGCACCAGTTAATGAATGTTTATTGGTTATTACTAACAGTTCTAACTGTTCTCCATATTTCCTCTCCATACAGATGTATGGATTTGACATTACAGTTACAAACTGTAAGCCATTATATATATATATAAATAGATATATGACTCAACACTCAGGGGAAAGGCGACACTGATATACAATTAGACAGTTACTGGTGGCATCGGAACTAGAACTTTTCGCTTGCTGCTGAAGATGGGGATGGAGCGCTTATGTAAGTGTCCAAAGTGCTGTGATGTCGATTCTTAATTAAAAAATTGTTTAAAAAACGCACGCACGCACACAAACATATATATATATATATATATATATATATATATATATATATATGATGTGGTGTCAGTTCTTTTACTTCGTTGTTGAATGAAGAATATATATATATATCAATAAAGCTGCACAACAACATGCTCTACACAAAAAGTATATCAACAGAATGAGGTGAAACAGTCAATATTTCTCTGCCTATTCTATTGGCATATCCGAAAAAGCGGCAGTGACCAAGCCTACCTTGATACAAATATTAAACAAGATACTGGCATATCTGAATAAATAGCAATGATGAATGGCTACCTGGTTTGCATTCCATCCCCTGGTCAAATATATGTGAAATTTTAAAAAGTCAACTGTGCCCCTTTGCCTCATCTGTCGCTCCAGGTCGAGAAGGAGACCTTGCAACCATTCAAAGGAGTGGGTATCAGGACACACCCAGTACAAATACACTCTCTGCAGTGGGACGGTTTCTTTTGGATGGCAGAATTTATACCTTCAACAAAACAAATGATCTCAGTTAGTTGTTGTTGATACATAAACAGTTAGTTGCTGCTGATATCATAAACAGTTAGTTGTTGTTGATACATAAACAGTTAGTTGCTGCTGATATCATAAACAGTTAGTTGTTGTTGATACATAAACAGTTAGTTGCTGCTGATATCATAAACAGTTAGTTGTTGTTGATACATAAACAGTTAGTTGTTGTTGATACATAAACAGTTAGTTGCTGCTGATATCATAAACAGTTAGTTGTTGTTGATACATAAACAGTTAGTTGCTGCTGATATCATAAACAGTTAGTTGTGTGTTGATACATAAACAGTTAGTTGTTGTTGTGATACATAAACAGTTAGTTGCTGCTGATATCATAAACAGTTAGTTGTTGTTGATACATAAACAGTTAGTTGCTGCTGATATCATAAACAGTTAGTTGTTGTTGATACATAAACAGTTAGTTGCTGCTGATATCATAAACAGTTAGTTGTTGTTGATACATAAACAGTTAGTTGTTGTTGATACATAAACAGTTAGTTGTTGTTGATACATAAACAGTTAGTTGTTGTTGATACATAAACAGTTAGTTGTTGTTGATACATAAACAGTTAGTTGCTGCTGATATCATAAACAGTTAGTTGTTGTTGATACATAAACAGTTAGTTGCTGCTGATATCATAAACAGTTAGTTGTTGTTGATACATAAACAGTTAGTTGCTGCTGATATCATAAACAGTTAGTTGTTGTTGATACATAAACAGTTAGTTGTTGTTGATACATAAACAGTTAGTTGTTGTTGATACATAAACAGTTAGTTGTTGTTGATACATAAACAGTTAGTTGTTGTTGATACATAAACAGTTAGTTGCTGCTGATATCATAAACAGTTAGTTGTTGTTGATACATAAACAGTTAGTTGCTGCTGATATCATAAACAGTTAGTTGTTGTTGATATCATAAACAGTTAGTTGTTGTTGATACATAAACAGTTAGTTGCTGCTGATATCATAAACAGTTAGTTGTTGTTGATACATAAACAGTTAGTTGCTGCTGATATCATAAACAGTTAGTTGTTGTTGATACATAAACAGTTAGTTGCTGCTGATATCATAAACAGTTAGTTGTTGTTGATACATAAACAGTTAGTTGTTGTTGATACATAAACAGTTAGTTGTTGTTGATACATAAACAGTTAGTTGCTGCTGATATCATAAACAGTTAGTTGTTGTTGATACATTCTTATTTATAGCAAGAAACATTTATGTTAAACAATGTACGCACACTTTGGCAAAAAGTATTTTAAAAATCTAATGCTAAATGCACACAGATATCAGTATTGTTTTGTGTCTTCAATTTTTTCCTGTTATGATTTTCAGTTTTGGATATTTTAGAAACCAAATGAAAGTAGAACATTATACACAACTACAAGAAGGAGAGTGATTGCTGGTCATGTAATGAAAACATAGAACTTGGAAGAACATTATGACAACTGAAAAGGTCAGCAACAGAAGAAGACAACAGAGAGAAATGTTGCTGGTCAGTCTAAAGACACAGAAGGAAAGAATAGCATCAACAAGACCAAGATCCATGCAGAATCATGAACACATATGCCATATAGAAAGGCACAGGATTGTTATGAATTTATTTGTCCTTACTTCCTCTTTTACCACTTCAGGTGTCGAGGGAGATATAAGGTTCTGCTCCTTGCTCTTCTGGCTGCCTTGATC
Source organism: Candidula unifasciata (assembly GCA_905116865.2). Classification (NCBI taxonomy): domain Eukaryota; kingdom Metazoa; phylum Mollusca; class Gastropoda; order Stylommatophora; family Geomitridae; genus Candidula; species Candidula unifasciata. The sequence continues at coordinate 86,142 of CAJHNH020002386.1, read as the reverse complement.
AAAGACACGATGATGAGCTGATGTGGTTAAAGTAATTGTTTTCAGATCTATACGTGTTTCAGTAGCAGCTTGTTTATACTGAGTGTTCTTGTATAAACAACTTCTCCTTGGCCAAAACCATCCATACTTAACGAACACAAAACATATGTAAATAAAAATAGTAAATATAAAAAAGATAACCACACTGGTAATAACTACACTGGTAGGTTCAAAAAGTTCCTGAAACTTATGCCTAGAGCGCAGCAGGGTCTAATTATAAATATATAGATTGAGTTTGTGTGTTTTACATACAATTTTAAAAAACCCACCTGAATAAAAATAGTGGTGAAAAATATAAATTCCACTTATGACCGGTTGTTAGTTGGAACAAAACTCTAGAGTACACAAATCACTTAATGAAGTAAACAAACAGTGTAATGGATAACATTTTGTTGCAATAAAACACACTAATAATAATGCAATTTCTGAAACAGTCTTAGCAACACATGGAGAAGAAGACAACTCACAGAGAACTTTGTGAGTTATGTATGTTATGACAATCCACGTCACTGAACATTGGGCATTCCCATGTGTGCTCAGTCCTCGGGATGCAGCAGCCACTTCAAGTGCTTCTACTAACTTTTGAGAAGTTGGTTATAATATCTCCAATCTAGAAGCTGGCATAGAGTGTTCTTCACCATGCTTTACTCCCATTTCATGCAATAGTTTTAGTGTCAGAGATTCATCATTATCCACTAGCCCAGTCTGTACAGTGTTGATGATATATCCTCTGTCTTGTTCTTCTTTCCATATGCATTGGTGCATTGCTTGCCATTTCATCTGCTCACTCATTACCCTTTTATGCCAACATAACCAGGTGTGTAGATCAAGGTGAAGGAGGTTAAGTGCCATTTTCAAATGCTTTCTACCCATTCAGAGCGCATGCCACCTGTTGCTATCTTCTAGAGCATGTTCAGGGAGTCTGACATAATTACTGTTTGTGTGGCTGTCTTCTCTGCTGCCCATGCTAGTGCTCTATAAGCTGCAGCTATCTCCATGGTCATGCACCGGTTTCCTCTTTTATTGTTTTCCCCCATCCTTTGTGCTGTGTACATCCATGCTGACCTTGATCTGGCCTTCACAGATCCATCTGTGTAATGATGATGTCTTCTGGGTGTGAAGGCTGATCTATGTGCCCTCGTCTCTGTGTCTACGGCCACAAGAATTTAATCTTTGCAGTACTTCCTTAGTGTGATAACAACTTTAGAGATGCCACGCATGTCCACAGGTGTATTCATCCATTCTTTTTCGTGACTGACATCGTCTAGGTCACATACCTGCCGGAATAAATCTTCAGCCTTGGCCATACAGGAGCTACCTATTCTGAGACATATTCTTTTTGTGTCATGTATAGCTTTGTGTAGGGGGTGGTTAATGTCTGCCGTTTGGGTTACTTTATAACCGGAGTATTCAAATACAACGGTATTATACAGCTAAATAGCATTTCTTGGATTTGATCCTGTTTGATTCTTATCTGAATAGTATCTTTTTGAGTCACTTAAGAGTGCACCTATCAAAGTGCAATCCTAGGGGTAACATTTAAAAAAGAAAATGTTAAAAAACAATTTTTTTTAAAAACTAATAACAGAATATTACTCTTTTTTCCCCCAGCTCTGTCATGCACACAGAGAAAAGAGCACACACAGAACTTACCAGACTGATTTAAGCACAGATGCGAATGGAGTGATACCAATACCACAACCAATCAATACAGACACATCATAAGCAAAGACATCCTGAAAGTACAAGAATGCATTTAAACATTGTTTACACATTGTCTATCATCATCCTTATATTAGTCACATCCTTGTGCTGAAGTACAATGGATGCAGCTGTTCTTAATAGCATCTAGTTTGACACATTTGTCATCCAGCTACTGAATGAGTGCTTGGTGCAACACTGTAAGCTGTAGATTTCATGTGACAGTCATTGTTTCCCTATTGTGTCTGCTGCATGCTCTTGACTGCACTAAAATGGAGGGCGGCTGATTCAATTTTGAATGTTGTGTAGTTTTGTAGGTGCAGTGCCGGTTTTCATCCTGATCATCTGCACCAACAGTGAGCTACAATTCTTGTGTGGGAACATTAGTGCTGGCATATCCAATAGCTGCATTATGCATTTTTTTTTTACTTTGTATGTGAAAGCTTAAAGATTTTGCTGGGAATTACAAGTTGTTTCTTTTCACTTCTTTTCAAACTGGCACGGGAACGGAGCAGTGATGGGGCGACCCGTCTGCAGTAATGCTGTAACTCAACTAATGGCTAACGAGTCAGAACAAAGAAGACCCAAACAATAAATTGGCCAATGTACTGCTTGGGGTATTTGCTGTTTCTCATTGGGTGCAAACTCTAACTCAGGGGCTCTCAAACTGTACTCTATGAAGCTCAAGGGCTCTGCATGCACTTTTAGAGGGGCTCTGTGGTAGATCCAGAACAACACATTAAAACTGAATGAACTAAAGAAACAAAACAGTACAATTAGAATAAGAAAACTATAAATAACAGTCTGAATGTGCTGCTCTAGGCAACAATGTAAAATCTGTTGCAATTCAAATGATTTCTTTACTGAAATTTGGAAGAACTGTTTATCTATGACCAGTTTTTGACAATCTCATGTGTATTTGTGATAGCTGAGAACAAATTGACTATTATAGTAACTGTAAAGATTTGTAAAATATAATTTCACTGCATGGGCATCAACCAACTATCTGGTCTACTTTACATTCCCTCAACATCAACCTCCTCTTCCAAAGTTAAGTAATATTACTTCTTACCAACATGAACTTGTAAGACATAGGGTAAGTAAGGCAAAGGAGCTCTGCCATTGGAGTGGACTCTTTTATAAAAAAACACAAGTCAAAATAGTTGGGCATTAACAAAGAACTAAAAATGATGAAAATGTATCAAACTCAAAAGTAACTGTCTGCATTACCATAGCAACAGCAGGTTCATGACCTTGTCTAACTACCTGTTTATTCAGAGCAACTGCAGGTTCATAGCCATGTCTTTTTGTCTGCACAAATTCGGATAAAAGTGACTTATTGTTGTGGCTTCTTATTATTTGTGTCTGTTCAAATTTACACTAGAAAAACATTGATTTGTCTTTTTAGCTGTATCTTGTTCTGCCTTTCATCTCCCTATGGATCATAAGTCCCCAACCCACAAAAAAGCCCCTAGTAGATGTGAACATGATTGGTTAGATTTTGCAGCTGATCTCAGTGAGATACGGCAATCACCAGCCTTCTTTAGTTGCCACATAATATTCATGATAGACAACAGTTGTTTTTTTAAAGGAAAAAAGGTGCAAGTACTCACCGCAAAGTGTAAACAAGAAAAACAAAACAAAAAGTGAGTACCTACTTTATATATTTTCTTTAAAAAAGGCGCTGGTACTTACAATGTTTTTACAGCATAGTTGAAAATCATTATGCATCAAAAAGTGAGTACTGAGTGCCACCACAAAAACGCCCTGTGGCAGACTATAATATTGATATTATTTGCTTCTATTTTCAGTCCTGATATCAGTTCCCTTTTAATTTTCTTCACAGTTTGACATTTAGCATTCCCAATAGATGACTTTATGTTTCATTTGCAACCAGGCAAAGAAAATACACAATATAAAACAAAATTTTCACAAGCTATTTTGTTCTTATATCAAAATGAACTCTTTTCTGTTGAGCTCGCTCTCTGCAATATACAATAACATATTTAAAAATCATGCAAATTATTTTTTTCTTCTTCTAAGCGTTCACGGGCTGTAAACTCCGGCAGAAAGTTCTGGTACTACCACTAAACTTTTGATTTAGAACCTGAGTTTCGCATGTACATCAGTTTTCTTGATTTGGCTTATTTATGTACCTCCTGTTGGTTTCCTCGCCTCTCAGGCAATGGATTGCAAGACACACCCCTAGTTAGTCATCTTGTACAACATGCTTGTTAAGGGGACAGTGGGTTTATTCTGTTCATCAAAACAATCAGAGTCCATGTTTAAAAGTTTAAAAATAAATAGCTTATTACAAAATTAGATTCTTAAAAAAAAAAAGCATGATTTTTTTTATATATATTTCTTTACTACACACCAATTTAATTTTATTTCAAAATAAAACTGTGACAAAATATAAATTTATGGTCACTGCTAAATTTACCTCTGTAGCTGTTCCAAATGGTCCATCAACATATAGTCTGTAAAAAAAAAAAATAATAGTGACAATTTTCGATGATCGTCTCCCCCTTTGTAGAGTTACTTTTTCTTTGTAGTTAGTAGGCCAAGATAGGGAACCAGCTGCATGGACAACACATGGTTCCCACAATACTGCCTCAGCTCTGTGCTAAGCAGAAGAGGAACTGCATCTCTGGTCTTTCATTGGCGTTGCCATGGGCTGTGAGAGGCATGGATGCGAGGTAGCATCCTTTTAAGACTGCATAAAATTTGACAGAAAACAAAACTGGGTGGGTGTTCGTGGTGGTGGCAGACGATTAAGTCCTAATCGTTGAGAATAAGTTATTTACAACAACAGACCCACCGTATGACATGTATGTGCAAGATGCATGAGCTTAGTGTCAGGGCAAACTGGGATAAAAGGGAATGAATGTTTGTGTCAGGGCATATTGGGGTAGAAAGGAATGAATGTTTGTGTCAGGGCATACTGGAGTAAAATGGAATGAATGTTTGTGTCAGGGCATACTGGAGTAAAATGGAATGAATGTTTGTGTCAGGGCATATTGGGGTAGAAGGGAATAAATGTTTGTGTCAGGGCATACTGGGGTAGAAGGGAATAAATGTTTGTGTCAGGGCATACTGGGGTAGAAGGGAATAAATGTTTGTGTCAGGGCATACTAGGGTAAAAGGGAATAAATGTTTGTGTCAGGGCATACTGGGGTAGAAGGGAATAAATGTTTGTGTCAGGGCATACTGGAGTAAAATGGAATAAATATTTGTGTCAAGGCATACTGGAGTAAAAAGGAATGAATGTTTGTGTCAGGGCATACTGGAGTAAAAAGGAATGAATGTTTGTGTCAGGGCATACTGGAGTAAAAAGGAATGAATGTTTGTGTCAGGGCATACTGGAGCAAAAGGGAATGAATGTTTGTATCAAGGCACACTGGGATAAAAGACAATGAATGTTTGTGACAGGGCACACTGGAGCAAAAGGGAATGAATGTTTGTATCAAGGCACACTGGGATAAACGAGAATGAATGTTTGTATCAGGGCATACTGGGGTAAAAGGAAATGAATGTTCCTGTCAGGGTAAACTGGGGTAAAAGGGAAAGAACTTTTGTTTCAGGGCATACTGTGCTTAAAGAGAATGAATGAGCAGTCGACTTGCTGGCAGGTCAAAGCAGGTACAGAACAAGCAATGCACTGGGCTGATGTTCTCACTTCTCTCAAGGAGGCAGGAGGAGTGGATGATTCAGGAGAGGATGGTTTATCAAAAACATTGAAAAGACTACAAGAACTTCAGGCCAAAGAGGTATTTGCAGACATGAACACTATACAGGCAGCCAAAGAAGAATAGCAAACCAACATAAAGTTGGAGTTACAGTCACCACACGCTGAAGAATATACTGAAGATGGGATCTGAGTGCTAATGGACGAGTTGGATGTGCAATGAGGATCATCAGTCAATTAGCTAACTAAGTGATTCTGATGCTTTATTGTACCACGATGGAACACTCATCTGGAAAAACAGAAATATGCAAACAACTCCCCTCTTTCGTCTTATTATTGTGTGTGTTTATTTCTCTCTCTTGTAAACTTTAAGACAACTTGTTGAAAATATTTATATAAAAACATTTAATCTGAGCTTGTGGATATCTCCAAACAGTCTGTCATTAAAAGCACACTATGTTGATACGAATGATAAGCTGGTGAAATATAGAAAAATATAGAAAATATTATATGTCGACCACGAAGTGGTTAAAACCTCTTCATGCTCTGAATGTCATGGGTTCATTTTATGGACTTCATCGTTCAGTTCACAAGTTCAGTTTCACTGAGATTCACTGAGGATACAGAATTTGTGGTCTGTATGACATTCTTGGAAATAAACCCAGTGCAATGAATTTAATCCTCTTGATTCTAACCCTTAAACTGAGTGTTGTTACCACAGATCAGCTGGCGAACATACATTAAATATTATATCTGAACTATCCCTGTGTTGGTTCCAAGACCGGCATTTAGTGTGGGGGGGGGAGGAGGAAATAGACCCACTGCATTCCTGACAAGTATGTCATAGAGGTCAACTAAATAGAGAAACTTCCTTCAAAGTCAGAGGGCGTCTGTGTGAGAAGCAAGGAACCAAGAGTCTGCATACAAATAAGTCAGATCTGTAAAATAGATATGCATGCAAAACTCAAGTTCTGGAACAAGACCAAAGTGCACAAGTGGACAAACAATTAGAACCTTATCATAGATTTTACAGATAGTAAAAGCAACAATATCTCTAGAAAATGCTTTTGGACTGTGTTTCGTGACGTCATAGACGTCATACTCTGTTTGCAATAATGTTCTCAAGTCCGACAGTAGAGGCACAGAAAATCCACGCACTACAGGCACAAAAATCATTTTATTTAACATGCCATGATTGTCACCGACTCACAGAGCATGTTGAGAATGGTGGAGACAGGTATGCTCCGTGCAGAGTGGCAAGCACTGAGGTCCCGGGTAGTTAGTATCCGTTGGATATTCTCTCCTGGTTATGCCGGTGTGTTGGGAAATGAGCAGGCAGATAAGCTGGTCAGTTCTGCACCACTTGGTGGTGAACTGATGTATGACAAGCTAGACATTGTGAGGGCCCTCTGGGAGAGAGTGAACAGTGCAGAAGCGCAAATCCATCATTACAGTCTGAGGAGAATGGCACTGCGAGGAGTTACCAGGGAATCTGGTTGATGCTCAGCACTCAAGGAAAGGGCGAGACGAATATACAATTAGATAGTTACAAGTGCCATCGAAATTGGAACTCTTAATTTCTGCTGAAGATTGGGGTGGAGCGCTTATGTGGGTGTCCCGAGTGTTATGATATTGATTCTTAATTCAACAACATTCAACATTCAAATCATCTTATTCTATGACTCTGTTAACCTGCTAAAATATATTTGGAGAAACTGGATAAACCAAAAAGATGCACAGCAGATATTTTCATATCCTTCCACAACTTAGTTAGTTCTGAATGTAGCATCTACCTTTAACTGTGTCAGTCCTAGCAAAATATACAACTACTTGTTTTTCTCATTTGAAGGACCTGTGTCAGAATAAGTGTCTTAACATTGTGAAGTTAGCACCAACTTTGACATATAAAGTTTTTTACCCTCTCAGTGTAGAAAGGCCCTAGGTGTTGTTATTTTTACTGAGTACAACATTGCTGCTCTACAGTTTGTAATAAGTCAAGAAACAGCAGATTTTCATGCAGGTATACATGTCAAATCCACCAACTTGCTATAATATTGATTGTGCATACTTATAAGAGATGTACCTTCATGTGTGATTCATTCTGGATATACTATATCAAGATTTTTTGGAGCAGCCTTTGGGTAAGTGGAAACAAAATATTCATAATTAACTAACCTCTCACATAAAGTCACTTGCCTCTTTAATAATTATTAACTAACAGTATAATTATATGTTTTAGCAGTATTCTAATATTAATCCTCAACTATCTGCGTTCATTTTTCTGCATCTTCTTTTTCTTCTTCTTCGCATTCACTGGCTGCAAATTCTGGCCGAAAGTTCTAGTTGTTCAGACACTGGTTGCTGTGTGCACATATATTATACAGATCTGACTTATTTGTATGCAGATACAGGGAAACTCATTCCGACCTCCAAGGAAGTCACAGTGAGTCGTCTCTTATGACATGCTCACTGGGGAGGCAGCCAGTCTATTCTTGTTTTTCCCACAATGGGATCCTGGTATACATATGCAGAATTGTTGTGTATGATATGTGTATGTTTCACAGCATTTGCAGTTGTATGGTCAGTTTTAATGTGCTTTCCTTACCTTTAAAATAATATATTTATGATGAAGTGCTGCCCATTTTTTAAACTGTCTTAAGATACATTAACATATATGCTAACTTCTGTTCTTATGATGTTCTGTTTAATCCTCCCCTGTAGCTCTCTAGAGCTACCTACTCCCTTCATGGTTTCATTTGTCGTGTTGTGTGGAGGGATGGAGGGTGTCTTTAGAGTGTTCTTGCTATGTAGTAAACAGTGTTCACTAGCATGTATCTGACATACAGAACTTGTTTCCTCTGCTGTAATGAAATCAGCTACTCCAAGTTGCAGTCTTAGTATTTTATTATCGCAAGGGAACTTGTTATTTTTTTAATGACTGTGACTTGTTTTGTGTCTAAGGCACACAGGCATTATTGATGGATTTGTTTATAATATAAAATTTTAATGTATTTCATGTAAGACTCCTACAAATGGACAAAACATTAATAGCTGATGTTTGATCTGAAGGAAGCAGTTTATATGCATTGGTACATGCAGTATTCAGGATATTGTGTAATGTTTTTTTTTTTTAAACCACCACTGAAAAATTCACAATGATAATGAACTGATTTTATCCAACAAGATAAAATTGAACAAATTTGTTTTCGCTGTTTGCGCCATGAAGGTAAATATTTAGTAGTGCTACAGTATTGTTATGAAAACTGCTCTGAAGAAAAAATTATATATTATAACAGTATAATTACATGTAGTAGTCTACTAATAGTAATATTAATCCTCAATCATTTATATTCATTGTATGTGTATGTTAGACAGCAGGTGCAGTTGAATGATCTATTTTAAAATGCTGAATTTGTTAGAGTAGAAAAAATATATTAACGATGTTATGTTGATGCTACAGATAGGCTGGCCAAGACACAGTAAATTAACTCACTTTGGCATTTTCCACGTCTCTTGAAATTCTCCCTCGTCAACATGGCAGAGTTCAGCTACAGCATTAGTCCAATCTCCTTCTCGACGAATGTGTACAGAGAAGTAATCATCATTTGGTGCCTAATTAAAAGATGAGAACTTTGGAAAAACTAGCTTGTTGATGCAGTGGGGTGTCAAAGAGATGTCTTAGAAGAAAGATAAGTTAATGCACTGGGGTGTCAAAGAGGTATATAAGAAGGAAGACATATTGTTGACATATTGGAGTGTCAGAGAGAGAGAGAGAGAGAGAGAGAGAGAGAGAGAGAGAGAGAGAGAGAGAGAGAGAGAGAGAGAGAGAGAGAGAGAGAGAGAGAGTGAGAGAGAGAGAGGGAGGGAGAGAGAGAGAGAGGGAGAGAGAGAGGGACGGAGAGAGAGAGAGATAGGAAGGGAGCGAGAGAGTGGGGGAGAGAGAAGTATCACAGAAGAAAGACAATACATTGTGGTCAATATTATACACACTGTCTTTACTTCCCTAAACATTTCCTAGTAACAAATTTAGGCTAGGTGAGCCTAGCAGCAAAGGTCGACTTTTAAAATCTGCCTCGATGAGGATTCAAACCTATGACCAACAGGTTAGTAGGCACATAAATAAAAAAAAATTTTTAATTAATCATCATGAATGGAACATACCGAGGTCAGAGTAAATGGATGCCACTCCAGGTATGACACCTTGGGGCATTGGATGAGTATATACTGTCCTGGGGCAGCATGAAAGCCCTTCTTCTGCATCTGAAGTTCAAATACTCCAGAGGGATGACTAACAACCTGGAAAAAAAATTGGGGAAAAAAGAAATTAATCAGTGCAAGATTTACATTATGTCATCTAAAACTATATTAAGCTTCAAGGCAACTTCTGTCTGTCCTTATCCTCTTTCTGTCATTGTTGACACACAAGGCACTCACTAGTGATTATGTCTGTCACTCTAATGCTATTGTGCCCATGGATTTCATGCCATTTTCCATTCCTTCATTTCCCTTTCTCCTGTCCTTTCCCAGGTCTTCTTAGATCATCCATGTCTTCTTTTTCCATCTGCCATCCACTGGAGGGTTGGTTGTCCTTGCTCAAGTGTTACAAAGCATTCTGCAAACATGTCCATGATAATCTGTTAAAAGCATTTGACTATAATGTGATTCAAAAAAGTGATAACACACATTTCAGTCTTATTTCAGCGGATGTGTTTCCGATGTGTGATTTAGCGCTCCTCTAAAGATATGACCGGTCTAAAAAACTTACCCTGGCTTTAAATGTACATAAAATCTGCTCCAGAAACTATGACAAATCAGGAAAACCTGACAGCCAAGGGAGCAGAATAGTGAACAGTTTGCCCACTTGCTCTGGGTTTGAATCTGCCACATGTCAGAATATACTCCCCCCCCCCCCCCCACCACCACACACAACACAGAATATTTATAGCAAAAAAATTAAAAACAAAATACAGAATGCTGCAGTTTATAGCATGTAAAAGTGCAAAAAACAAAACAAAAACTTACTTTTAAAATAACAACTTTTTGCAAGCCACTGACAAGTCTTGCAATTCTTTCAATACAATAAATTATTGCAGGAACCAGCAGCCATATCCAACTCTGAGAAATGGAACAAAGCAAATCAATTAAGCACATCACCCATCTTGTGCCGTTTGGGCTACAAAAATATAGGTCTAGCCCTATATACAATATACGCCTAAAGGTTTGGAAAAGGGTCCTTTTATTTATTTTTTTTTTTTTTCAACAAGTATAAAGCTCCTGCAGCTACCATATAATGTCTACTTTTTCTTCTTCAGCATGCTAAGACCAGGAGGCTCACTGCTTCAGATGTCACCTGCCCTCCATTCACCTCTATAACTAGCCTTCTCTTTCCAGTTGGTGACTCCAAGTGTCTGTAGGTCTGCCTGAATATTATCTCCACCATTTTAATGGTCTCATTTGTGGTTTACTCCCATTAAACTCTTTTGTGTATGTAGTTTTTGTCTCTGTTATCATCAATTCTCTCTGTATATTCTAGTCATTGTAGTCTTTTAATCCTCATGATATCAGTAATTAGTAGCGATAACATTTTTTTTTTTAGAGATTTTGCTGATTTTCACTTTCCATTCTCCATTGTTTGCATCTTTGATGGGACCAAAGATTAGTTGTAAAACTTGTTACAGAAAACAAATGTAAAACTGTTCTCTTCATTAACAAATTGATTCAAAAACTAATCAAATTAAATATGTTTGCATTTTTCAACAACAGATTTGTCTATAACTTCTGATGTAATATTTTTTTTTTTTAATTTTTAGAGATAATCCATTAAAAATGATATATAATTTTATTAAAGTTCAATTCAACTACTGTCTGTTTAACAAAGAATGAGATACATTTATATTTATATTACTGCCAGCAAAAGCTGTCCATGCATGTTTTAGATATAGCTTAATAGAAAGTGTAAGGATGGAAGTTCCTGTTACATGTTTCTTTCATTGCCCACTACTATCAATAAACTGAAGGACAACATAGGAAGGGAGATAGTGGCCATTCAAGCTGAAATCCTGCACAAAAGTATGCTGTACATAGTGCTGTTAGTTAGTTAGTTGTGTATTCTTTACAGGATGTTGCAGAACCAATCCCAACAGCCCCTAGCTGTTTCCTGGTTTTTCTAGGCAAATTTATGTCCAGTAGTTTGCCATTGCTTTCTAGACGGTTGGCTTTATTGATACCACTGTCGGCATTACGAAGCGTTCACATCGATTCAGCCACAGAGCCGACGTACATAGTGCTGACTGACCTATAAAATATCATCATCGTCAAGTGTCTTACTGACTGGCACAGGCGATCTTGTTTCTCCACAATCTGCAATGTGCAACTGCGTAAATCAGTCGTATGTTAACACCCCTTCATGTCATGACAAAAGACTGTCAAGAATCTTCTCATATTTTCCAGAGATCTTTCCAGCGGTTATAACATGTACCAGTTTCTCTTTTCTCATAACATGACCAAACAGTTATGACTGTCTCCTTTTGATGTTTGTGATAAGTGGTCTTCGAGCCTTCACCTCTTTCTGAAAATCTGGGTTGCTCTTCTTGGCTGTCTAATCAATTCTTAGGATTCTTCTGTGAAAACTACACCATATAAAAACCAAAAAAGTATAAAATACAGGTCTAAAATTATATGCTATAATATATAGGTCTAACATTATATGCTATAATATATAGGAACATTATATGCTATAATATACAGGTCTAACATTATATGCTATAATATATAGGTCTAACATTATATGCTATAATATATAGGTCTAACATTTTATGCTATAATATATAGGTCTAACATTTTATGCTATAATATATAGGTCAAACACTTTATGCTATCATATACAGGTCTAACATTATATGCTATAATATACAGGTCTAACATTATATGCTATAATATATAGGTCTAACATTATATGCTATAATATATAAGTCTAACACTTTATGCTATCATATACAGGTCTAATATTATATGCTATAATATAAAGGTCTAACATTATATGCTATAAAATATAGGCCTAACATTATATGCTATAATATATAGGTCTAACATTATATGCTATAATATATAGGTCTAACATTTTATGCTATAATATATAGATCTAACATTATATGCTATAATATATAGGTCTAACATTTTATGCTATAATATACAGGTCTAACATTATATGCTATAATATATAGGTCTAACATTTTATGCTATAATATATAGGTCTAACACTTTATGCTATCATATACAGGTCTAACATTATATGCTATAATATACAGGTCTAACATTATATGCTATAATATATAGGTCTAACATTATATGCTATAATATATAAGTCTAACACTTTATGCTATCATATACAGGTCTAACATTATATGCTATAATATATAGGTCTTACATTATATGCTATAATATATAGGTCTAACATTATATGCTATAATATATAGGTCTAACATTATATGCTATAATATACAGGTCTAACATTATATGCTATAATATATAGGTCTAACATTATATGCTATAATATATAGGTCTTACATTATATGCTATAATATATAGGTCTAACATTATATGCTATAATATATAGGTCTAACATTATATGCTATAATATATAGGTCTAACATTATATGCTATAATATATAGGTCTAACATTATATGCTATAATATACAGGTCTAACATTATATGCTATAATATATAAGTCTAACATTATATGCTATAATATATAGGTCTAACATAATATGCTATAATATATAGGAACATTATATGCTATAATATATAAGTCTAACATTATATGCTATAATATATAGGTCTAACATTATATGCTATAATATATAGGTATAACATTATATGCTATAATATATAGGTATAACATTATATGCCTAATAAGCCAAAAGGCACGGAAAAAGGGTCCTTTACTTTTTACATTTTATATAACTACAAGACACAGTAAAACACCCAGCAACACACAATACTCCTGCAAGGGTTGTGTATTTAGTTCCTGTGGATGTAATATGCCCATGATTTTGTTGCTGTCAATGCTGCCTCATTTGAGCACCAGCTATGGCCTTCTGGGACCAAAAGAGTAGAACCACAAACATTGTTGCTAGAACTATAAAGCTTGTGCAGTGCTCTTCTGTGAAGAAAGTCCGGGTCCTAAGGGATCAAACCTGCTACTGTGAAATCAATCTTCTAAACTTTTTTTTTAATCTTCTTCTTTTTATTCAATTACTATGGTTTACTGTGGTCAGGTGGCTTGAGCGTTGCGATCAAGCTTTGTAATGCCCGTGTTCTGGGTTCGATCTTAGGTATGGGCCTTGCACCTGGCTTTGGTTTCGACAGTGGTATCGAGAAGCCAACCATCCAGAAAGCAATGGCAAACTACTGAATGTAAATTTGCCACGAAAAACCACAACAATAAAAAAAATGCTGGGGTTGGTTCTGCAATGTCCTATAAAGGATCCGCAACTAACTTTTTAAAACTGTGGTTAAAAATTGCACGTTCTAGTGCCTGTATTGAACATTTTGATGATACTGATAATGTTTACTGATAATTGATGTCCGAATTAAATGATGAATGAAAAGAGGGACTAGAACGGCAGAATGTTAGACGGGCCTGCGTGCCCAATTCTTAACCCTCTGAAAATAAAGTTTGTTTGTTTCTTCGTTTATGTTTGGCAGTAGACTCCAGAAAAAGGTTCTAGTTATTCATTCACTTACGGACTTAAGTCTTTTCTCCAGAACCTGAGATTTGTGTGCATATCCATTTAACAAGTCCGGCTTATTTGAATGCAGACTGTTGGTTCATCGTCTCTCCAAGAGATGCACCCCAGCTTTGAAGGACAAACCCCTGATTGTCACCTCCTTCGACATGCTTGTATGGGAAGTGGGTCTATTCTTTTTCCTTCCTATAATGGTGCTTCAAAACCCACAACGGAACTTTATTTTAATCAACATTATAGTATCATTATTATGCCTGCTTTCGTTGCCATACCCTAGGCATGGAGCCTTCAAACTCTGGAATAGCACACTCAGAGCTTCCCCAACCTTTAGGGTTTTCAGCACATTTAGGCAGAGGGTGGGCAGACAGGTTGCTCTGATGGTGTATAATCATTCTGAAAGAAAAAAAATGTAACAATATTAGTTTAATCATTATGAAAGAATATAAAAATACGTGCATAATCATTCTAAAAGACCATAATATGTGTTTAGGATTTCAGAAAGAATATAACAATATAGACATAATCATTATGAAAGAGTATACCAATTTAAGTATATTAACTGTGAAAGATTATGCCAGAGTCTGTGGCTTAGGCGTTGCAAACGTGCTTCGTAATGCTGAAGTACGGATTCAATCTCAGCTGCAGGCAATTTGGCGTTGGTTCTGACAGTGGTAGCAAGAGTCAATTGTTCAGAAAGCAGTGGCAAAAACTGAATGTAAATTTGCCTAAAAAAAACCACAACAGCCAAAAATGCTGGGGTTGGTTCTGCAGGATATGCAACTAACCTTTTTTTTAAGTATTTTAGACAAATATAATAAAACTAACCTGTCATTCTTAAGGAATGTTAGTTTAAGCATTTTTTAATTAAAACATGTCAGCAAGCATTATAAAACAAAATAACAATATAAGCATAATCATTCTGAAACCAAATTTAAAATATAGGTACAATCATTTTGAAAAAATAAAACAAGTCTTCCATTATTCTGAAAATACATAACAACTATGTGTGCATTCCAAAAGTATATCATATTTATTTAAGAGAAAATTTTTTAAGGCCAGTTGGCGTGTTGTGATTTACAGATAAGCTGTGATGACTGCGTCTTTTGGCGTAACACATTTCAGCAAACCTTCATTTGTTGCCTATTAAGACATGCTTGTTAAGTGGCAACATGTCTATCCCCCCCCCCCCCCCATCCCCGGAACCAAGAGAGTAAACATTTTAAAAAAGCATAACATAATGTGTATCACAACTTTTGTGTTATTATTTTAGAACTCTGTACTTCCCATTTTATTCTCAGCCACTTTAAACTAGGCCAGTCTTTCAGTGTGTGGGAAATTTCATTCTGTATCACTCTGAAGCAGCTTACATATTTTGCCGGTGTTTTGTAGCACCTCTACCCATACCCGTGTATGTTGTTTCACGCTATTCGAGGCTTTCTGCGATCGAGTGGACAGTACACCAGAAAAGAGCATCTATACTATATGACTAATTCTTTAGCACAATACAAAATTAAAGCCTAGAAAATAATAACAATTGTAGTTAATTAAATCTTTACTCACTGTGCGCCATGAATAACAAAACCAATGAAGAAAATTATGAAGATATGATGTGTGAACCAGAAAACCTCATAATATGATCGTCTGAAATAAACAAAAATAATAAATCCAACATTTAACAAATATTTAAAAAAAACACACTACAATCAAATAAAAGAAAATTATAAACTAACAATATTCAAATTTTCTTATAAAACCTAAATTAATTTGGAATATCTTAAAAACAAAAAACTGAATGAGTCTGAAAAGATACAAATGCAGAAATTCAACCCTTTATAAAACTGGTACATCAAGCTTTTGCTTTAAATACCTGAAATTCAATCTAATAATGTGCCTTCTAAAATATCTAGCACACTTTCATCATCACTATCAATGTAACACAAATTGTTTTTGTTGCACCAACAGAATAAACAGTACATTTAGTCCCACTACGCTGGCTCATTGTTGAAGCGCTTGGAAACAATCCCACTACGCTGACTCATTGTTGAAGCGCTTGGAAACAATCCCACTACGCTGACTCATTGTTGAAGCGCTTGGAAACAATCCCACTACGCTGACTCATTGTTGAAGCGCTTGGAAACAATCCCACTACGCTGACTCATTGTTGAAGCACTTGGAAACAATCCCACTACGCTGACTCATTGTTGAAGCACTTGGAAACAATCCCACTACGCTGACTCATTGTTGAAGCGCTTGGAAACAATCCCACTACGCTGACTCATTGTTGAAGCGCTTGGAAACAATCCCACTACGCTGACTCATTGTTGAAGCGCTTGGAAACAATCCCACTACGCTGACTCATTGTTGAAGCGCTTGGAAACAATCCCACTACGCTGACTCATTGTTGAAGCACTTGGAAACAATCCCACTACGCTGACTCATTGTTGAAGCACTTGGAAACAATCCCACTACGCTGACTCATTGTTGAAGCACTTGGAAACAAAGCCTTCCTGCACAGATACTTTTAATAACAATGGCTAAATTGCTATTTTTGGTTACTAGTATTCTTTCCAGGTCATCTATAACTGGAAAACAGGTCATAAGTTGATTTCCACATTTCTCAGGGACTGGCCACTGCAAAAAAGTCAGTTTTCCAACATTTACAGAGAAGGATACCCAACCAGAAGTGTCGGTTTTCAGCTTTACGGTACGAAAGAGTTTTTTTTTTTTATAAAGAAAACAGAAATTAAACAACATACTTAATGATCTCTGTGGACGAGGAAACCATCAGGACGAGGCACAATGTAATTATGATTCCAGTAATTCCAGCTACTGTTTTTACCACCTCTCTTGTGGGATCCTATTTCAGGTAATGGACAAAGAAAAAAATCACAAAATATAAATAATGGGCTTCATAAAACGACTGCAGGAATGGTTAATTTAAAACAGTGGCTCTCAACATTCCTAATGCTGCGACCCTTTAATACAGTTTTTCATGATGTGGCAACCTCCAACCATACCACTATTTTTTTTTGTAACTTCATAACTTCAATGAATATGTGTTTTGCGAGGGTCTTTGGCGACCCCTGTGAAAAGGTCATACGACCCAAAAAAAGGTTGTGACCCACAGTGCTTTCACTGTAGAATACTTTTCGTAATGTGAGCAGGTATTGATAGCCATAATCATCATCGCCATGGCTGTAGCCATAATCATCATCGCCATGGCTGTAGCCATAATCATCATCGCCATGGCTGTAGCCATAATCATCATCGCCATGGCTGTAGCCGTAATCATCATCGCCATGGCTGTAGCCATAATCATCATCGCCATGGCTGTAGCCATAATCATCATCGCCATGGCTGTAGCCGTAATCATCATCGCCATGGCTGTAGCCATAATCATCATCGCCATGGCTGTAGCCATAATCATCATCGCCATGGCTGTAGCCATAATCATCATCGCCATGGCTGTAGCCATAATCATCATCGCCATGGCTGTAGCCATAATCATCATCGCCATGGCTATAGCCATAATCATCATCGCCATGGCTGTAGCCATAATCATCATCGCCATGGCTGTAGCCATAATCATCATCGCCATGGCTGTAGCCATAATCATCATCGCCATGGCTGTAGCCATAATCATCATCGCCATGGCTGTAGCCATAATCATCATCGCCATGGCTGTAGCCATAATCATCATCGCCATGGCTGTAGCCATAATCATCATCGCCATGGCTGTAGCCATAATCATCATCGCCATGGCTGTAGCCATAATCATCATCGCCATGGCTGTGATTCCTATGTCTCTTCACAGAACAATGTAACACCTTCATCTGGAAAGACAGAAAGGTGCATACATTTCACAAACATGAACACACCATATACCAATATATCTGCTGGTTGCAGAGTTTCATTTAGGAGGGAAAAGAATACATCCCCGCCCGAAAACAAGTATGTCTTAATTGGTGACTTTCTGTTTTCATCTTCTTAGTATTCACTGGGCACTTTGGCTGTAGGCAAGGGTCAGAGATTGAAAAGGGGAAAATCGTGGATGGCTCAAGCAGAAGACCCGATAAGACAAGTATGATTGCTGGAGAACATTGGGTGAGAAGAGGAGTGGTTCAGAGTACCAGCAGAAAAGTCTGACCTGTGTAGGGTTATGATCACATTGGGCCGGGTGTGCAGAGAGTAGCCAGCGGGTGCTACAGATTTTGAAGTCCAACAGTTGATTCACGACAATTCATGCCCAGGTGGTCTGATTATCTATACAGACGGTTTGGTGTTGAGAGGTAAGAGAAGTGCCTGGGAGTTCATAGCAAAAGCCAACAGAAAATCTTTTGTGCAAGACAGCCTATGACACCACAACATCTAGCGTGAGAATGGAGGTGGAGGCGGTAAATGCAGCTCTCCGGTAGCTAGAGAACAAGATACATACACATGTCGTAATTGTAACAAATTCTGAAAGCATGCTGAAAAAGATAAAAACAGGGATGCTTCGAGCAGAGTGGCAAGCTTCATTGGAAAAGTCAAGGGTAGTAAACATACTCTGGATCTTTTCTCCAGGCTATGCTGGCGTGGTGAGTAATGAACAAGCAGACAGATTGGCTGGATCTGCACCACTGGGTGGTGAATTGATACATGACAAGGCAGATGTGGTCAAAACTCTTTGGGAACAAGCAACATAATCAGTAGAGAAAGAAGATTATTATGGCCTGGAGAGAATGAGGCACCTAGGTGTAACCAGAGGGTCTGGCTGGCTCACTACACTCAGAGGAAAGGCAAGACGGACGTATAACCAGATTCTGACCGGTACCATCAGTATTGGAACTCTGTGATGGCTGCTGAAGATGAGGACAGAGCATGCATGGGAATGCCCCAGAGGTCAATTCTTGACTCAACTCAATTCAACACCTCCCCCACCCCACAAGTGAAGCCCTGGAACTCACATGAGGAAAAATGCGCCTAATTAGGTGTGTTTCCTAATGTATTATTTTTCTGACACAGCTTTGGCCGCCGTGGTGCAGCCGTTTGACACTGGGCTACAGATCAGAAAGTCACATATTCTGGGCACTCAGGGAGCCAGACTATTTTCAAAAATGACAGTCATGGGAAGCCTGGCTCTCTAGCGTAGTTGGCTAAACCGGATTGCACGGAGACTGGGTGACGAACTCCTCGTGGTCCGGGTTCAATCCCGGGGGTAAGCAGAAAAGCCACATTTCTCCCAGATTTACGGTATTTACAATGGTATCAAGGCCGAAAGGTTGCGATATCCATAACACCGAGCCTAAGGGTTAACAACTCCTGGCTTCTGGATACTAAAACACAAACAGACAGTCATGGGAAATAAAGGTGGCTGATGTGATGCTGACTCATCACCCGAGTGCTGACTGGTCTATAAAATATAGGTATAGCCTTATTTGCTCAATCACATGAAGGTGTGGAAAAGGACCTTTTCCATTGTTTCATAAGTCACCTGTATGATAACTGGGCATATAAGGGACCAAATAACTAACTACATAGAAAAGAAAGAATTAAAACAAGAAAACAAGAAAACTAACACTCACTATAAATAAACACTGGGAGCAGAGACATCACAATGGCTGACACACTTGCCTGCTAGCTTGGTGGTCATACACCTCATGTCCTCTGAGCTGTGCATATGCCCCCAGAGACTGAGGTTCTGTTTAAACTTATCTTTCTAGCTGCCAATATGCCCCCAGAGACTGAGGTTCTGTTTAAACTTATCTTTCTAGCTGCCAATATGCCCACTGGAGACTGAGGTTCTGTTTAAACTTATCTTTCTGAGCTGTGCATATGCCCCCAGAGACTGAGGTTCTGTTTAAACTTATCTTTCTAGCTGCCAATATGCCCACTGGAGACTGAGGTTCTGTTTAAACTTATCTTTCTAGCTGCCAATATGCCCACTGGAGACTGAGGTTCTGTTTAAACTTATCTTTCTGAGCTGTGCATATGCCCCCAGAGACTGAGGTTCTGTTTAAACTTATCTTTCTAGCTGCCAATATGCCCACTGGAGACTGAGGTTCTGTTTAAACTTATCTTTCTGAGCTGTGCATATGCCCCCAGAGACTGAGGTTCTGTTTAAACTTATCTTTCTGAGCTGTGCATATGCCCCCAGAGACTGAGGTTCTGTTTAAACTTATCTTTCTAGCTGCCAATATGCCCCCAGAGACTGAGGTTCTGTTTAAACTTATCTTTCTAGCTGCCAATATGCCCCCAGAGACTGAGGTTCTGTTTAAACTTATCTTTCTAGCTGCCAATATGCCCCCAGAGACTGAGGTTCTGTTCAAACTAATCTTTCTAGCTGCCAATATGCCCCCCAGAGACTGAGGTTCTGTTTAAACTTATCTTTCTGAGCTATGCATATGTCCCCAGAGACTGAGGTTCTGTTTAAACTAATCTTTCTAGCTGCCAATATGCCCCCCTGCTAGGATGATGTACTAAATTTGCCCCAAGGCATGCAATGGAATCTTTCATTATAATTTTTAAATTTAAAAAAATGTAGAACTTACTGGATCTGCCACTCGGATTGGGTTGATCCATGTTCCATTTGGTGTAAGTGGGAGGCGACTGAGGTAGTTCACTAAATTCTCCTCTGTGACCCTCTTTGCTGCTGCCAAACGCTCAAAGTTAAAGCAATGGGCTCCCACATGGATGGCTGAACAAATAGCGAGGACAAATGGTAATCAATGACTAATATACCTTGGCTGCTGCGTAGTAAACCAGTGCAACATGGAGTGAGCTGCCAGTGCAATGGTTATAATGAAACAGAAGATGAAACTACTTATTTGCTCAGTCTGTTTCTGTATTTCTTCCTACCTTCCACCACCTACCCCACCCACTTACACACTTACACATTTAGAAGAACACATATTCTAGAGGGAGGCTTTTCACAAATGCAGTGAACATTCATGATGGATGAGCAGGCATTTCAAAGAACATCTATAAATAACTATCAGCAGTTACTACAATGTCAGGAGTCACTGTAGCACAGTGGCTAGACATTCGCCTAGCAGCCTGAAGGTCATGCATTCAAACCCACACCTGTGTGGATTTTTGATGACCTTTGCTTCCATATCAGCTCAGCCTAAAACTGGTAACAGAAAATTTCCTGGAAAGTAAAGGTGACTGGCATGACAACAATAACTGAGTGTCAACAGATCTATAAAACGAGTCTGATATTATATTATTTCACCAATGTAGCAACTATTTGAAAGAAAAAGGATCCTTTCCACGCCTTCAGGCGTATTGGGCATATAGGGCTAGACCTACATTTTACAGACCAACTGGCACCTGGTGGGTGATGTGGCCAACATCACGCAGGCTGCCTTTACTTCCCAAGACTCCACCTGTTACAGCCACAGCGTAGAAAGATCATTTCTAATACAATAAAACTGGCAGGTGATCCATGGACTACTTGCAAGGTCTCTGTGAGCTAGATGTGACCCACAAGCTTTCGCTTGAATCGCCCACATCTGAAGGTTTTCCCAGACTTCTATGATGTAGGCTTTTAAAATCCTTTAACCAAATAATCAGTCGATCAAACATAGCTAATCTGGTTTGATCTTCGATGAAGATGAATTATTTTCACAGCATATACAACTCTGGGGGATAAATCATGATTTCATTTATAATGAAGATTAAGGGGGATTAAATATTTTTTACACTGTCATTTTCAATCAAAGATAATAATGTCACCGTAACAATGGGTAGTGATATATTTATGCCTATGACTTGAACACCCAATACATTTAAGTACAAGTGAACAAAAAGAGTTCACTAGACAAAACCACCTCCAGTAGACAGAAATTGTTGGTGATTTGGGACTGAGAAACAGTCTCTCAAAATATTTGAAATTAAAACTGGTACCAAATTTTGGAGCAACTGGTATTGATCTGATATCAAAATTGGGTGAACACAAAATCTGACCAGCAGATCTGACACATTTCTTCTTTTGCTGCATTAACAATTTTAAAAGGTGGTTGGCATGCTGTGATGTAGTTTACAGCTAGGCTGTGGTATCTGTGCCTTTCGGCCCAATACATTCGATTACAGCAAACCTCTAATAGGTTGATTTTTATGGCATGCTTGGTGGAAAAAGGATAGGGGGCGGGGAAGGGGGGGGGCGGGGATGATTGGGGATGGGCTCTATGCTTTTTCTCTCTAAAATGAGGCCCTAAAATCCATTTGTGGAAATGAATTAACTGTTTTTTATAGGTGACTATTTTCAAATATAACTAATCTTTATTTTTTTTTTTTTAAATTTGGCAAAAATAATTAACAATCTCTTATCATATGTGTTTTTTTCTATAAAATCCTACCTGTTTGAAAGCAGATCATATATGCAAAATATCTATGGTATGTTATGTTCTTGTCCAGCTGACGGCGCAAGACTCGAGGACAACACTGAAATAAATATATGAGTAATTTACAAAACAGAGTTATATCCAATCCCTATGATGGACACCAGGTCACTTAGTAACCGCAGAGGTGCCCTAATGTAACTGTGTTATACAGCCAAACAGGGTTTTTTGGATTTGTTTGTATCTGATTTTCCTCTTCTGAGGTGTTAATCCTGCAGACATCAATCCTGGAGGGGTCCAATGACAACCTGCCAAAAGTTGCTAATTACTTCCTGTATTTACCACTTTTGCAATGTTGCCAGGGGGGATCGCTGAGCCTGAGGATTTAGGGATGCATAGCTAGTGCTGGCGCTATGAACTGCAGGTCAGGATTTGATTTTTGGCTCATCACAGAAAAAATCCAAAACCTTGTCAAGGATTCACACCTGAAGTTGAAAAGCAATACAGAACTGGAGAAGGAGAAAAAGAAGTAGCAAAAGAACATCATGCATTTCTGGTTCATCATTAGCTAATGCACATTTCTCAATTCCCGATGTCTTTATTCAGTTGTTACGCAACTCACTCAGTTTTAAGTGTTATTTTAACTTTTTCTACTCAATATCAGGAAGGGAATGAAAGTGAAGGAAGAAAAAATTATGCCAGACAAGATGAGAGCTGAGCGTCTGAAAAGAAACGGACTAAACACAAATGTTGACAATAATGGACCTGAAATCCCATGCTATCATTGTGGAAGACTTTTTTTGACACAGGAGGGTCTTGCTAGTCACATTTGCCATCGCCATGGGCTGTGAGTCCCATACCTCCTCATAGGGCAATATAACACTATCATCTGAACTCCCTTAGATACTGATGCTATTAGTATAAAGTAACATTCACTTTGTTTAGAACAAACTAAACACTCCTGAGTGCTGTGATGTCGATTCTTAATTCAACATTTAACTGTCTTGCATCTAGCTTCATAATCTGGCTTCTGTCTTGCTTTCTATAAACTATATCTTCTGTCGCCATTTTACCCCCTGGGGGTCACCTTGACATTTAACATGGCCATAACAACTTTCGGGAAATCATGCTGTTAATGAGCCAGTTCTCCTTGATTTTCAGATCATGTAGTCCCTGTGGGAGTTCCTGGACCCTTTTTGGGGGGGGAAAAACAAGACTAGACCCCCTCTCCCCAAAACAGCATATCATAAAAGTCGACTAATTGAGAGCTTCCTTCGAAGTCGGAGTGCATCTGCCCGAACCAGTAAGGAACAACCAACCAAATGCACACAAATAAGCCAGTAAAAACGATGTACACGCCCAGGTTCTTAGGCCCTGGCACAAAGCCAAAGTTTGAATAGGAGAACAAACAGGACTTTCCGCAGGAGCTTCATCCAAATACTATAGGTAATAACAGAGATATATAATTGCTTTGTTTTCATGTACTAAATGTTTAAATTGTCTTATTTTTTCCTCCAATTTTTAGGGCATAACAATTTTGTTAACCTTTCCCTCTTTTTTACAGTAATTCCCTATTAATCTTTGCAACCTAACACAGGACACTGAAAATTCATTGTTGATCCCAATAAACACAAGACACTGCACACAATCTTACCCCACAAGAGCCTCTAATGAAACTGATCAGCTTGCGGCAGACAGGAAACAGAATTAACATGACATTAAAATTCAGGCATGCTGCACTTGCTCGGGCCCAACACAGAGAATCCTACAATTACATCAAAAACACACTTTACTCAAAGCAAGAAAACAAAACAAATTATAGGTTTGTCATGTTTTATAACATTTAATCAGACAATTTTTCTGTGAGTGTATTTTTAGGGGTGCATTTGTCACTTTAATAAGAAAGAGACAAACCCTGTTCTTGGGCCACGTAAGGAGAAGAGAGACATTGGAGAACATCGTGACAACAAGAAAGATCAGTGAAAAAAAAAAAGGTGTTGAGGCAGACCAAGAGAGATAATGCTGAATAATGTGAAATGATGGCATGAAGTGATATAATCAAGAGAGCTGTTTCAGGTAACCAGGGATCAAGATCTGTGGAGATGCATGAGCGCTTATGCCAGTTGGCAAGGCACATGATGATGATAAATTGTCACTTTACAATACTTCAAAGGCATACTTGTGAATTCCTATTCCAAATATGTCAAAATAAAATATTACTTCTCATGCAACAACATAATTTTCATTTGTCAGTTCTAAAAAAAAATTTGTGATTTTCTCAAAATATAGATTTAGCACCTATATTACTTATATATACAACCAATGAAATATTTAGCATTTTTTTTTAAAAAGGTAACGTTAGTTGCATAATAGGATGTGAAGTGAGGCGTTTACAAGCTCAGGCCTTGAGTGCCTACCAATCCAGCAGTCATGGGTTCAAAACTCTGTGTGGCAGAATTTTTGTTTAAACTGACCTAGGGCAACCCAGATTGACTGAGCCTAAAAATTAGTACACTAGTGCCTTTACTTTTTTCACTGTTATGGATTTGTTTATTCATTTGCCAACAGATTGCAGCAAATGACTTGCTTCATCCTCTGGTTCTTTAGTCTTCACCATTGTGAGTGAGAAAAACGACTAAAGACATTATTTTTGGCGGTCAAAGGGCAATTAACATTCAGCAATTTTGGATCCATGTCCATTTACATATAATTAAACAATCTACCATGTATGTTTAAATCAGCAGGATATCACAACATGTTTTCATAACGCTAAATAACTATAATCTAATACAAGACATTACTCTAAAACTGAATAAGGTTAGTTGCGTAGCCTTTACAGGACGTTGCAGAACCAACCCCAGCAGCCCCTGGCTGTTGTGTGGTTTCTCTAGGCAAATTTATGTCCAGTAGTTTGCTATTGCTTTCTGGACGGTCGGCCCCCTGATACCACTGTTGAAACCAACGTAAGGCGCATGGCCTGCAGCTGGGATCGAACCCGGCACCCCGGCATTACGAAGCGTTCGCATCGACTTAGCCACAGAGCCGACTGCAGAACTGAATAGCCAGTTTATTTTAAATGATGTGTAATTAATTAGTTTATATTCCTCAGTAGTAAAATGGTCAAGCCTTAGGCCTCATACTCTGAAGGTCCTGGGTTTTTTTCACAGATGCAGTTTGGGTGTAATTATTAGGGAGATCTCTGGAGGTCATTGCTGGAGCTATAGAGCTCATGCTGGGAATTCTACAGAGAGAGACCAAGCCAAATGAGATCAAATCCACTGCAATAAATTTCAGCCTCTCAACTTTACCTTCAATTTTTTTAATGACTGCTATTGGGAAAGAGAATCTTATATGTCAGGGCTGTTCAACTAGCAGCCCATAGACCAGATTTGGCCCTCGGAGGCCCAGCAAGTGCCCAACTGATGAGAATCTTATATGTCAGGGCTGTTCAACTAGCAGCCCATGGACCAGATTAGGCCCTCGGAGGCCCAGCAAGTGCCCAACAGATCACTGCTAGTTGTGTTTTATAAATGATCCTTCTTTGCTGGGTGTCTGGCCAGTGATCATCGCAATTTTAGCTCCCGGATAAACTTAGCTGAAAAGCCCTGCTTTTTGTTATGATAAAAAGTTAGTTCCATATCTTTTACAGGACGTTGCAGAACCAATCCCAGCATTTTTGGCTGTTGTGGTTTTTCGAAGCAAATTTTCTCCAAAATCTGACTTGCAGTAAATAGTAGTACAAGACGATGCAGAACTAACCCCAGGACTTTCTAGCTGCTTGTTGTTTTTATAGGCAAATTTACATTTAGTAGTTTGCCATGGCTTCTTGATTGGCCCGCGCCACATAAGTAAAAGTAAAAGTAAAGGACCCTGTTTCTACACCTTTGGACTCAGACGTATTGGGCATACAGGACTAGACTATTTTATAGACCAACCGCCATTTGGTGGGTGATGCGGTCAACATCACGCGAGCTGCCTTTACTTCCCAGGACTTTACATGACACCCATTTATGGCTAGGGTTGACTCAGGAGCCAAGGTCATTATTGAAAAAAAGTCTGGCTTCATCAGGACCTGCACCTGTGATCTTCAGATCTGCAGATAGGCATCTTACTGCTGCTCCCTGGTAGCTCCCACATGAAGTTAATGATGTAATAAATATCAACTTGTGCTGAACTTACCCCAACAAGGACACGCAGATAGTAATATTCATCAGCATCCCTGTAGCTAACAAATGTCACAGCAAAGATAATGGTATTTAATATTAGCCAAGTCCCCTGAAACAGAAAAAAAAAAATGTACAATAAAATTGTATTTTTATTTCTGCTGTATTCTAACACTTCTAAACATGAAGAATAAAATATACAGACGAGCCTATGAAAGATTGTGTAGACTTTGGAGACTGAGCATTGAGAAAACTGTTGGGATACCTTCCTTCTCTTTCCTATACCTGAGTGTGATCCTGTTTTCTTACTTAATGCCAAATATTCTTCTTAGGCATCACAGATATTTAGCTGTTTCTCTAGGTTACAAATAAGTCGACCAGGTCTGGCTGCAGTAAAGAAGAGTGATGAGAACACAAGACTGAAAGACAAGGGTTTTTCTTTATATTGTGAGCTTCCAGTTTTCTCACACTCTCTTTGTTAACTCTTTGGAGATGACGCAGCCGATCTATCGGCACAACACAACGTAGCCAAAAATTATGGCTGGGCTGATCGTTCCCCTTAAATTACACAAGCCTTGAAATTGGCTGGCAGGTTTTCATAGAAGCCAATCAGATTGCTTCTTGCATTTCTTGAGAATGTGGGCTGAGCAATGACAGCTTTCAAGAAAGTTTGATGTGTTCTGTAATTTTACATCAAATTTTTTAAGTGTGTGTGTGTGTGTGAGGGGGGTGGGGGGGGGGGAAGTTAGGAGGTTGCCTGTGCCCAACAATGGCGGAAAAAAATGTTGCATCACAGCAACCAAAACATCGCAGAAAAAAGGAGTAGAATCATGTGCCAGAAGTGTCTCTATGGGCCTTAATTAACAAAACACAAGTGTTAGAACTTACTAGGGCTTCGTTCAACAAAGAAAAATTCACCCAAATTTGTCAGGTTAGTCATGTTTGTCCTCCCAAGTTGGGATAGCTGCTCCAAATCTAATGTCAAACGGCTGAGTTCTCTACAAAATAGGACCTTACGCCTAGTTTCTGATAGAAACTACGTTGAGAAAAATCTTTTATACAGACTTCTGCCATTTAGTAAACGTTTAATTTTTAATAAGGCCAAATTCATTCACAAAATTCTATCTAAAGATACTCCAGATTACATCGACCGATTGATTCAATCCTAAGAATAGCAAGCAACTAAGTTTATTAGATTTGCCTAAACCCAGAACTGATTTATTTAAAACAAGTTTAGCATATTCTGCTGCTCATTTATGGAACCATCTTCCACTCGATCTGAAAACTACAAAGAGTCCCACTCATTTAACCGCAAACTTTTTCATTTCATGATTACCAGTTATTATATGCCACCTTAAATGTAGTTAATAATCCACAATGCATTGCTAGTTTATAATTAATTACAGTGTGAATGATATGTATGTATGCGTATATGTGTGACATGCATGTGTGTGTAGGCATGTTTGTGTATGTATAATTATGTGTACATATTAGTGTATGTATGGGTAACTGTATAAGTTTGTGTGTACGTCTGTGTGTGGGCGTGTCTGTGTGTCAGTCTGCATGGTGTCCATGTCTGTATGAGTGTGTATGAGTGTGTGTATATGTATGTATGTGTGTATGTATGTTTGTGTGCGTGTTCGTATGTATGTGAATGTATGTATGTATTGGGTGCCTATGTGTGTATGTGTGTAAGTGAGTGAATGGGTTTGCGCGTGTATGTGGGTGAGTGTGTTCCCGCGCGAGCGTGCGCACATATTTTACCACCCATGCTTGTTTTTAACTTGATATTCATAATATGCATATTATTACATGTACATGCTTTATTGATGAGATACAACTGCTGTGTGAAAGATGGAAGTTTGGAAGGGCCGAATGTAAGACAGGACTGCGTGCCTAATTTGTAACCCTTTGAAAATAAAGTTTGTTCGTTCGTCCTCCTTTTCCCCCAAAAAAATTCTTGCATAAATTATGTAACTCAGAATAGGTAATTTGATTAAATATTGAGATTTCTGTTTGATTCATAAATATTTTGTTAGCTCATTCAATTTCCTATAGCTTTTTAAATATTAATTAAATGCTTCATTTTTTTTAACTATCTTCCGAATTACGGTCCCAAATTATCGAGGCCGAAAATATACCCTAACAGGGCCTCAGTTACATGTCAACTGCGGACTATAACGCCACTGCCGAACTGCGGACTTCCAGGGACTATACCGCCACCGATCAGAGTATCTCCCACGCGGCTACGTGTGGCATGGATTGGGGCTAAACTAGATGGCTGAGACTCACGAGCAAATAAAATAAAGGAAGCTGCAGGAGATGCAGTAGCTGCTGCTCATGAGTCCCAGCCATCTAGTTTAGCCCTAATCCACACCACACGTAGCGGCGTGGGAGATACTCTCCGCGGTGGCGGAAGTCACCTGAAGTCGCCTTAAGTGCGCAATTTAAGTCCGTCTGAGGCCCTGTTAGGGTATATTTTCGTCTTCGATAATTTGGGACCGTTATTCGGAAGGTAGCCATTTTTAAAAAAAATAATTCTGAATGTGTAAACTAAGATAATTCCTTTCTGAAGGCCCTGTCTTTTTGGAACTGAAACTCCAAAATGGCTCGTCTGCAGAGGGTTAACCTGCTCATTGTTGTTGCTGCCTTATATTTGTCGATATTTACTTCTTTGTCCACTGACAAAACTTAGAAAACCAGAACAGCTAGATCCAGATTTGAAATCACTTTCCAACTCAGCGCGATACCTCATTCAGAGATACCCTTTCATTTTTCAATATATAAGGAATAGAGGGGAAAATATTAAATTTAAATAAACCGACGTACGACAACAATCCACTTCGGAGCTTCGTTCGTGATCCAGTCAACCATGTTGACTGCATAGCCAGCAAATAGGTTATGTGAGGATTGTCACGACTGACAACTTAACGACTAGTAACAACTAAACTAGTCTATCTGCCACCAGATCCGCCTTCATTCTTCATTCTTGGTTGTTTCCTCAAACATAAACAAACCTCATATATATAGTTATCGGGAATTACCTCCCCGTTCTGGTTCCAGGGAAAAGCAGGGTTGCCAGATAAAAAAAAACTTCATTTTATGCCAAACCTTTTATCCAAAATAATCCAGAAAAATGCCAAATAAAATATAACATTGTACCCACTTTACATCAAAATCTCTAGATTGATCTCTTCACTGTCACCCTCACTAGAACCAATGGAAGATACAGCAAAAACCTTTTGAGGTATAAATTCTTTAAGCATTTTCTCAGATGGGATGAAGTCTTTGCAACTCTTTTATGATGGCATATTTTTTTGTTCCGAAAATCATCAATAAGGCCATCCTTTAGTGCAGGCGATTTAATATTTTTTTTTTATTAGGCATGAACATTTAGTTCTAGGCAACTGTATGTGCTCTAATGTACTCCCCCGACCATGCGCTCTCATGATTTCACTTAGATGATCAATTGTGCGTATTGCACAATGGCAGGTCATGCTTACAGCAAGTTGCAACTCTTCTGCTTTTAACTTTAACATTACTTGGCCTAGGAGTTATTGTTGTAATAAGCTGTGACTGGCTTTTTCACAGAGTTTTCATGATTTGATATGCTACTAATTCTTGGTGCAACAGTGCACTGACACCGTTTACAATATGCTGCCTCTGATCCGTCTAAAGATTTTTTGAACCGTGGGTGTGTTTTCTTCCAGTTACTTTAATACTTGCGATGTCATATTTTGCTTTCCAGATTTTTTGGATGACGTGGCCACTGGTAAAAGTAGTAAAGTCTGTCACAGATAGAACTAGATCTATATCCTCTCTATTTTCTGTCCCCAAGTAGTTTCTGAACAGTCTGAATCACTTGGTATCAGTGGTGGGTTTTGGTTTTATATCCTGCATTTATTATAGTAAATTAACACAAATTACAGAGAGCCTTGGTTTATCGAAGTCATGATCCGTTTAGGAAGACAACAAATACAATAATAAATGGCTCGAATCTCCATTAGTCCGTACCAGGACATCACAACAAAGTCTAACTGAAATAAAGATGTTAACTGTAGGTCTATATTGCTTTTAGTAAATCTGCGTGTTTCATACGAAGGAACCATGAAGAAAATGTGAGCACATCTTGTTAAGAAAAGCCAGGAAAAAAAACCAAATGTGCCAAAATATGCCAGTTCATTATCTTATGCCAGTATATTTTTAAATATGCCAAATTTGTGGAATCTGGCATCAAAACTGCCAAAATGGCAACCCTGGGGGAAAGTGTAAAAGAACACAGCGTGTAGTAGTAGTAGATTTTTACCCCACTAGGACATCACACAAGCGATAAACACCCGATGACACAAAGTTCCACAATGTGGATGAGGATCACACTGGCTTCAAAATAACGAAAAATGGGGACGGGGCGCTTTTGGGAATGCCCCGAGGGCTGTGATGTCGGTTCTTGAATCAAATCAACCAATCAATCGACGAATTATACTCATTGGACATCGGATAAGTCCATAAGCGCTCGGATTCCATCTCCAGTACATCCCTCAGCGTGTGGCGACTGATAACAAAAATTCTATGTGGGTCATCTATTCTTTTTTTTTTTTTTTGGCTACCTGTATAGTGTTCATCATGTTTGGCGACACCTCTTTTGACCTGAAGTTCGTGTAGACTTTCAAGTGTTGCAGATTCAACGTCGTCTCACGAATCATCTTTTTGTTCTGTCTCCTTGAGAACATTGAGAATATCGGCCCGTTCCATTGCTTGTCCTTACCTACCGTGGCCCTGCCAGCAAGCCAATCCGCTCGTTCATTCCCTTCTTACCCAGAGTTCCCGGCTCCAAAATCAAACTAATTCATATCAGATGAGAATTCCTCAGCGACTCCAACCATTTTCTTCAAATCCATTTTGATTCTATCTTCTTAAGCATGCTCACGTTAACACTTAGAATGCACGCATGGGAAAAATTTTGTGTCTCTAGTCACATAATTGCTTTTGTTACCGCCATCACCTCCATAGTCAGATGACTTGTAGTCGAGGCAAAAAACCCCTATCGTACTGTTATAACCCAGTCATCTACTTGCGAGATGCAATTTTTCGTTATTTGAAGCCCTACTCTTAAGGAAGATGAGAAATATTGACATTCTCTGCTCTATGTCAATTGCAGCCATAGTCTTAAGTGCCCTAAGTCCTTTTTGGCATCTTGTTACTACACTCTCCACGTGGTCCTTTAAGGACAGGCTCCTGTCAAATGTAATTCTTAGATACGTCAGTTTGCTCTCTCTGTTGATATTTCTACTATCGTGAGACTTGGGACATTAGCTAGAACGACCATGTTGTCTAGAGAACACCACAAAATAGACGCCTTTTCCGGGTGGACGACAGCCCTTATTTCTGTACACCACTCAGTCACTTTGTCTACTGTCGCTTGTAGCTCCCGAACTGTTTGTTCCCTCTCCTCCCCCTGCCTATATGCAAGTATATCATCCGCAAAAGTCAGTATCCTTCCTGGTGCTTCTAGGCTTGCAATCTTGCTCGTATACATGTTAAAGAGCACAGGCGAGATGGCGGATCCACGTGACAATCCTGGGGTCAAACTGCATGGTTCTGAGGTCCATGAACCCAGTCGGAGAGCAACACGACCTAAATACAGGACAGCTGCAATCCAATTCACCAGCCATGGACTGGCCTCCTTCTCCTTCAGTGCAGTCATCAAAATGTCGTATCTTATAAGCATCCTCGAGATCCAGTCCTACCGCCATAGTTTCCTGTCTGTTCTGGAACCCTTCATAGACGTCAAAAGCAAAAGTGGTCGCATTTGCCCAAGTGTCCTTTCCTGGCCTGTAGCTTCCCAGACCTCTTGGGAGAAGCTTCCCCTTTCCAAAAATTCTTGCAGCTTTACAGCAACTATCTTCTTCCCGACCTTCCCAAATGGGTTTAGAAATCAGGAATGAACATGGTAGGTGATCACTCCCATGGTCATTCAGGACAGTTCATTTAACATCTAAAACCGACGACTGGGAGACAAATGTCAAGTCAATAACTGTGTCTGCATCGCCAGACCTCATTGCCATTCTAGTCGGTCTCCCATCATTTTCTTCACTACTGTCCCATTCTCTGTTCCTCGCGTTGAAATCCCCACATATGAGTTTTGTAAGCTGATGATTCTAAAGCCACTGAGCTTTTATATGATCCTTAAAAAGTTTTGGTAGTGGGATTAGATAGCTGTGCACCCAGTCCTGCGGTACTGATGCTGTCTTAATGCTCTTGTTAAAACAGTCTGCCATCTCTGCCAGATCTACATCGCTCAAAGCCTTCATGTGGCCATACCTGACCCCATCAGGCCCTGGTGCATTGTCTTTTGTCTTTTTTCAAAATTTGTTTGATATCTTCTACTCGTATCGTGTCTTCATAATGCATATTCTTTAAGGTGCTAGCTAACTCCTCTCTACATCAATATGATCTGTCTGAGCTATAAACCCATGGAGAAAAGCCTCCCCTTTTTCATTGTCTGTTGTTATAGGCACACCATCGTCTCTACAAATTGTTTCCACTGTCATAGGCCGATCTTTTCTTTGCATCTGCCTTTGCAGTTTCCAGAATTTACCCAATGTTTTATCTCCTCCCATATCATTCACAAAAGTTTCCCACTTTGCTCTTTTGGCCTCTGCAGCACAGCGCTTGAAAACCTCCACCTTATCTTTTTTACATTCTCCGCCATCTCCCCTTCCTCTCGTGAGCTTGAGGGTGTCTGTCGTACTTTCTTTAGCTACTTCACTGCGGCTCTCTTTGCCTACCACGCATGTTCAACTTCAGGAGTCCACCGTGGAGGCTGTAGAAAATTAGTTCAGGCAGTTCTGTTGCATGCTCCCCGTCTGAGGCGTCCAAATAGGTTTTTGGTCCTACTTGTACCGAAAGGTCTTGCGTGCTCTCCTAGCCTTAACCTTACTGGGTTTAGAAATCCGGAATGAACATGGTAGGTGATCACTCCCATGGTCATTCAGGACAGTCCATTTAACATCTAAAACCGACGACTGGGAGACACATGTCAAGTCAATGACTGTGTCTGCATCGCCAGACCTCATTGCCATTCTAGTCGGCCTCCCATCATTTTCTCCACTACTGTCCCATTCTCTGTTCCTCGCGTTGAAATCCCCAAATATGAGTAACCTATTACCTGTAATTATGGTTCATATTGTAAATTTGATCCAAATTTAGTTTGTAGTTGACAATAAAAAAAAATAGTTAACTATTTGATGAACCCCTTCCTTATATGTAAAGAGTAGAAGAGACAGACCAAGAAATACCTGGACACCAAATAAACAGACCTCAAGCACGCAAAGATCAAATATTGTCTGCCAACAGCGTTCTGTCTAGTATAGGTTAGCTGCATATCCTTTACAGGACGTTGCAGAACCAACCTTAACAGCCCCTGGCTGTGTTGTGGGTTTTCAAGGCAAATTTACGTCCAGTAGTTTGTCATTGCCTCTGGACGGTCGGCTTTCTTGATACCACTGTCGAAACCAACGCAAGGCTCATGGCCCGCAATTGTGATCGAACCCAGCATCCCAGCGTTACGAAGCGTTCGCATCGACTTAGCCACAGAGCCGACTTCTGTCTCGTATACTGCCAGTTATTTCAGATATAATTGGTGTCCGTGGCTTAGGCGTTTGAGTCCGACTCGTAATTCCAAAATACCGCTATTGAAACCCACTACTGGCTGGGTGGATGAGTATCATGGTATGGGGCGTCGCAGGTCGACGTGCCTAGATAATGCGAACTATCATTTTCTCATATGTTGCTGGTAATACCGTTCTCTTGTTGAGTTAATTTCTTCCAAGACATTTTTATTTGGATTTTTATATATCGGTAGATTATTCTGTATGCACACGGACTGCGATAATAATTTTCAAGGGTTGGGGGGGGGGGGGGGGGCAGAGCTTGTAAGGGTTTATAGTCTTGTTTTATTAGGTGTTTAAAAATTTTATTACTATAAGCCTATGTGACGAATGGCAAATACTGTAGTTGAACTAATGTGAAATATAGAAACAAATACTTAAAATGCCTTATAGAGGCCAATTAGCTCTCTGGCAAATTTTATAGGGGTCCGCCTTACCCCCTTGATTAATCCCTTAAAATTATGGAGGGAAGCGAATCAAGGTGCCCCAAAGCTCAAGCGCCCCTGATCATTTCCTGATTCTATTAGTCCGCCCCCTCCATTTTCCACAATAGCTACGTCAGAAAGTCTATCGCGGTGTTCATTGTCTTTTTGCCTATTATAACACCTAAACCTGCTTCCATGGTGTAGTGGCTAGACGCTCGCCTGTGGATCACAAGGTCTTAGGTTCGGGTCCAGACTTTCTTTTTTAAGAAATGACCTTGGCTCGCAGGTTGAAACAGCCTTGAGTGGGTACCAGGTTCAGCCATGGGAAGTAAAGGCGGCCGGTGTGATTCTGACCACATCATCCTATAAGTCTTGATCAGTCTAGCCCTTTATGCCAAATAGACCTGAAGGCATGGGAAAAGGCTTCCTTTTTCAAACTCGCCCATTTAGGACAATATGTTACTTTGTAGCTGTGGTTTGTGCAAATATGCCGGTGTTGTACGGTTGAAGGGGGTGTCTGAAATTAACTCCTGATTTCGCATCTGAGTAGTGATTCTTTCAGTAGCAGCGCTTTTTTTGTAGGCTGTTATTCTAGAAAAAATGGAGGTGCCTTGTCCACCCACTTGCCCCTGCCAACAAACACTAAATTGATACATTTCACCTGTGCTGGAATTGCAAACGTTCTTCTTTCTTCTTCTTAGCGTTGATCGGCTGTAAACTCCTGATAAAAATGTTGGTTGTTCGTCCATTTCTGGACGTTGGTCTTGTTCCAGAATTTGAATTTCGCATGCGCATCCGTTTGGCAGATCTGATTGTTCGTATGCCTATTCCTTTGCTTCTGGCCACTCAATCAAATGCGCTTCGACATCTGAAAAAAAAATCCCTAATTGATCGCCTTTTACGACATGCTTTACATGGTGGCATTGGGTATATTCCTGTTTCACCCCAAAATAGGGCCTCGAAACGCACACGAGGACAAAAATACATCATTACCCTGCAAATAATGATGATTGCATTTTAAAACAGGTTGCGTTTAAAAGTGAACAACTCCACACAATTCCCCCCCCCCCCCCCCCCCCCCCCCCCCCCCCCCCCCCCCCCCCCCCCCCCCCACTTAAAAAAAAAAACTTATTATCACCGCCTTGTTATCTTCCTCTACTCTCCGCGAGTAAATTATTGATGAAGGATGAAAACGCGGAGAAGATCTGTGTTCTTGAATGTGCCTTGTCCCCGTGTGGGGTCTGGGGCCCTGTTATAGGGAAAACGAGACTAGAACCACTGCCTACACAAAAGCATGTTGTAAGAGTCGACTACTTGGGAGCTTCCTTCAAAGTCGTAGTGCATCTGTCTGAGAGGCAAGGAACCAACGGCCTGCATACAAATTAGTCAGATCTGTCAAACGGACGCACACACAACACTCAAGTTCTGGGACAGGAATGCAGTCCAGAAGTGGACGAACAACAAGAACTTTCCGCCAGAGTTTACAGCTGGTGAAAAAGAAGAAGCAAAATGTGCATTGTAAGTTTGTATTAATTTTTTTAAGTCTATTCTCGATACGGTAACTCCGTCTTTTGCATGGTTTCCCACTGTTTACTTTAGTAAGTGTTACTGCATTATCTTTTCCACTAATGTATGACCGTTTTCAATCCTAGTAACCGTGGTGTAACGGCTAGATACTCCCGGAGGTCGCGGGTTTCAAATTCAAAAGGAGCCGGACTGTTTTGAAAATAGACTGTGGCTTCTAGGTGGGGCAAGCCTTAAATGGCCGCTAGGTAAAGTCATGGGAAGTAAAGGCAGCCAGCTTGATATTGACGACATCACACACAGTGCCGACTGGTCTATAAAATATAGGTTTAGACATTACCGGCGCTAGCTGACTGGCCGTGCCGTTTACGTCATCGGGTCTGGCTAACGATGCGTTAACGGGTTCTCAAACTGGGTGCCGAGGCACCCTGGGGTACCGTGAGCGTATGCCAGGGGTGCAGCGGCAATAATCAAGAAACTTCGACTAAAAATTGTGAAATTATACTTAATAGTTAAAATTTGTTCTCTTCCTTCGCCACTGTCAAAAATAGTTTTTTTCTCGTTTAAGAACCGCTGCGTTAGCGCTTCGTTAGACCGACCCGGTGATGTCAGTAGCACGGCCCGTCAGCTGGAGCCGGTCGTGGTTTAGCACTATGTGTCAGAAACGCTTGAAGGCGTGGAAGTTGGTCATTTACTTTACTTCAGGGTTACTTTTTTTTTTAAACAAACTATTATTGGGAAAACACCACACAGAGTTTCTCCCTCCTCATCGATCCTTTTGTCAGAAAACTTATACCAGGACGCCGGTAGTTTTTAATGAAAGCTATCATGCAGTCCATATCTTCTCGTGTACCATACAGTTTTGTCCTCATTGTGGTAGTAGGTAGCTGTGTAGCCACTCCTCTCTGATCTGAGCACTGCTGATACTGAGGTTAAGCTCTCCTGCCAGTTCTGACATCATTCTCTGATATCTGCAGCATATCAGCATACTGGATGCCGTCAGAGCCTGGTGAGATCCATGTTGATTATTTCTTACATCTGTCCTGCCATGAGGTGTGCAGTCAAGTATATGTCAATAATAATGTGGATTTTTATCTTAGGAGTGTCATGTCCAGGTCTTGGTAAAATAATGTATAAGGGTTTATAACCTTTCTTATCACTGTCTTGTTCTGAGTTACTTGTTGTCTGTATCAACAACCTAACTCATCGCTCCGACCCAGTCATGCTTCATCCTTCAATGCAGCAGTTATCTCAGTGTCTCCATGTGGTGAAATGCTAAAAAGGGCTTATGGATTATGGCCAGCAGTAGATATGGAGCAACACATGTGGTTTACAATCTTTCCAGCATGTGATCCTCTCACTGATAAATTCTGGTCTTGGAATACTTATCATATCAAAGAGCCAGCTGATGAAACTTGAACACATACATACTGAAACCATACGGGTAATTCAGGAATGTACAAGAGATAACCCAGTTGTATAATTGCAATATTTACTCGCACGGCCGACTATTACAGATGGTTTAAAAACGGACGAGCTCCCATTTCTTCATGGCATTTTTCTTTGGCAGGCTCTGCACAAGCTGGGTGAATTTTACTATTACATATGTGCAACATCATATCTCAGAGAAGCTGCAGACAATAAGAAACTCCTGCATGAAGTCCTAGATAGAGCACCATCCAAGACCTTCCTCTTTTTAGTCTCAGATACGGATTAGAGAGAAAGAGATTTCCTGTGTCCACTAAGAAGGCTCGGCATGAGAAGAACCGCTGGTGGAAAAAAAAGTCACTGATTTCTAAGGAAGGCACAAATGGTGCTTCACGTTCATGAAGAGATTTGGACTAAGCATGAGTACACACACGCACCAGACTTGCCCAAAAGACTCCTGCAAGCTACCAGCAGAAGATATTTGAATTTCATAGTAAGTGCCACAACTTTATGTAATCATTTTTTTTTTTTGGTTTCTAAACTTCCGGCCCACCAAATCACGGTGTGTTTTAAACTTGGAATTATCCGATACTGATACAATAATTGGGTTTTTTTTTTCTTAAGACTGTGATTGTCCAGATTAGGACAATTCTTTTTATATATATAAATATAAAGTAAAGGTCCTTTTTCCAAACCTTTAGAAGTATTGAGAACAAAAGGCTAGACCTATATTTTTATAGACCAATCGGCACTTGGTGGCTGATGTGGTCAACATCACGCCGGCCGCCTTTACTTCCCAGGATTGCACCTGGTATCCACTCAAGGCTGGGTCGACCTGGAAGTCAAGGTCATTTATATATTTAAACATGTGACAAATACTAACAAATCAGACTTTCAGAAAACTAATTGTCCTTTACATCATGCTTGTTTGGAGGCAGTAAGTCCACCCCCCCCCCCCCCCCAAAAAATTGTAAATTACACACACAGGCACAAAGGCAGCAGCTACACACATACACTGGTAAACACAGCTATTGAAAACAAAGTATATTCTGACAGGCTCTAACAAATCCCGTGATGGTGAATAAATTAATTTAATGCAGTAAAACTAACAACATAAAAGATTTCTTGAACATAAATAAAATTTACAAAAATACAAACAAAGAAGGAATAAAAAACAATATTCTCACATCAAACACATTTACATCTTCTAAGCATGATTCTAGAAACCAAAGAGTTACTTTAAAAAATCTCAACTAATATTGGAAGCAGTTTTGCTGGATTCATGTGTGTATGACACAGCTAACCATAACAAATCACTCCCTGTTAAACAAACAAAAAAATTACCACAAAATATCAAATCAGTCAAATAACTGTATTAATTAACAAAATATACAGCAGTTACCACAACAATCAAAGAATTTACACTGAAAACTAATATGCACTAAACGACAAGATGGTGATGTTTTTTTCTTTTCTTTTTCGTCCTGCAACCATAAAGATTTGACAAGTGGCCCAAAGAGCCACTTTCTTGATGTCTATTCAATAGGAGCAATTTCCAGGCACTCCTTATAAAACAGTTAAATTTGGACATAATAGAGTTATATTGTAACCCGCTGTCATGTGTGAGAGAGAATCTCACTATATGAAGGTATTAACGGTTATTTTTTGAACACACTCTCATTGCAAATTATTACACATGAGAACAAAGACTATTCTCATCCGTCTTGCAATTTAAAAAATCAATACTGTAATTTGATACTATGGCTAAGTAAATTTTAAAAAAACTGAGGTGAAAAGATGAGCGCTAAATCGTGTTAAAAATCTTCAAATCAATCACATTCATTAGTTATTTCTTACATGAATTAACTTAAAAATAACCAAAGAAAAGCAGCTAAATATGCACTACAATAGGAATGAAAACGATCTAAACTTCTTGTATGAAATCATACCGCTGACACTGAGAAAATAAAATTATGATTCTTCT
This sequence comes from Candidula unifasciata, assembly GCA_905116865.2. Taxonomy (NCBI): domain Eukaryota; kingdom Metazoa; phylum Mollusca; class Gastropoda; order Stylommatophora; family Geomitridae; genus Candidula; species Candidula unifasciata. The sequence continues at coordinate 46,451 of CAJHNH020002386.1, read as the reverse complement.
TTCTTCGCTTGAAACAGATTTATCAATATCTGCAATGTTGTCTCTAGTATGAACTTCACTGTCTTTTGTAATTCTTCCAGTTCGGATAGTTCTGTCCCATATGCCAGTACATCGATCTAGCTCACCAGAATAATCAAAATGAGGTGCTGAAGTCGGAGGCAACCAGCCAGGAGGCGCACCATAAAAATCAGGATGCCACGCACAAACACTGTAGGAAACAAAATAATTGATTGTGGATATGTCCCATTAGAGGCTTATGAAAAGGAGGACTGAGCATGCAGGGGAATGCCCTATGTACAGTGATTCTGATTGTGAATACAACCGTAACTATTACAGAAGACAAATTATATTCATGGGCAGAAAAGATGGGAACTGAAAATAAGCCATATATGGGGGGGAAATAGGCAAGGAAGGCAGAGATCAGATTTATGAGAAAAGTCTACATTGCTGGGCAAATTCTTTTTACTCATAACTGCATCATAATACTGGTTTTTCACAGGCTTTTATTTTCCCCAAACACTTAAATGCCTAGAAATAAGGTATACGCCACATAACATCTGCTAACGATCAAACGTTCTATCTCCTAACACCAAGATCACTATATATAAAATACTTATATGATCAATTGTCCTATTTGGCTCTAAAACCTGCAGTACAACTAAAAGAGACGAAGTCATATTACAAGCTTTTGAGAAAAGCCTCAAGATGAAACTTTGGGTTTATCAAATATGCAAAGAAAGGAGAATGGAGAGTGAAAAGCAATAACAAAATATGCAAGCTGGTTAAACCACCACTCAACACTGGCATCAATAAGCTAACAGACTGAAACAGTTGGGCCATGTAGAGAGAATAGCAGACAAACTGCATACACAAAAGTGAAGGCCACAAGGCAGACCAGGAAGACAGTGCATAGATAATATACAATCAGAACTACAAACACTTGGAGTCACCAACTAGTAAGAAAAGACCAATCAAAGAGATTAATGGAAAGGGGGGGGGGGGGGGGGGTTTATCTGCACCAACAAACCTGAAGGTCTCTGGGGGGGGGGGGGGGGGGGGGGGGGGGGCAGGGGGGGGGGGGATTGGCGGGGCTGGGGGGGGGGGGGGGGGGGGGGGGGGGGGGGGGGGGGGGGGGGGGGGGGGGGGGGAAAGAAGATATAACGATCCCCCCCCCCCCTCAAATGTATAATGCTTAAAAAGATTTTTTTTCAACTACACACAACAGATAGTAGCATTTCTAAATATACTAAAACAATGTTGAAACATTAGAAGAAAAAAAAAAATCACACAATGTTTACAAGTTTTTTTTTTTTAAATTAAAAAAAAACAAACCAGCAAGAACTAAATTACTGACTGAAATCAATTAGGTCCACCTCCGCCATGAAAGTTGACTGTAATGGATCTGCAAACCTCTTCCTGCCTTAGTTGTATACTCTCAAAGACATCTATTCATCTAATTTCGTAGTGTTGCCTTCTCATTCATTTAGTGTTACCTTCTTATGTTTCATGTTACTTCTCATTTTGTTTACTGCTACAATCTGATTTGTTTAGTGTCATCTTCTGATTAGTTTAGCCTTAACTTCAATTATTAATGTTAAGTGTAACCTTCTAATATGTTTAATGTTAGCTTCTCATGTTTTTAAGTGTTACCTTCTCATTTGTTTGATGTTACCGTCTGATTTCTTTAATGCCCTGTGAGTAAACTGCATGGCACTAATTCATTAAAATGTCTTGAAATACAAGTATTTATTCAATTAGATATCATCTGTGTAGATGAAATTCACTGTATTTGGTTATCAACACTATAAAATGTCATTAACAACCAGTTATTTTAATCCATCAAAATTGTCATCAACTGACAAATTAACAGACATAAATAAGCCAAGACCCATAAAAGTGGATTTGCACACAACACAATATGCAACATTCATGAGAGATGTTAAAATGTAATATTACAAAGGTGTGAAAATTTAACACAAAGAAGAGATGTTAAAAAATTTAACACTAAGAGATATTAAAATGTAACACTACAATGATGTTAAAATGTAACACTACAATGATGTTAAAATGTAACACAAAGAAGTGATGTTAAAATAGATCACAGATAAAAGATAGTTTAAAAAAAAAAAATTTTTAATCCATACAGACCAAAAATAAGTCTACATCGGTCTTTTTCACATTCACTAGCTGCAAACTCTGGCAGTGAATTTTGGCTGCTTGTTCACTTCTGGACCTTAGCCTTGTTCTAGAACTTCAGTGTTACAGATCTGGCTTATTTGTATACAAACTTGCTTTCTTGCTTCTCAGGCAGATGCACTCTAACTTCAAAGGAAGCCCTTAGTTAGCTGACTCTTACAACATGCCATCACAGACTGAAAAGAGGATAGTCTTGGATGGCGCAAGCTGAAGACACAATTGGACATGTGTGCAGGCTTGATAAATTTAGGCGAGGAGAGAAGTGGGTCAAAGTGTCCGTTCAGGTTTCAGACATGTAGGGTTCTAATCACTTTGGGACGTGAGTGCAGGGACCGGCCAGCCGGTGCTGCAGAATCAGAAGTTCAACAAATGATTCACAATTTCCCGCCCAGGTGATGTGATTGTCTATATATAGATCACTCTGTATTGAGGGCCTGACAAAGAGCATGGGGGTTTACATCAAAAGGTGAATGGACGTCGCTTGGTGCAACAAAGCCTGGCATATGATGTCACAACGTCTTGTTTGAGAATGGAGGTGGAGGCAGTCTCTGCTGCCTTCCGCTGGCTTGAGAATCTGCTGCACACACATGCCATCATTGTAAACGACTCATAAAGCATGTTGAGAAAGGTGGAGACACGCATTCTCCCTGCAGAATAGTTACCATCCTTTGGTTATTTTCTCCAGGTTATGCCAGTGGTGGTGATCTGATGAATGACAAACTAGATGTTGTTAAGGCCCTTTGGGAAACAAGTGAACAGTGCTGAGGAACAGATAGATCATTACGGTCTGAGAAGAATGGCACTGCGAGAAGTTACAAGGGGATATGGCCGACACTCGACACTCAGGAGAAAGGCGAGACGGAAATACAATAAGACAATTACTGGTACCAACGGAATTTCAACTCTTCGTTTGCTGCTGAAGATGGGGATGGAGCGCATCCCGGCTGGGAAGGCAGTGTTTCCCCCACACTGGAGTCCCAGTACCCACAAAGGGGATGTCTACATCAATGAAAACAATCTCAAACCTCCTCCTGCTTGTCCCATTTCTGAGATTTACATAGGCTATATCATATCAAATCACATAGGCTAAGTCTGCTGCCTTACACAAACATACCCACACACAAAAACTCATCAACATTTGACAAACCTGACTAGAACATTTACAAAAATATACAAGATACGCACAGGGCCAGATTAGGAATTATGTGGGTCGTTGGTATTACAATCAGCCTGATGTAAAGTATCCCATTTTTTGTGTTGTTGCTACGAGTGGCAAAATAGGTACATGATGCCGGACTCAGATTTTTATTGACCAATCAGCAATCGGTAGGTGATGTAGCCAACATCAGCCCAGCTATTGCAGCTTCTTAAGTTATTACCTGGTACTCATTTTAGTCCGGATGAAATAGGTGAGTAAAAAAAAAAGAAAAAGAAAATCAATCTGCCTCAATGTGGATCTAAACCTAAGACTCCTTAGCCGGCAGATGAGCCTAGCCACTATGGTACTATATATATATATATATATATATATATATATATATATATCTATATATATATATATATATATATATATATATATATATATGTACATGTTGCCCCAAAGCAGTTATTGTTGTCTGAATGTGAAGCATTAAGTCTTTCACATTATCTCATTGTCATCACCATTGTCCTGTAGAAAGTCCTTTACAGAACGTCACTCTCGTTATGATATGCCAGAAAGCCACCCTGTCCCTAGCCAACTATCCTGCCCAAAGAACTTTTACAGGGTGTCCTTGATATACTTTTCAGAAAGCAATGACAAATTATTGAACATAAGATTGCCTAGTAAAACAACACAGTGGCTCTACTGAGCACTAAACTCAGTAGCTCAGACGGCAAAACCATATATGTCTATATGTGGAAACGACATTAGCAAAGCGCTAAAGTAACTTCAAAGCATAACATTCTGCCATGCCTAGCCCTCCATTTTAGACCGGAAGTCTGTGGCATGGAAGATCATCAGTGCCAAAAATCACCAAAAGTACATGAGAAAGAATTCTGTGGATAAACATGACCGCCAATGCATGGACTATAAGAAAAAGAACTGATTTCTGAAGCCAATCCCAGCTTTTGGTTGCCTTATGCTGTCCTATACAAACATTATGCATAGATTCAACATAACGATGTATGGGAGACAACTCCCATATTTCTATCTTTTACACAGTCAAATGTAAGTAAAGTTAGTTGTGTCTCCTTTACAGTCCCTCTATTTATCTATCATTTCAGTCATCAATTAATAGTAAACATTATCAGTAGCATCAGAATGTTCAATACAGGCAGTGGAATGTGCACATTTCTAACCAGAGTTTAAAAAGTCAGTAGCGTACCCTTACAGGACATTGCAGAACCAACCCCAGCATTTTTTGGCTGATGTGGTTTTCTTGGCAAATTTACGTCAAGTAGTTTGCCACTTGCTTTCTGGGCGGTCGGCTTCTCGATACCACTTTTGAAACCAATGCAAGGCCCGCAGCTGGGATCGAACCCTGCACCCCGGAATTACAAAGAGCTCATTCACAGACACTGACCAGTCAAATGTACATTACTATAATGATGGCTTGATACAAAGATGCTATGCCAGTATTAGCCTAACCTACATGAAAACAATAAATGTGACAAAGTAAAAATTTTCTCATTGCAGGATTACTGACCCCCCCCCCCCCCCCCCCCCCCCCACCCCCCCCCCACCCCCCCCCCCCCCCCCCCCAAACACTGATGTAATTAATTTTATGACGTATCTTCTTTATAAAGAATGATAAAAACAGAAATCAACCAAGAAAATTTAACAGCAAGTCAAACTATGAACAGACTTTCATTCATTACCCTAGCTCGTTCACACATCCATAGTTATTAATTTCTAGAGGATGTGGTGACTCTATTTTCTAGCATCATGCATCAATTCATGTGCTGACATATTTCAATAATAGGTGTCAAGTATCTTCCATCAGTGCCTTTCTCCATTAATCTTTCCAGTTGAAACCTCAAGATACAAATCTAATCTGCTCCACGGCTCATATGGTGAATAACTCATATCGTGACACTACTTTTCTCATTAAAACTAATGCAAGGAATTTTAAATTTGTTCCAGTTCGGCATTCTGAGGCTGTAGTTATAAAACAAAATGTTGTTTTTGGCTTTGTTAATTGGGAAATACAGCAAAAGCAAATTGGACAAACCTAAAGCAAGTTGATATGTTTAAGTACTTGGGTACCCTGATAATATCAGATGGAAGATCATTAAAAGAAGTTAAATGTAGAACAGCTCAAGCAAAGGCAGCGTTTTACAAAATGAAGAATATTTTATGCAATCTTTCTTTGTCAGCTGTGACGAGAAACAGAATTTTTAAAAGCTATATAAATCGTATCCTGATATATGGAAGTGAATCAGACACAGTTTGAAGTTCAGTGAGAGATTATTGGAAAGCTACAGAGATGTGGTTTTATAGATGAATGATGAGAATACCCTGGACAGATAAAAAAAAGAGTAATGAAGATGTCTGGAAAGAAACTGACTGGGGAAGAGTACTGACTGCCCACGTCAGAAAGAGACAATCTACTTTCCGTGGGCATGTAATGAGAAGGAGAAAACTAAAGTACATTGTGACAAAAGGAAAGCAGGAGGAAAAGAGAGGCAGAGGAAGATCAAGAGAAAAGATACTGGACAGTTTGACATCATGGCATGGAGGATCATCTGTTTCAGAGTTGACTGAAAGTACATAAGACATAAGATTGTTGACAGACATGACTAAGTCACACAGTATGGACTTTAAGAAGAATAAGGGCAAACATGTGTGACACTGCTTTTCTGTTTTTGTCTGCAGCAGAGCAAGAGTTACTTGTGACCATAATGTTACAGTCCATCATCATCAAGTGCCAAGTCGACTGGCATAAGCAATCATACCTTTCGAATCCTGAATGATCTGTTACTTCAAGCCCTCCTTCAGATATGTTGATCTGACATAATCCATCTAAAAGTTATTGAAATGCTGTTGGGTAATGCAAAGAACTTTTGTCTCTAAAGCTTGCATGCTGGATTTTGCCTCAAATTTGGCGGGTGGGGGGCTGACCAGCCTGACCTCACATATAGGTACACTCATACACTAAAGCTGTACTTATTTCAATATTTTTTCATCACATTACAAGGCCACAGAATGTTTACTATCTCCTCCAAGTTCCGGTGATGAATTTTCATTGTAATTACCACTTCTTTGAGAGACACCATATGTCTTGTTTCATGTAGCCTAACTCTCACATAGCCAAACTGCCATTACTGCCTGTATTATCCATTTGTCCGGTCTATCTTTGATTAAGGACGACACAGCTATTGCTTTCGCCGTGGACTGTGCACATTAAGATTCGATTTATGCATCAAACAGAAAAAATCCTGATCTTTACTATGGATTCAAACCCTGTTCTCCCAAATGAGAGCCCTGCGTTCTTAACTGTTTGGCCACCGCCCCTACACACATACACTACTTTAGCTAAAAGACACATTTAAAAAATACACAACATGTAAAATAAAGGCTATCATGTAATATTTTCATTAAATATACACTACTCCAGATAAAAGATACACACGAAGTAAAGTAAAGGATATCATGTAATATTTTCATTATTGATGATAGGTCAGTATCAACTATAGATACCATGTTTACTTTCCTTGTCACATGTTATGAAACAACCACAGAGAAATCTAGTCGCAAAACAAATCCAACCAACAGAGGGACTGAACCCTGGACCATGATATTCATAAACAAATACACTAACCATCAAACTACCACTGCTCACATTCAAAGAAATAAAGTAACGATTTGTTACTTCCAACACACAGATATAATATGCATCTAAGAAACATTCATATGGCCTAGAGCAGGGCTATTCAACTGGCGGCCCACGGAAGCCTAACAAGTGGTCCTCTGATCACTGCCAGTTGTACTGTATTAGGGATCTTTATATGCTGGGACTTTGGGCATCTGGCCAGTGTCAGCACCCATTTTCAGAATGCTGGCACCCGAGTAAACTTAGTTGAATAGCCCTGGCCTAGAGTTACCCACTTTAAAAGATTCACTCTCCTCCTACAGCTATTGTTATTTATCCTTTCTGTCTTCTACAGCAGGCTCGGCTTGTGAATCCAACTGACTGTTCTCAAACACAGACTTGGGCTCTGCTGCCAGGCTCTGAAGGAAGATGACCAGCCGGCAGGTAAGCAACAGGGCAAATACAATGGCCGGGCTCATTTTATCTAGCCCTTCATCGAGGGCATAATGAGCATAGATGTCATTTAGCGTTAACAGGAGCAGGCAGATGTTTGCAGCCTCCTTTAGTGGGCCTAGAATGAAATTATCAATAACTGATTTGAGTTAAACAGTATATAACAATCTCTAAAAGTTGACCTGATAATCTGCAGCTTATGACAGTATTTGCAGCGCCTGTGGCTTAGGCATTGCGGTCCAACTCGTAATCCAACGTACCACGATCGAAACCTGCTTGCTGCGTGGATTTTTATGATGGTATGGGGCGTCGCAGGTCGACCCAGCCTAAAACGGGTACCAGGATGGATGTCCTGGGGAAGTAAAGACGGCCGGCGAAATGCTGACCACAATACCCACCCAGTGCCGATGGTCTGTAAAAATATGGGTGCTCTTCCCATATGCCCGATGCACTTGAGTTGTAGAAAGGGATCTTTACTTTACTTTTTATGACAGCATTTATTTCATAGGTAAGATGTTTGGCCATCATCTCCCGCTGAGATCAGATTTTCTTTACATAGTAAGATGGTCAGACTATAATCTCTATTTTGTGAGAGATTTTTACCAATTATAAAACGATAAGATTACAATCTCTAATTTGTTAGATATTTTTACCAATTATAAAATGGCCAGATTACAATCTCCAACTTATCAGAAATTTTTTGTGTGGTTTATATCCGTAAAGGAGCCACATTACAATCTCTAGCCGGTGAGAGAATTTCTCCCAACAGTAAGACGGCCAGATTACAATCTCTAGCTTCTGACATAATTTCTTTAAACATAAGATGGCCAGAATATTTTCTTCTTCTTCTTCTTCTTCTTCTGCATTTGCCCTTTCAAGGGTGGTTGGTATGCTGTGTTGTAATTTACAGCTTGGCAGTGATAGCTGAGCCTTTCAGCACAACAAAACTGATTTCTGCAAACCATTAGTTACCAAGTCCCAACGTTTCCCATCTCCACATACTGTGCTGTAAACCAATCCTTCTCTTCAAAAACAAAATCCAGTGTGGTTTGCAAGACTGGGACTTTACGTCTACAGAGAGGCGCACACTTAGTGAGCAGGTCATGATTCAGCAAAGCACACTTGATGATTGTGTTATACTGTGCTACAGCATGAGAATTGCAACCCTTAGCGCTGAAATTATAGCCAGGGATGCAGTTGCTCCCGCCCATAGCATAAAGCCTGGACAGTATTGTACAGAGAGCATATGCTGTCAGTGCAGTATGACCCCCTCGCCTTGTTTACTTCAAAGGTAACACCAATGCAATTGGAACAAAGCATGCTTCTGAAACAAGCATATGGCACTAGCTAGGATTAGGCATATGTTAGTGAAGTCATCCATGGATTTTAGACATTACACTGTCAGCAGACTCTAACCAAATAGCCAGAGGTAATCAGAAATTAAGGGAATCAACCTTGCTAGTGCATATTCTTCTTCTTCTTTTGTCTAAGTGCTTGAGACATAAAGCGTGACAGAAAGGAGTTATATATAATTTCCTACCTTTTGTTGGTTGCGTAGCTTGTGTTAATGTCATACAATGTTCTGAATTTCTCTTTTACTCCCTCCACCAATCTCTTTCTTGGTCGGCCTCTTGACTTGTAGCCTGCTGATCTCATGTATTACGATCTAGCTGGTGGGTGGTTTTGTTCCCTTCTGACCAAATGACTTAACCATTTGATTCTTTGATTGTTCTATGAAATCATTTAAGGTAATGTGTCCCCAATTGTTCTTAGTTCTTCACTGGTGGCTCTGTCTTTCTTGTTTTTCCTGCCACATTGCTTATACATATTATCTCACATGATGTGGTTTTGCTTTTATGTTTTTCCATTCGGGATGTTGGTGCACCAATTAAATTAATTCATTAGAACATATCACTTACCTGGAAGAAATGCTAGGAAAGCACCACAGATGATTTCCATAGAGCCAACAGTTTTCCTATATGTGTGCGGGTTTGGTTTCCATCCAGTTTGCTTCACCAGAGGGAAGACTTTAGAATTACGTATATACGTCTTTCTCTGCAGGCCCCAAAAAAAAAAAAATTAATTAACTAAATTACTGAACCAGTGATGTCCGTCAATGTGTATAGTGTTTCTCAAATGACAAAAAGAAAAAGAAAAAAACCAATTCTAATCTCAAGAGAACGTGATTGCTCGCTAAAGCTCTTTTCCTATCAGTCTTCCTCTTGAGCTTTTCTGGTGCCACACAATTTTCTGTTTTCCATTTATGACAAAAACTAAGATTTGTCACTTACTGCTGCCAGAAGTGTGTCGTCTTCCTAATGATTTACGTTCTTAAAAGGCATCTTCCTTTACTCTATTTTTGTGGTCAGTGATTGTCTATAAAACCCAGCTCTGCAGTTTAAAAAAAAAAAGGTTTAGTTTTGGCCTATAATATATATGTAAGTTCAAGACACGTTCTGGTTTGAGAAAAAATTTGTAAAAGTAAAGATCCCTTTTCATGCCTTAGGTGCATCGGGCATATGGGAAGAGCGTCCCATATTTTTACATAGCAATCAACACTGGGTGGGTAATGTGGTCAGCATTACGCCGGCCGTCTTTACTTCCCCAGGACAGCCATCCTGGTATCCATTTTAGGCTGGGTTGACCTGCGACGCCCCATATGACGATAAAAATCCACGCAGCCAGCAGTGGGTTTCGATTGCGGTACGTTGGAGTTACGAGTTGGACTCGCAACGCCTAAGCCACAGATGCCGCAAGAAAAAAAATAGTTAATTATTTTTGTCTTCCTCCCGATCTGAGAATTTCAGGTCAACACATACCTAAGCCATACTATCATTTGCAATCGCCTGCTGCACTGATTAATTTAATCTTTTTCTTCTTCTTTGTTCACTCGTTGAAAGCTCCAGTAGAAAGTAGTGGCTGTTCGTCCATCTGGACTTTTGGCTTTGTGCCAGGGCTGTTTTGCATGTAACTGACTTGATTGCCATATCTGTGTGCACTTGGTTCTTCCGTGCCGCTTGGGCAGATGCACTCTGATTTTGAAGGAAGCCCAAAATTAGTCAACAGCTTTGGCTCTATTCTTGTTTTCTCCACAATGGGATCCCAATACCCACAGGGGGAATTCATTAAATCAACTTTCAGTCTCCTTCTATTCTGTGCAATTCTTTTATTATCATGGACAAAATCCAGTCAAGTACCATAAGGCTTTCTTTAAAGCCTTCATTTCGAAGTTTCTCTCTGCCGTTTCTTCAGTCAACTTGTCTCCTATTTCATTGCCTGTTTAGCAATTATCTGCACATATAAGTCCAATATAAGGCCAAATTCTGTGTATTAGGACTGCGACCAGGTCGCCCATGGCTGGCAGGTGGACCGCTTCATCGTCGATCGGGACAATATTTGGGTTTGTCTCTCTTGATTGCATCAACACTGCAAGAGTCCCCTTTTCAGGGCTACTTGGTGGCCAGCAATGCTAGGCCATTTTAAATGGTGCATATAAACCCAGTCACAATTATAATCAAAAGCCCACCTCCCCCTTTTTCAGGGGATGCTTTTTAAATGTGAGGTCCCCCCCCCCCCCCCGCAAAGCATGTCAAATCTTAAGAATGATGATGCAAATGGTTGTCCATATTCACTGACTCCAGACATTTTCTTTTATTTAACTTTTCTTGAAATCATCTCATTTAATTATTTTTAATTTAATGTTTACAAGTTGTTGTTTTTTAACGTTTGCTTCTGATATTTGAACATATTGACTTCGTTAAATCTTTTTCCTTCAACTGAGATATCATAATGTGGAGTTATCTTATTTGATATAATCACAAATTCCGTTTTCTTAATATTCAATGAAAGTCAGTGGCATTTTCAGCTATCAAAACTATATAGTTTGCATAGTGCAAATTGTTTATATTGCATCCTTCAACCTCAGTAGCTTGCTCCATGTATTTCTCTTATTACTAATACTACTTTTCAATATCTGCTAGACAACAAGCAAAGAAGACTCTTATCATACTCAATACTCTTAAAATGCGTAACAGTAATCTTCTTCTTTGCGTTCACCAGCTGTTTACTCTGGTGGAGAGTTTTGGTTGTTCGTCTACTCCTGGACTGCAGTCCTGTTCCATAACCTGGGTGTTGAGTGTACATCCATTTGACAGATCTGACACTTTTGTGTGCAGACTGTTGGTTCCTTGCCTCTCAAGCAGATGCACTGCGACTTCGAAGGAAGCTCCCAATTAGTCAACTCTTACGACATGCTTTTTGGTAGGCAGTGGATCTATTCTTGTTTTCCATATAATAGGGACCCAATCCAGACGGGAATGTAACAGTAATAAAATGTATGTTTTATAGAAGAATCTGGGTTCATCTAGGTCAAAATTCGACATCACAGCATTCAGGACAAGCCCATATTAGCTCCTCTTACTCCAAAACTGATGAATACCCGTAGTAATCTGGTTAACTACTCGTCTTAATTTCCTCATAATTTAATTATAAAACAAAACTGTCAAAACAGTTTTTCAAGACAAACGAAAAAGAAAATCGCACCGAAAAGGTACCGTACTGATTGAAAAAGACTTTCAGGAGGGCTGTGACAAAAGCGGTTTTTTGCAAAGTACCAGCTGCGTGCACTAATGCGTATATATTCATATGATTGTAATAATAATTTAAATAATTCAATTACAATTTTCGAAAATAATTTAGTGGTGGTCAATTTGGAAATTCGTTTGACGTTTCCAACTTGATTTAGAACTAAAACTAAATCTTTAGTGCGAGGTACACAAGCATATTATTTTTACAATTGAAATTATTATAGTATCTCACCATTTCTTTGTAAATTTCGCCATTAATAGACGGCGTCAGCTTTATAGTTCCAATAAAAATGAAAAAGAGACCGAGTGTTAGGCCCAAGACTTTCAATACAACAGACGCCATAGTAATTCCTATAAAGCCGTTTGGAAATCTCCCACGGCGGAGTTTAAGTTAGAAACTGTTTCCTGAATTTCTTCAAATTTGCAATCTTCACTTTTAAGAGACAAAACACACAATGTTGTGAGTAAAGGCGGCCACCGTGATGCCGATCAGACAATCCACCAAGTGCTGGCTGGTCTTCGAAGAAAGGATCTTCACCTATATGCCCAATACACCTGAAGTTATGGAAGAGGGCTTTTACTTTACTATGACTGACAACTTAATGTGCTTGTAAGAAGTGAGTTATGAGTTTGGTTATCAACTTAATGTGCTTGTAAGTTATGCTATCTCAATCGACGTCACTGTACATTGGGCATTCCCATGCGTGCTCAGTCCTCCGATGCAGCAGCAACTCCAAAATACTTCTACTAATTGTTTCCATAAGAAGCTGGTTATTTTGTCAACTGCCTCGGCCTCGAAGACGGAATAGACGTGCTTCACCATGCTTTACTCCCATGCCACGCATTCGTGTTAGTGTCATGGATTCCTTATTATCCACTAGCCCAGTCCGTTCAGCGTTGACGATATCTGCTATGTCCATGCTTTTTTCCCGCAAACCTCAGCGCAGTGCTTGACAGTTGGTCCGCTCGCTCATTTCCCTTTACTCCCGCATAACGCGGTGTGAAGTGAGTTATTAGTTTGTTTATCCTTGTGGCACTCTAGGCATGGCCCCCCTTTTCCCCGCTTAGCATATTCGTCAACGACCCAGGAATAGGTTTAACACTTTCTGTTAAAGACAGCGCGCTGACATAGAAAACATTTGGAGGAGAGGGCTTCAAGGGTTCCTACTGGACCGCATTTTTTTTTTTTTATAAGAGGAGCCCCAAATGACCTTAGGTTAAGAGTATAGTAACAATACTAATAATGTGCTTATTGATAAATAAATATAATTTATTTGCATTTTGAGGAAACAAATATTTTTAAGGAGAATTTCTTTACATAGTTAAAGGAAACATAAAACAAGACACCCGCACAGGAGACGATATAGAAGCAGCCACCAGATAAAGACAGAAAGTAGGGAAAAACACAAATGTTGAAAGAAGAGCTAAATCAACCACAACCTTGTTCTCCCCATGTGGGTTCTGGGGCCCTATTATAGGAAAAACAAGAACAGACCCACTGCCTACCCAAAAGCATGTCGTATGAGTTGACTAATTGGGAGCTTCCTTCGAAGTCAGAGTGCATTTGCCTGAGAGGCAAGGAACCAACAATCTGCATATACATTAGTCAGATCTGTCAATCGGATACACACGCAACACTCAGGTTCTGGAACAGGACTGCAGTCCAGAAGTGGACAAACAACCTGAATTTTCCGCCGGAGTTTACAGCCGGTGAACGCGAAGAAGAAAAAGAAGAAAATCCACAACCCTCAAATATTTTTAAAGGCAAGTAACGTCCTCAGATACCATAATTACGACCTAAAAAATACAAACTGAACATGGTCTTTCCAGAGGAAAAAAAGCCATGTTTCTTATCTCGAACAGTCTGTGTAATCTCTAAGCCAGGCGCTATAGTTTGCTTTTCTGCACCATAACCGCACGTGGCAGAGTCAGCGAGGCACGTGCGGTAGGAGTGTGCTCTGAGTTTTTGTCTGCTGGTGTCCCACTCACTGCAAGTTGCCAACAAAATCGAACACGTGTCCAATAAACCAACCGTAAGCTTGCCACGTGGTCGTCAAGATATGCTGACTGATCTAATAAGCTACCGCAGCGACTGTGTAAATAAACTTCGAATCTCACAGTACCTATTGCATAGTCATCATTTTCGTCTTGTTTCTGTCCGAGAATATTCGGTTGTAATACGTACAGGAGCAGATCAAGCCTGAGCTTCATGAACTCAGGTGGGCCCACCCTCTGAAATTGTCTAGGAGCTTGTGGGCCGTAACATTTGTAGACGAGGGATCTCTTCTACTGATGTTCAGAAGTTGGTTAAACCTGACGTTCGCGGCGGCCGGGTGACGAACTCCTTGTAGTCCGGGTTCACTCCCGGGGGTAGGCAGAAAAGCCACATTTCTCCCAGATTAACGGTACCTATAATGGAATCAAGGCCGAAGGGTTGCGATATCCATAGAACCGAGCCAAAGGGTTTACAACTCATAGTTTCTGGATACGTAAAAAAAAAAAAAAAAATCTTTATGACCCTTTGAGTGTCTGAAAATGACTGTTTTGTCGAAACACTATTATTATGTTAGGAGTCGCCGTGGCGTAGCGGCTTGACGCTCACGTGCGGACTGGAAGGTCATGGGTTCGCTCCCTGGCAAAGCCGGACGTTTTTCAAAAATTACCTTGACTCCAAGGTCGACTCAGCCTTATGTGAGAACCGGGTGCAACCCAGGAAGTAAAGGCGGTCCACGTGATGCTCACCACATCAGCCATTTTGTGTCGATTGGTCTTTAAAAACATACGTGGTAGTCTGAGTGTTGCCTTAGTCATGCACTTTATGTTGTTGTTTTGCCACACAGCTTTTTCACATATCTTTTGTCCGGGTTTTGGCAAAATACTTCAAGGCCCCTGCAGAGAAGAACCTCTTATATTTTCTCTAATTTCATGTATTTGATGTTCAGCGGCGAACTGCTACAATTTATCCTTAAAACAATTTTCTCTGTCCTCTCTCCTTTCTTCTAAGTTTTCCTTTTCCTTCTTCCCGCTAGCACATTCAAATACATTTTTATATTTGACACACTACTACTACTACTACTACTACTACTACTACTACTACTACTACTACTACTACTACTACTACTACTACTACTACTACTGCTGCTGCTGCTGCTCCTGCTCCTCCTGCTCCTGCTGCTGCTGCTAGTAGTAGTAGTATCAGCAGCAGCAGCAGCAGCAGTAGTAGAAGTAGAAGAAAAAGAAGAAGAAGAAGACAACTTATCACAGACATCAGAAGGAGACAGTCATCATTTTTCGGCCATGTTATGAGAAGAGGGAAAATAGAACATGTTGTGACCACTGGAAAGATCTGTGGAAAAAGGGATAGAGGAAGACAACGAGAGAAGATGCTTGACAGTCTTGTTGCATGGCATGGAGGTGTGTCGGCACACGAACTGATACATGCTGCAGGAGATCGCAGATTATGGAGAGGCATGATCGCCCACGCCAGTCTGCAAGGCACCTGATGATGAAGACTACTACTACTACTACTACTACTACTACTACTACTACTACTACTACTACTACTACTACTACTACTACTACTACTACTACTACTACTACTACTACTACTACTACTACTACTACTACTACGCATTTAAGTAATTCATAGCGACGTCCCTGGCTTAGGCGATGCCAGTCCGACTCGTAATTCCAACTTACCACGATCGAAACCCACAGTTGGCTGCGTAGATTTTTATCGTAGTATGGGGCCTCGTAGGTCGACACAGCCTAAAAAGGGTACCAGGAGGCATGTCCTAGGGAAGTAAAGACGGACGGCTTAATGTTGACCACATTATCCACTTAGAGCAGATTTGTCTTTAAAAATATTGGCGCTCTTCCATATACCTGATGCGTCTAAAGGCGTGAAAAGGGATCTTTACTTTATTTAAAAAATTTAAATGTACACTGAGGCCCTCCTCCAGAACACGAGAATGGGAGTCTGAACCCGGGTTTTGTTTGTGTCTTCGCCCTTGAGTACTATTAGATAGTTCATAATCTAACTATTAGATAGTAAAAAATCTCATCACGTAATGGGCTCTAATATATTCTTCTTCATTCTTTATGTTCACCGGCTGTAAACTCCAGCGGAAAGCTCTGGTTGTCCGATAACCTCTGGACTTTAGTCTTGTTCCAGGAACTGAGTGTTACATGCTCATCCGTTTAACAGATCTGACTTTTTGTGTGCAGACTGTTAGTTCCTTGCTGTCAGGCGGATGCACTCTGACTTCGAAGGAAACCCCCAGTTAGTCGACTCTTACGAAATGCTTTTGGTTGATGTGGCAGTGGGTCTATTCTTGTTTCCCTTAAAAAAGGGCTCCCTAAGGGGTAAAATATATTAAAACTTCATTCTTTCGACTCCCACTGGAACTTGTTTTCCTTCTTTCGTGATCAACATTTCTTATGTGCCTAAACTAGCATGGGTCACCAACAGACCGGTTCACATGTAGTTTTGTGTAATGGGGGATATTTTCACCCAAATTGGGAAGGTTGGGGGAAAGCCCCAAGCTAACAATAATACCGAGAGAAGCCAGATACTCGGATTAACCGAGCTTTTCAAGATAGGGGACGACCACGAAGAATGATCACAGGTCGCCACGTGGAACTCAAGAACGACCACGTGTTGCCACGTGGAACGAACACTGGGTATAAGTTCAGACCCCAGTCTTGTGTGTGTTAGTATGTGTTGACCATCAGAACGAGAGGACGCGAGAGTGTTCGTGAGAATGACAACGTGAGACTGATTGTTGGGAGAGGAAGACCAGACGACAACATCCATCGAAGCCAAGCCCAGCCAGGCCAGTCTGTGGTAATGACCAGATCTGTCTATGAGGCGATGAATGTGTGAGAAGTCAGCGTGTTAGTGTGGTGCATGTAAGCTGTGAATTAGGACACGGACAGGACTTTCTATGTAAGTGATGAGATGTCAATAAACTGTTTCGTACTTTGAAGTCTGTGTCGGCTTGTCCCAGTTATGTCATCTTAAGAATGTGTGCTAAGAGCATTCACTAGACACATCATCTCCTAGACAACAAGCCCAAGGTCATCAACTACTTACTGCAAGTAGAAGACGACTCATTTCACTTATAACAAACGTGTATTGATTGACACCCATAGAAAGTAGTTGAAAGATAGAAGGACACCTTAGGTCTTTCATCATTGCCCCAAAGTGCGTCTAGCGTAGTTGCTCCTGTAAGCCTGATTTCTGCTCTCTTGATAATCTTAAAGTAAATTCTTCTGACAAGTTTGGAGTTTGAACAACAGACCAACATCATGACACATGGTTAGTAACCAAAAAGTGCTTCGTTCTTCGTTTATGTCAAGTCTGAGTCCGAAGAAACTCAGCACAGTGCACAAGCTCTGTAGCACCAGCAAGGCTTTGGGTAGATTTTTAACTCCGAACTGTGCCCGAGCTGCGCCATTAGACTCTTTTCGATTTCCAACTGCCAATGGAATTTTTTTCGTGCACGACAATGCACACGGGTATCTGATCTCACTACCCACAGAGCAGAGGGAATTACTATACGTGCAACTCCACGTGAAAAAATGTCAGCCCTTACTGGGGATTGAACCCGAAACCTCCAGCACTCGATGCAGTCACCATGCCTCGAGACCACACAGCTTCCCTCCCGACAATCTATGCATAACATGCTACGATTAAAAAAAATATGGCACTGTTCAGGGCATGTGTTGCACCAAAAACAGGCTACCAAGGGAAGCGATATCACAGTAACATGGTTTAAAACAGCCGAACTTTTTAAAGGAAGCACACGATTTAGATCATTGGCTCTCAACCTTCCTCATGCCCCGACCCTTTGATAAAGTTCCTTTGTGGGACTCCCAAACAATTATTGTCCTTTATAATTTCTATTAATAAGTGCTTTCCGATGGTCTAAGGCGACCCTTGTAAAAGGGTCGTACAACCCACACAAAAAGGATCGCGACCAGCAGGTTTGGTGGGGGGGGGGGGGGGGCGGGAGGGTCGTGAGGAAGTTTCAAGGTAAAGTTATAATAATTTTGAAACCAAGTACATTTTTACTTGCAAGAATCAGGATTGTCAGCTTTAACAGTCATGAAAACAACATTGTCAGCTTGATGGAGAGAGTGATCTCTGTTGAGCCTCACATCGGCAACCGGGTCACCCACTGGTTCGCCAGTAGACAACTATGTCGTCAGTCGGGACAGTATTTGGGCCTGTCTCCTGTGATCGCACCAGCACTGCAGGAGTCCTTTTCAGGGCTGTTTGTGGAGTGCAATGCAAAGCCATTTTATATAGCGCACATAAACTAGCCACAGTTATAACCTAAAGCTTCCTCTTTGGGGATGCTGATTGAACGTGACGATCGTTTCCCCAGCAACGCACCTACCTACGTAGCGTAGTTGGCTAAACCGGATTGCGCGGTGAGCGGGTGACGAACTCCTTGTGGTCCGGGTTCACTCCCGGGGGTAGGCAGAAAAGCCACATTTTCTCCCAGATTTACGGTATTTACAATGGAATCAAGGCCAAAAGGTTGCGATATCCATAATACCGAGCCTAAGGGTTAACAACTCATGGCTTTTGGATACTAAAACACACAAACAAACAACCGTTGTGCCTTATCATATATCAGGTCAAAAATAGCAAACATCAAGAAGTCGTCCTGGAGCCCTAAATATAGCCAGACCATAAATATGGCCTTAAGGCTAAACTGGGTTTCTGGGACCTATCAACGGGGGATTCTCATCCGCTTGGTGGCACTTTGTGTCACCGGGTGTTTATCGCTTAATGTATTGTCCTCGTAGGGTACATCTTACATACGTACACACAAACATCAAGACAAAACAGTGCCAACCATCGAATTGACAATTAGATCCTAAATTTCCAGTTGTTTGTAATTGTTTATGTTTTAATTTGACACTGGATTGTGAGTTTGTTTTTCTCCAAATTCTTGTTAACAATAGTTGGGATTATTCTGTTTGTCCTCTTTTTAATTACATTTTGTTTTGTTAGGGGGGTGAAAATAGGGGGGGGGGGGGGGGGGGGGGGGGGGGGGGTTTCTTGCCGTATACTCATAACCTAAGGAAAAAAAGTTGGAGACCATTGCTTTAGACCAAATAGTCTCCCCCCCCCCCCCCCCACTCTCTCTTCAATCTCCCCCTCTCTCCTCATAGACATACTCGCACAAAAACAAAACAAACATATAGGTTTACACACACACAAACTTGTACACTTTTTAACTGTTTGAGGAATCATATTTTTTCGAATGTTGTTGTTGAACATATGACATATTAATGAATCGTGACAAATGTAAACCAAAAAAAAGGGGAGGGGGGATAAAAAGCCCTTTTCAGTCAGTGGCGAATCTGGCATACGATACTAGACTGTTATCATCCTTGACTTGAGACCAATCATCACTGAACAAATAGCAACAGTTAGACACAACAAAGTTCATCTCACCACAGATAGAGATTTTAAAAAAGGAGTACTCAGGGATATCTGTTATCCCCAAGCCTTTTCAACTTATATACAGCAATCATTTTTAAACAGGCTGAGGACTTTCCTGGGCTGAAAAAAAAAAAACAATCTGAGAAACGCGAATGACATAGTGCTACCAGCAGAAAGCGAGCAGGAGTTAGAAGAACTAGTGGATCAAGTCAATAGAACTAGTGGATCAAGTCAATAGCTGGCGTCCAGAGTATAATTTAGACATTAACATTGGAAAAACAAAAAAACTATGGTTTACACTAAATTCCGTCTGCTTACAAAGGAGGGGGTTGTTGATTTTAATTATTAAAGCTTCGGCGATTCTCGACAGTCTCTTTTTCGGAGTATGGTAAACCACATGGCAAGAACTGTTTACGGTAATTAACAATGGAAAAGAGCGGCCAACAGTGAACATCACAATAAAAGAAGAGCTTTTAGAACAAGTAATAATTTTTTTTTTCCTATCTAGGACACGTAGTAACAGATGGTGGAAGAAGCGGAACAGAAATCAAAACGAAAATAGGAATGTCTAAAACTCTTTAATAAGATGCGCAAGCTTTGTTGCACCAAGCGACGTTTATTGGCTTTTGCTCTGAACTCCTATGCACTTGGTCCACCTGACAAAAACAGTAAACCTGACAAATGTAAATGAACACATGCACGACCACTGGCTACAAAAGATTGTTACCGAACCTTTGCCCACATGGGATATCAGTTTATTTGTTGTAACAATAGGATTCCTAGTTATAACCCTTTCATGTAGTTTCATATAGTCTTATCGTCGTACTGCCTTAGGGAAGAAAATCAGTGCCTTTGAGCTGAAGTGCTATAGAAAGATTCTCCGAATATGGACAAAGAGAAAAGAATTACTGACATCCTAAAAGATCTTACCATCAAGGAAGATTGGCTATAAACAGCATCTTGCCTCGAAAACTGAAATTTCTTGGAAATATCAACAGCGAACAGAGGATCCATGGAACAAAGAGAGGCAGGGGACGACCAGCACACAGATGACATACTGACTCCATGGGAAAGTGCATAGACAGGAGAGCTGGCTAGAGACAGTTTCTTCCAGGCAGACAGTAATTAGAGTCATGTTTTGCAAAGGACCCGTAATTCAATATAGTCGAAAGTTGCATTGGCATCCGAAAAGTTGTTCTTTGCGTCACTGTATGACAAACCTCAGTTTGCAGTTCATGATGAGAAATTAAATAGCCAATTTAAAAAAAAAAACGATTACATTTTTCGACCACTGATCATAATTTAGGTAGCGTATTATTTGTGACGCAATGTTGTATTTTTAAACCCTGACACGGGAGAGAGGAAATCAACATTTTTGATATCAATGTCTGCCGTAGGTAGGTAAATGTTGACCTTGACTTTCTTGCCACCATCTGTTTCTTTGTTGTCAGCACAGTCAAAGTCAGAGTTGTACATTGTTCTGTTGTGAGTGTTATGAGTAGCGTTGTTTATTAGCTGGCTAGTGATTTCATTCTGCCTGCTCTGAGATGTCTTTTTGTGATTGCTGACTTCGTGTGAGCTCACACTTGGTGATTTCAAGGCCAACACGGAAAAATCATCGGTCACCCATCTTTGGAACGTTGTTAGGCTTTTCAAATGTGGGCTTCTTGTAGCTTCATGTCTGGCATTGTCGAGTGAATTGGATTTCCGTTGACTGATTCCAATTATCTTCGAATAATGTGTGTTGTGTACACACAGATTCTCCGTATGGAGAAGTAAACTAGTCGGTAGTGACTTCTCGGTGGGAAGGGAGTTACGCATTCTCAAGTTTAACTCACCGCTATCTGGAGTACTCGGAGGAGCGAAATAACCTTCAAATCCACTGTCTTCTTGTACCTCATCGATTAGTGACTTTCTGTTAAAATAATAGTTATTAGTATGTGTATTAATCAGACTAGAAGATGGTGTGTTTTTACGTTTAGCTGCGCAAAACAAACACGATGTACAACGTGAGTCCCTGTAGAAATGACAGCAAGATTTTGGGTCACTGCCTTCAACGGTCACTCCTGCCAAGAAAGTTGCACCATGTCCCGTGCTTCTGTGAACAGTTTTACCAGAATACCAAGCTTCTTTGTGACTTCTAACCAAAAACTTGGACCTGAAAAAATCCCGGTCAGTAATATCACCTCTGTTTTTGTAAATACCTTCAATTATCTCCCTTTCGCCTTTTGTGAGTACTTTCTTATCTCTAGCCAACATTCTACCATTTAAGGTGTACTCTATATAATCCGTTTTAGATACAGGAGATATTTTGTCCGCAGTAGAAATCATAGTTTTCAGCCGCGAAGCTGCGGTGCGTTGCTGGTGTAAACAACTTATATCTTTGTTTAAACTTGAAGCTATAGCAGGTGCACCAATGCCTGATGTCCAATCACACAACCTGACTGTGCTTGCGCAGCTGCTGAGATTGTGATCTTTATCTGGGTTATGTCGAGATGATTTGTTGGTTATCTGTGAACTACTGTTCATATTGTTGGCTTTGGAGACTAGCTGTTACATAGTGATGAGCAGAAATCCGGTTACCTGAAAGCAAAAGAAGAAACGATTCTTGGAAATGAGAATTGTCAAAAGTTATGTTGCATGCATGTGTGTGTGTGTGTGTGTGTGTGTGTGTGTGTGTGTGTGTGTGTGTGTGTGTGTGTGTATATATATATATATATATATATATATATATATATATATATATATATATATATAGGCAAGACACTACTATATGATGTGTACGATTTCTATTATGCAGACACTGAGCTCTATACTACTTCCTAGCCGTTCAGTTCCGTTGATTCGCTCAGCAACAACAACAAAAATCGCCACGTTCTACCAGCGTCCCCGAATGGGGAGCCTTAGGTTATAACTGTGACTTAGCATTGCTCGCCACCAAGTAACGGTGAAAAGAGCTGTTGCAGTGTTGAGGCGATCAGAGGTGATACCTAAAGCTGTCCACCTCCCAGCCATAGGGCGATCTGGAACGGAGACCTCTGATAAGTATCACCATAATCACCCCATTTAAAGAAGTATTGTACACCGTAGTAATTTGGTTTTTCACTACAACGCTTTGGCCCTGTGAACATACATAGACGCTTATCAGACCTTAGATCCTTTGTTTTCAAACAGAAACTGGGAAATACCCAGCAAGCTGACAGTTGTTGGTTGGTTAGTTGCGTATCCTTTACAGGACGTTGCAGAACCAACCCCAACAGCCCTTGGCTGTTGTGTAGTTTCTCTATGCAAATTTACGTCTAGCAGTTTGCTATTGCTTTCTGGACGGTTCGGTTCCCCTGATACCACTGTCGAAATCAACGCAAGGCGCATGGCCCGCAGCTGGGATCGAACCCGGCACCCCGGCATTACAAAGCGTTTGCATTGACTTAGCCACAGAGCCGGCAAGCTGACAGTAGATTTAAATATTACTCATAGAAACAGTAAGAAGAGAAATTGGACTCACTCCTACGAAAGCACACACATTGCAATGCTAGTATGAAGCAACATAGACTGCAATCACATAAAAGCAACCGTACTACTTTACTGATGTTAGGACTTTTGTTTTCGAAGCTCCACAATTTACGAGTCTGTCCTAACTCGAAGGTGCTAATATTGCTTACTTTAGAGGCAACGAGTTTCACTTTTATCCCTGATATTAAGCATTTGATAGGATATTTCTACTGAACATTTAAATACCTCATATTACCTACGAGCTACCACAATGAGAGTCGTGTTGATAAGACCCACGAAAAGGCGGAGTATTAGTGGTCGTAAAGACTAAAAATATTGAACAAACATTACTCCACGAACTCTAAGCATTTTTAAACATAATTCTGTTTGCTCTTTGTGTGTTTCTGTTTGTATGGATAAAAATATATGTTGTAATTGGTTTGTATAGAATTACTTGTACTTTCTGTTTTAGACGACCACAAATGACGTCACGGGACAGTCCAATATTTTAGAGGGTGGTAAGAGCGGGTTTTCCCATGTTTTCTGTGCTTTAGCACGTTTCTTTCAAGGCCACGTTTTTCGCGCGTTCACTTAAGAGCGCCCGACATTACAAAGTAGCCTGTAATCCAATTTTGTTAAAGTAATTTGGTACTTTCTTATTAGCCGACCACAAACAGGGAAAACCCACAGGTAACGTGACAGTCGAATTTTTCATGGGGTGGTAGATTAAGCGTATAGTTTTTGGTAACTTTAGTGTCAGGATTAGGGTTAATGTAACTGTGTTGTAGGGTTGAATCGAGTGTGTGATTTGCTTTTTATGGATTCTCTTCGAACTGTTTCTTTGTGTCAACTGGTGTTATGTGGAAAAGAAAGTTATTTAAAAAAAAAAGGGGGGGGGGGGGGACAGTATTTGTTCTATCAGTGTTTATTTTCTAGACAGTCTAGTCAAACTTATTAGGCCAGGAGTTGCTAGTCTGTTGCAGTGATTCCCAAACTGTGCACCGCGTCGTCCCGGGGAGCTGTGACGTCTTCACAGGGGGCCGCGAAATGTTCGAAGATACGCTAGCTTTTTTTTTTTTTTAATCTCTTACATACGAATAGTCATACTTTTACTTAGGTTAGGGCGCCGTGGAAAATTTCATTGAAAAAAAGGCGCTGCGACTAAGAAAAGATTGGGAAACCGTAGTCTATTGTCTACAAAGTCAGCATGATTAACTCAAAAGCTTTCCCGTTTGGTTATCATGCATGATGTTATTGTAAGATTATGTAGAATTAATAAGTGCACCCCATTTAGCTTTTGTGGGCTACAGTTAATTATCTCATATAGGTTAGTTGCCTATCCTTTACAGGACGTTGTAGAACCAACCCCAGCAGCCCCTGGCTGTTGTGTTGTTTTTTTCTAGACAAATTTATGTCCAGTAGTTTGCCATTGCTTTATGGGCGGTCGGCTTTCTTGATACCACTGTCGAAACCAACGCAAGGCACATGGCCCGCAGCTGGGATCGAACCCGGCATCCTGGCATTACGAAGCGTTGGCATCGACTTAGCCACAGAGCCGACTAATTAGCTCCTATGAAAGCAGAAAGACAAGTAGAAGGTTTCGAACCTACTGTGTTGTTCATGCTAATGTGTATGGCTTTTATCTCTTAACGAAAATAAGTCCTTAAAACAACTCATACGATCCTCTCCCATCCTTTGCGGTTCTTTCCGCCCCACCCAAAAGTGGTAATCATATCCTTCTAACTCTCTTCTACATGCATGTTTAAATCTCTCTATTTCTTTTGCACTGCTGGTATCTTTTGAATGACTTTATAGCTATACTGTACCAGTAATGTTTTTTTTTTTTTTAACGCATATATTCACTTTTATTTTATGAGAATGTATGTATGTATGTATGTATATATGTATGTATGTATGTATGTATGTATGTATGTATGTATGTATGTATGTATGTATGTATGTATGTATGTATGTATGTATGTATGTATGTATGTATGTATGTATGTATGTGTGTGTGTGTATGTATGTATATATGTATGTATGTATGTATGTATGTATGTATGTATGTATGTATGTATGTATGTATGTATGTATGTATGTATGTGTATGTATGTATGTATATGTATAAAATATATATGTATATATATATATATATATATATATATATATATATATATATATATATATATATATTTTTTTTTTTTTTTTTTTTGGCCCACTCACCACATAACAATGAAAAAACTTACCATAATTATCGGCTTAAACAAGTCGCATTTTGAAGGTCGCCTGGTTTCCCAACCTTTCATAATTTTTTCTTTGTATCGGAGCCCCTGTTGGTAGTTGTTTATAGTTTACGTAAATTGTTTTCACTACACCAACTCCAATTGTAGGTTTCAAAGGGTGAGGCGGGTGGGGGGGGGGGGGGTTAAAAAAAAACCACTATCCCCCAACAAGCGTAACGTAATAAGACAATAAAGGTTTGCTGAAATCGGATGTCTTAGGCTGAAAGGGGCATATATCGCAGCCTAGCTGTGAGCTGCAATACAAAAAATGACAACCTTATAATTGTTAATACAGAAGAAGAAGAAAGAAGAATAAGAAGAAAAAGAATTCTTTTTCTTTTCTTTTTCTACTCCACTTCCTCCTCCACCTTTGCGTTAACCAAATGTAAACTCCAGCGGAAAGTACTGATTGTTCGTCCACTTCTGGACTTCAATCTTGTTTCAGAACATGAGTTTTGCATGCACATTCGCTTTACAGATATGAGTTATTTGTACACAGACTGCTAGTGTGCCCACACAGAAACAATACATTAAAAAGTTTAATTGAATATATCAAGTAAAAAACAAAATTATTAAAACGTGAAACTGAGTCTTCGTTGCGAGAATATACAATTAACAAAAAGTTACCCACTCTATTAGAACTTGTTATTTATTGGATCTCTTGGCCAATAAATATTCATTTCCGTATGTTCCAGATGCTTGAGTCTAGAAAAATACCTTTAAAAAAATGTTAGACCTACCAGAGAGCGGCGTAACAGGGCCAGTGACCAGTTAGGTACGAAGCGGTCTTTCCAAACCAGAAATATAAAAGGCCGAATTAACAAGTCTGCTTAGATTCCACATTCTCAGACCTCGTAAAACATATAAGCTATGTAACCACTAGAAATGAAATACTTAGGACTTTGTGGGGCCAGTATTTCACTACGTCTGTTATAAAACGACTACTGAAAAGCAAATTCTTTGAGTAATAATGAATCCATTTGTGCGACAACGAAAAAATGTTTAATATGTCGCTAACGTGACATGATATACGAAAAGTGAACCCGCTAATGACATCCGTTTCTGAAATAAAGTAATTTTACACCAGCGCATTAATACAGTTAAATACATGAGCGTGTTTTCGCGAATGGTAGTTTCGAAGCAAAAGAAAAAGAACAAACTTTCCTTCTTTGTGTTTTTACATGCTTGTGATCGTTGTATACACTGTATCCTGCGAGACAGTGCCAGAAGATAAGTTGTAGACAAGAGCTCACTGGCAATAATTATGTTTACTTAATGTTCGTGTAATTCCCCTGTTAAAGTCTACGCCAGAAGGTGTGACTGAACTTCAGTTTATGAAAGTAGACTTATCTATTGTAAATTCCAGTTTATATATGCATTTAGTTTGGTAAAGACCCAGTTCCTAATAGTATCATCATTATCAGAGAATATCCTGCCTGTCATAACTCTAGTCAGGGTTATAATCAATGCCATAACTCTAGTCAGGGTTTTAATTAATGTCATAACTATAGTCAGGGTTATAATCAATGTCATAACTTTAGTCAGGGTTTTAATTAATGTCATAACTATAGTCAGGGTTATAATCAATGCCATAACTCTAGTCAGGGTTTTAATTAATGTCATAACTATAGTCAGGGTTATAATCAATGTCATAACTCTAGCCAGGGTTTTAATTAATGTCATAACTTTAGTCAGGGTTATAATCAATGTCATAACTCTAGCCAGGGTTATAATTAATGTCATAACTCTAGTCAGGGTTATAATTAATGTCATAACTCTGGTCAGGGTTATAATCAATGTCATAACTCTAGTTAGAGCTATAATCAATGTCATATTTCTAGTCAGAGTTATAATCAATATCATAACTCTAGTTAGAGTTATAATCAATGTCATAACTCTACTTAGGGTTATAATCAATGTCATAACTTTAGTTAGAGTTACAATCATTTTTTTTTTCTATCTCTGGCAATAGGCACTGGTATGCGGTAACGCCCTCTTGTTTGAGGCCTCATTTTACGACGCTATTGTAATAGGCACTTTAAAGTTTTTGGTGAGTACCGGTACATTTTATCTAGGGGAAAAAAAAAACTCTGGGTATAATTAGGAAAATAAAGGCTGCACTCTTACAATCCTTACCCACATAGGACTCAAGGCTGAGCTGAGTTGATCACAGAACTGACATAACAGCATTTGGGACCCTCCCATAAGCCTTCTGTCCCCGTCTTTATCAGACAGCACAGAGTTCTAATTCCACTGGTACGAGTAGTTGTTTTATTGTGTGCCTATTTTACCTCTCCTCTAAGTACTTAGTGTCCGTCAGTTTACTGGCTGCACCATTCTCACAGGGCTGTAATGAGTGACCTATTTATGTTTTCTCGTTGGATTAGTTTTACGATAGTTTCCCCAGAGAAAGTAGATCACGTTCCTCTGAAAACTTTGTTGGACTAGTCTACCTTGCTGGGCGTTACGGGTGTGCCGCTCTCTTGTTTGCTTTTTGGGATGTCTTGCATTTACGTTTTTATCCCGAGAAAGAGAATGCATGTGACATAAGTTTTATCACTCTCTAAAGGGGCTGTGTGTTAGACCAAGTTTGTCGATGTTTTTGGAGTGTTAAAAGAGCTGGCATGCTAAAATATAGAACACGCGATATTAACAGCATGGGGGAACACCCCCGTCACCTTGTGTCAAGGCCACGTCGCTCCAGATCGACAACCAGAAGTGAGCTAGGCTGAAGGTCGACCAATCAGACGTGAGCTAGTGGGGAAGACTGAGTAAATGTGGAGACAAACGTTTAACTAACCTCAGGTTGTTCTCTTGTCTCAAAGAACAGTGACCACATATAGCTTATAGTGCAACAATTCATCACTCAGAGTTGTCGAAACAGTCAATCTGTTCACATGTTCGTGATAATAAGATGATGACAGGGAGTGTGAGGACGTTTGAGAGAAACTTTGAGAGAGAGGCCAAATATGTTGGGTGAGAATTGCATTCATGAAATCGAAAAGACCGCGCATAATATAACGGAATGGAGGAATATACTTCAAGCTTTACATTACAAAAAAGCAACATGATGGCGATGATGATGTGTGTCCGCCTGTGTGTGCATACAAACAACTGGGTAAAGATCAATGACGGTTAAAGAAAATCGATACAAGTTCAAAAAGCCACACCGCCAGGCAGGAAATGAAACTGGGATTAATTCCAAATGAATATACTCCACGCTAAAACACGTTAAATCCATTCTTGCACACATAATGGTTTACTGGAGCGTCACCAGTTTTCCAGACTCACCGACCGATATTTGAAACTCTACACGAGGAATAAGAAACAACCAGAATCGAAATACAACAATAAGGAAAATATACATTGTTATTATTCGAGTCTTATAGTGCGTTTCAAAACTCATGCCGTCAAATTTTAACAAACATCTCGTAAACTCCTGTATGGAACAACAGGAGTTTATGCACGTGGCCTTAGATTTCCCAAGTTTCTTATAATTTACAGTTGTACAAGGGCTGCTGTTTTCTTAAAGTGGCGAATTTTTTTTTAAATCTTTGACTAATAATGTGTGCACCCCTACAAAAAAAGAATCTCTCTGGCCCGCCGAGGTGTAGCGAGTTGCCCGCGGATCACTGCTGGTTGTGTTGAATTAATGGTCTTTCTACTCTGGGACTCGGACCTCTGGCCCATAACGATCACGATGTTGGCCCCTGAGTAAACTTAAATTGACTAACTTAGTTGAATAGCTCTGGATGTAAGTATTCAGAGTATGACATAGAAACAGAAAGCATAACAGAAACTACTTGCATTTAGCTATACTATAATGTAGTCACATAATCCACGTAAATCTATTAATTTAGTATGAATTAATTTAGACAGTTTTCTTTTCTTTAATGATTTATCCAGCAAGGATGCATCGTTTTAAATATTTCTTTAGTTATTCAGAAAACATTTGCCACAGATGGAAGCGCGTTGGAAGCAATGTTTACTTTAGAACAACCTTCACCACAGACACCACCTATTTCATCATTGAAATATACGTGTAAACTGCATGAAACAATATGCCTAAGCAATTTTCTTTTTATGTTTGCTGGTAAAGTCTTGCACGCAGCACACTGAATATTTGTGTTCAGCTTACTAGAGACAAATCCAGCAATATATACCAGGGACTCCTCTGAACCTTCCGAAACCAATAATTTACAGTCATTTGATATTATGTGAAAAAAAAAATACCTTGCTTAAGTCAAGATGAACAGTATCAATAATTATATCATCCCAATTTTACAATTTACTGCTGCTAAGAAACTCTGAAAGGTCAATTATAGGAACATCTAAAAAAAAGCCATTCATTTACTTTTTGATCACAATTACGATTATTATGTGATACACGTAAATCTGGAGTTTATGGAGAGGCTGGTACTTTCACCGATAAATAGGGTGGAAGATCTGAAAAGACAGTTGGATAAGCATCTTCTTTCAAAGCGGGGTTCTTTCTTGGGGAGTATTAGCTAAATTCCAGATATGTCTATGTATTTATCAGACACAAAAATATCTGACGTACGAAAATGTTTCATACATACTACACTGGTTTTTCCACGAGTCTAATTTTTCAGTAAGATTTTTTTCCCCAGCCATTGTCTCTTAAAAGAGAATCCGAAGGAAATCTAAACACACTCACATATTCACTAGAAAGGTCATAATTTGAGCGACACTCAGGTACGGAACATTTGACAGGTATTATCGATGAAAATCAAATAACTGAAGATAAATCCAAAGTGAATGACACAAATAACTTACTAAATCTAATCCTTGAAACACCACTTATAAGTGAACCAGAAGTGAAGTTGAAACCACTTTTTTAAAAGTTATAGATATTACATTGCGACAAGAAAAATAAAACCGAACTCACACTGAAACACATGTGTCATCCATTCTGACTTTGAGTAAGGAAGTGACGTCACCAAATTAGCACCAGGCCTATACTGCCGACCGCCACGGTCCATCTAACAACAAACCGGATACTTTTGCTGTAGATGACCACTCGAGAGTGAAATGCTCATGAAACGCCTGTTCATTTTTGTTAGGCGGCTCCTGGTGTCTTGTCTCTTGTGTGGTCTTCCTCTTGCTCTGTGTTCATTATATTTTCAAGCGTGGTTCTCTGTGGCAGCTGGTGTCAGGGCATTCTGGTCAGGTGGACAAACCATCTCATTTGTTTTTCTCTAATGAATTGTATGACTGGTTTCAGTCTTAGTCTTCTTCTAATTTCTTCATTTTTGACTTTATCTTTTCTTGTGACCCCGGTAGCTCTCCTAAGACACCTTATCTCTGTTTTTTTACGATCTTCTGCTTATTGGTTGTAGTAAGGGTCCATGTTTGGCACTGGTAGCACAATGTCGGTCAAAGAATCGTTTTTTTTAAGACCTGCCTGTGACTAAAAGAGTAAATGAATCAGATGACCGAGGCATCAGAATTTTACTTCACACAGCATGAAATACCGGTTCTATCCACGATAATACCCAATGGTCTAAAAACAAAATTTGCCTCGCTAATACATACATGTCGACTGTTTAAAAAGCTGCGCCGTTTCATCAGCCTGAGGGAAAAACAATACCCGGGCACAAAAGGCTAGCCTGGAAGTCTCCTTGGTGTAGCGACTAGACGCGATCAGAAGGTCGTGGTTCAGGTCTTGAGCCGGACTTTTTTTTCTTCAAAATAATGACCTTGGCTCTCTTGTCGACCCACCCTTGAGTGGTATTAGGTGCAGTAAAGGCGACTGGTGTGATGTTGATCACACACCACATATGTAGACATTTATATTTATAACTAACACAATGTAACGCACTCTCCTATAACATCGTTACTGCCTCGTGCGGCCACGAATATCCATATCCATTTCCATATCCATGTGTTAAAGTTACTTCCGAATAAAAGACATCCAATCAAATAAATACCCTTAGACCTACCTGATCAATGACACTTTGAATGGCGTAATCTATACATTATAGATTTTTGCAACACTGTAATCTCTGAATTCATCGAGCTGGCTCTCACAAAAAGAAATGAGAGACAAATAAATGTAGAAGTCCCACTCTTCCCTTCAGAAGCCGTTGTGGTGGTGCGGTTGGAAGCTCGCCTGCCGATCCGTGGATTTCGGTCCTGACGGAGTCGGGCAGTTTTAGAAATTACCTTGGCTAGCAGCTGGTTACACCCATAAATGGATACTAGGGGAAATCCTGGAATGTCGAAATCAGCGACCAGGTCACCCATTTGCTGGCGGGTAAACGACTTCATCACTGGTCGGGACAGTATTTGGGTCTGTTTTCTTTGATCACATCAACACTGCAAGAGCCCTTTTCATGGGTACTTGGTCTCAGCCCCTAGTACCCTGTCCCAGCCATTAGTTCCGCTGTCTCAGCCCCTAGTACCACTGTCTCAACCACTAGTACTGCTGTTTCAGCCCCTAGTACCACTGTCTCAACCACTAGTATCACTGTCTCAGCCAGTAGTTCCTCAGTCTCAGCCAATCGCTGTCTCAGCCACAAGTACCACTCTCTCAACCACTAGTACTACTCTCTCAACCACTAGTACTACTCTCTCAACCACTAGTACTACTCTCTCAACCACTAGTACCGCTGTCTCAACCACTAGTACCGCTGTCTCAACCACTAGTATCGCTGTCTCAACCACTAGTACTGCTGTCTCAGCCACAAGTACTACTCTCTCAACCACTAGTACTCTCTCTCCCTAGAAAACTCTCAACCACTAGTACCGCTGTCTCAACCACTAGTACCGCTGTCTCAACCACTAGTATCGCTGTCTCAACCACTAGTACTGCTGTCTCAGCCACAAGTACTACTCTCTTAACCACTAGTACTACTCTCTCAACCACTAGTACCGCTGTCTCAACCACTAGTACCGCTGTTTCAACCACTAGTATCGCTGTCTCAGCCACTAGTATAGCTGTCTCAGGCCACATACCACCTCTCAACCACTAGCCTACTCCTCAACCACTTGTACACTCTCTCAACCACTAGTACCAGCTGTCCTCAACCACTAGTACCGCTGTCCCTCAACCACTAGTATCGCTGTCCTCAACCACTTGTTCACTGCTGTCTCAGCCACAAGTACTACTCTCTTAACCACTAGTACTACTCTCTCAACCACTAGTACCGCTGTCTCAACCACTAGTACCGCTGTTTCAACCACTAGTATCGCTGTCTCAACCACTAGTATCGCTGTCTCAACCACTAGTATCGCTGTCTCAACCACTGGTACTATTGTCTAAACGCCACGGAAACAGTCGTTTTGTTTCTTTAAAGTACAAGATTACAATTTGTTCTTTTTTAAAGTACAAGATTACAGTTTGTTGTCCTTTAAAGTACAAGATTACAGTTTGTTGTCCTTTAAAGTACAAGATTACAGTTTGTTGTTCTTTAAAGTACAAATTACTTTTGTTGTTTCTTTTGAACGTACAAAGATTACTTTGTTGTTCTTTAAAGTACAAGATTACAATTTGTTGTTCTTTAAAGTACAAGATTTACTTTGTTGTTCTTTAAAGTACAAGATTACAGTTTGTTGTTCTTTAAAGTACAAGATTACAATTTGTTGTTCTTTAAAGTACAAGATTACAGTTTGTTGTTCTTTAAAGTACAAGATTACAGTTTGTTGTTCTTTAAAGTACAAGATTACAATTTGTTGTTCTTTAAAGTACAAGATTACAATTTGCATAATCATACTCCAAAAGTTTCGCTGCGAAGTGGTTAAGCCTCTTGGTCATGGGCTCGTTTCACGTTTGCGACATTCATTTACAGTTCGTCAACAGAGCTACGGCGTTAATGCTTTGTGTGACAATCTAGGCAGGCGGTCAGCCGTATTGAGGAGTGACAGACCGAGGTATATGGGAATAAACCTGGTGCCATGAAGTCGATTCGCTAGACTTTAAACTGTAAGGTTATACCCCAAACAATTCCTTATGTGTAAATAGAAGAAATGGCAGACAGCGGGTTACTTTTGCAATCGTTGCATATATTATCTAAAAGAAAAATCAAAGATGTTTTTTTAAATTTTGAATATGAAATGTATAAATTCAAGCAGCTTGTATCGAACGGTAATAAGATACAGAAGATGACAATATACTGGTTACTGGGTTGTATCGAACGGTAATAAGATACAGAAGATGACAATGTACTGGTTACTGGCTTGTATCGAACGGTAATAAGACAAAGAAGATGACAATGTACTGGTTACTGGCTTGTATCGAACGGTAATAAGACACAGAAGATGACAATATACTGGTTACTGGCTTGTATCGAACGGTAATAAGACAAAGAAGAAGACAATATACTGGTTACTGGCTTGTATCGAACGGTAATAAGATACAGAAGATGACAATATACTGGTTACTGGCTTGCATCGAACGGTAATAAGATACAGAAGATGACAATATACTGGTTACTGGCTTGCATCGAACGGTAATAAGATACAGAAGATGGCAATATACTGGTTACTGGTTTGCATCGAACGGTAATAAGATACAGAAGATGACAATATACTGGTTACTGGCTTGCATCGAACGGTAATAAGAACAGAAGATGACAAATATACTGGTTACTGGCTTGCATCGAACGGTAATAAGATACAGAAGATGGCAATATACTGGTTACTGGTTTGCATCGAACGGTAATAAGATACAGAAGATGACAATATACTGGTTACTGGCTTGCATCGAACGGTAATAAGATACAGAAGATGACAATATACTGGTTACTGGCTTGCATCGAACGGTATAAGATACAGAAGATGACAATATATACTGGTTACTGGCTTGCAATCGAACGGTATATAGATACAGAAGATGACAATATACTGGTTACTGGCTTGCATCGAACGGTAAAATTAGATACAGAAGATGACAATATACTGGTTTACTGGCTTGCATCGAACGGTAATAAGATACAGAAGATGACAATATACTGGTTACTGGCTTGCATCGAACGGTAATAAGATACAGAAGATGGCAATATACTGGTTACTGGCTTGTATCGAACGGTAATAAGACAAAGAAGATGTCAATATACTGGTTACTGGCTTGTATCGAACGGTAATAAGACAAAGAAGATGTCAATATACTGGTTACTGGCTTGTATCGAACGGTAATAAGACAAAGAAGATGACAATATAGTGGTCACATCTTGAGAATAAATGGATGCAGAATCGCTAAACCTGCACTAAAATTAAAAACAAATGGGTTAAGCAAATGAGGATATCCAAAACAAACATTGAGACGCACTTTTATTAGACGAG
The DNA here is from genome assembly GCA_905116865.2 of Candidula unifasciata. Classification (NCBI taxonomy): domain Eukaryota; kingdom Metazoa; phylum Mollusca; class Gastropoda; order Stylommatophora; family Geomitridae; genus Candidula; species Candidula unifasciata. The sequence goes on along the minus strand of CAJHNH020002386.1, from coordinate 11,884 downwards.
ACGGGTGCTGGTTTGGATTCTCTGCATGATATTAAATTGACGCAACAGGTTCAAACGGAAAGGAGGGTTAAACAACGAGCCCTATGTGACGTATAAACAGGATGTTATGATGATGATGGTGATGACAATAATGATGATGATGATGATGATAATACTGATGATAATGATGGTGATGTTGGTCTTGGTGATGGTGATGATGGTGGGGGTGGTGATGATGATGGTAATAAAAATAATGATGGTGATGATAGTGGTGGTGATGATGATGATGACGGTGATAGTGATAATGATGGAGATGGTTATGACGATGATTGTGATGGTGATTATGATAATGATGATAATGATGATGATGATGATGATGATGACGGTGATGATGATAATGATGGTGATGGTTATGACTATGATGGTGATGATGATAATGATGATGATGATGACGAGGACAAAGATGATGATCTTCTTCTTATCGTTTACTGGTTGTAAACTCAGACAGAAAGTTTTGCTTGTTCACCCACAGCTGGACTTGGGTCTTGTTCCAGAATGGAGTTCTGCATGCTTTTCCGTTTCACAGATGTAACTTATCTGTACGCAGACTAATGGTTGATAGCCTCTCAGGCAGATGCACTCCGACTTGAATTAATCACCCCTAATTAGTAGATTGTACCACTTCGACTAAGGAGGTACAAACAAAGTATTAGTTCTCGCTCTTCAGGCCTCCAAGAAGATAACATTTGTTTCCCCCCCCCCCCCCCCCGGCCCATTTTTCCTTTCCCAAGGGATGTTATTTGGGGTGCGAGTGAACAATGCGGAGGCACAAGTAGATCATTACGGTCTGAGGAGATTGGCGCTGCGAGGAAGCACCAGCGAATCTGGTCGACGCTCAGTACTCAAGGGCAAGGTGAGACGGATACACAATCAGACAGTTACTGGTACCTTCGGAGTTAGAACTCTTCTCTTGCTGCTTAATATAGGGACGGGCGCTTTAATGACTGTCCCTACTGCTAGGATGTCGATTTTTAATTCACATTCAACATTCCCCTAAGGAAAGCCCGCCTTTCTTCCTATGTATAAACTACTTGTGTAACGTTGAGTCTATATTAATAAATCCAGTAAACAGATAACCTTCTGTCTGTGCTCACATTTGAATCTCAGACAGACAGTCGATCCGTCCCGCTTTCATACTTGACTATGCAGGTGGATACCGTCTGTTGAAAGGCGCGGTGAAAGGCCTAATGCGTATGCTCAGGAAGATAGAGATGTGCTGGGTCCAAAGACAGTGATCGGAGTCTCTGAGGCGGTAGCCGCTGAAACATCAGTTTCATATTTGTGCCAGGGCATACGGGTGTGCAAGCAAATGAGCAAGCTGATAAGCTTGCAGGTAAAGCTACTGTGAAGGGCAACCGAGCCGTGGACCAGACTCAGTGATCTATGAGAAGTAAAACGTTTGCGAGTACCATGGGATGACTGAATCTACAACCATGACCAGACTGCAAGAAAAACGTTTAAAAGAGTGTGACCAAACATAAACTCTATGCAGGAGGCAAAAGAATAATACTGGTGTCCTCAGTCGCTACAAGCTGAGGGATTTTAATGGGGAAGGGATCCGAGCACTTTTGGACTGAATGGTTCGACGTTTGCGGACAATCCCATTTACGGCTCTGTCTTCCAGAGCTTTTGGCGTTATTCCTTTGTTGATCGTTTTAGACTTATCGCACATAGGACACATTTATAATGCTCCAGTCGATTCCTGAGTATGTCTCCAAGTGTTTTTAGGCTAACAACTCCTATTCAATTGCTCTTTTGGTATATGCATAGCATGTTTAGTCACAATAATGCCTCCCCTCTATGTGTATTTTTTTACTGGCATAAATATCAAACATAAAGAGGAGCGTACGACAAGGATACAATCAGACAGTTACTGGTACCAAAGGAATTTTAACTCTTCGCTTGCTGCTGAAGATGGGGACAGAGCGCTTATGTGGGTGTCCCGAGTGCTGTGATGTCGATTCCTAATTCAAAATTCAACAATTTTGACTTGTTTTCATAATACACTGAGGATGAAGACAACTGGAACATGTTGTGACCACTGGCGATTGGGGAAAAGGAGCCAGAGAAAAACAACTCGAGACGATTTATGACAGCCTTCTATCATATAGTATATCACCGGTACAAACTCAAGACCCAAATGGATACATGCTGTCAAAGAACGCTTATTGCGGAGACACATGATCGCCTACATCAGTCGACAAGGCACTTGATGATTTTACTGACGATTGCGTCATCTTTATTCCCCAATCGGAAATGCTACAACAGAACTTGAAATGCGCAGATTATTATCATTTTACGACTTATTCCTCTTCTGTGCCTATTTGCCTATTTTCATTGGAAACTATGGAAACGGAAATTTTGAGAACATCACAAAACAACACGGCCACAATTCACAAACTTGCGCCATAAGAAAACTATGAATGATGATTGTAAACGGCCATTTTGTTTAGAGACATGCTTTTGACATTTAGACAAGGTTTGCAAGATATTCAGAAGTAACCTTACACAATATGCACTTTGACTTGAAAGCTTTTCTTCTTTAGCCATTCCGATCTCTTGAGGTTCATTGCTGCAGATATTTGCTCGCCTCCCTTCATCTCTATGGTTGGCCTTCTCTTTCCAGTTGGTGACGCCAAGTGTGTGCAGGTCTGTCTGGACATTATCTCTCCATCGTCTTCTTGGTCTCCCTCGTGGTCTACGACCATTCATCTCCCTGGTGTATACAGTTTTTACTTCTCTGTCATCTGACATTCTTTCAATATGCCCCAACCATTTCAGTCTATACAAACCAATTCACCAGACTTGTTCAAGGCTCTCAAAGAAGTGATGCTTCCAATAATAGATGAGAAGAAAAATGCTCTGCAAATCTGCCAATTGAGTAAAATGTACTTCTTCGAACTTCCGGGTCAGAATCCACAAGACTGCTCGACACTGTGAAAATGTTTACTCGGTCAGACTCAAAACAATTCTCTGAGAACCATATGAACACTTTATATTCTAATTATAACCCTGAGGATTGAACAGAATATTTTTCTGAACACAACAACAACAACAACAACAACAACAACAACAACAACAACTACTACTACTACTACTACTACTACTACTACTACTACTACTACTACTACTACCACCACCACTACCACTACTACTACTACCACCACTACCACCAACACCACTACTACTACTACTACTACCACAACTACTACTACCACCACCACCACCACTATTGCACCAACAACAACAACAACAACAACAACTACTACTACTACTACTACTACTACTACTACTACTACTACTACTACTACTACTACTACTACTACTACTAACTACTACTACTAACTACTACTACTAACTACTACTACTAACTACTACTACTAACTACTACTACTAACTACTACTACTACTACTACTACTACTACTACTACTACTACTACTACTACTACTACTACTACTACTACTACTACTACTTTCAAGATTGTAAATATATATTCTACAGTCCGTCGATTACAGAAGCTGGTCATCCTTTGCATGCTGTATCTGAGTCTGATATTTATATGCATTACATACTTCACGTCCGAAGATCTGTCCATGCAGCAGCAGCAACACCAGCTTCCCTGTACGTCCCCATCAACACAACCAGCGGCCTACAGGCTTACCAGAAACGCTGGGTGGGATTTCCAGAACTCAGCCATGTTCAGTGCACCCCCCTGTTCCGCAAGTCGACCAGAAATCAGTCTTTACCCTAGATTTCTGCCTCGAATCACCGCCTCCACGTTGGGTCTAGAGAGTCAAGACTGCCCCCAGTTTCTGGAGAAGTATGGATTCAACCGGTATACGCCAGTCACGGATGAGGAGATTCAGTTCCCACTAGCATACATCATACTCTTTCACAAGGACCTTCATCAGGTGGGTCGTTCAAGTTTCTAAGTTTATCTAATTTTTCTCTACGCTCACCGTTAAAAAAGGTAGACTATGTTTGCAAACATGTGCGATGAGAGGCTGGACGAACGGTTAGAACACGTGGATCTCATACGGGAGACCTTGGTTCGAATCCTCAGTAAGGCTAGGGATTTTGTTTTCTGTAGGAAGCTTAATAAAAATGTCACCTGCACAGTCCGTGGCGACAGCACTAGTCATGCGACCCTAAATCCTCAGACTCAAATGCACTCCTGCCATCACCGGAAAAGTGGTATAATAAAGGCAGAAATGGGCCGTTTTCAGCAATTGACAGTTCAAGCTGCGATATCTACGTCTTTAAGCCCAACACATCCAATTTGAGCAAATATCTGATTCGACGTCTTTTACGGCATGTTTCAAGGGAGCAAACGGTCTTTTCCCCCCTTCGACTCTCCACCCAATGGAGCTCCGGCACACACTCGGGGAGGTTTGTGTATATCAGATTTAATTAACGCTGGCTATGACTTGGCAGTTTTTATTGCAGTTTCCTAATTTCTATATATCAGTGCTGCGGAAATTATGGGCTAATCTTGAGGATTATCGGATATAAGGACAGTTGCTGGATAACATCATGGCCATGACCACACCTCCCAAAGTGAGAACACAAGAAGGCATGTCTGATATGCTTACATTCAGTACAGGAGTGAGGCTCTCCTCTCTTATTTAATATTACATGGATAGAATATCAAAAGAAACCTGATTTAAAGCTGTCGAGCGAGAAAATCCAGAAAATAAGGAACTTTACTTTCCAGACAATAAATGAGCTACAATTTGCAGATGATCGGTGACTGTTCTACAATGAGGGGAGTAGACATCAAGAACATTTAAACAAGCTAAGTTCAGCATGCAGAAGATATAACATGCAAATAAATACTACCAAAAACTGAAGTCATGCAGGTCACCAGCATTTCTAGTCCGCTACATAGGGTGTTGAATGGTAGCTGTCTGAAGCATGGCAAAAGTGAATGGACGTCGCCTAGTGCCGCAAAGCCTTTTATATGATATCACGTCTAATTTGAGAATGGAGGTGAAGGCAGTCTCTACCGCCTTCCGCTGGCTTGAGATTAGCTGTACACACATGCCGTGATTGTTTCTGACTTACAGAGCATGTTAAGAGAAGTATTAACCGGCGTGCAGAGTGGCAAGCATCACTTCAGAGGTGCCAGGTAGTTAGCATCCTTTGGATTTTTTCTCCAGGATATGCCGGTGTGTTGGGAAATAAGCAGACAGATTGACTGGCTGGTTCTGCACTACGGGTGATGAATTGATGTATGATAAGTTAGATATTGTGAGGACCCTTTGGGAACGGGCGAACAGTGGGGATCCACAGATAGATCAATACTGTCTGAGGAGAATGGAGCTGCGAGGAGTTACCAAGGGATTTGGCTGATGCTCAACACTTAAGGGAAAGGCGAGACGGATAAACAGTCAGACAGTTACTGGTGCCATAAGAATTTGAACTCTTCGCTTGCTGCTTAAGATGGGGACTGAGCACTTATGAAAATGTCCCGAGTACTGTGATGTCGATTCTTAATTCAACATTCAACATTATGTCTAAAGCAAGTTGAGGAATTTGAATATTTAGGAAGTATCTAGGAGGTTGGAAGAATAGATCGGGAGATAGAAACAAGATTCGAACGAGCCAATGCATTTACATACCAACTGACACCGTTATTAGACATTTAAACATAAGTATGAGCGCCAAAAAAAAAAAAAAAAAAACAGGTTATATACAGCATATTCATACTAACACTGTGCTTCAGTGCCAGACTTGGACATTATCTTAGACTAACCTACGTAAAGTTAACAACTGTAAAATGAGATGCTAAAAAAAAGCTGTAAAATGAGATGCTAAAAAAAAGCTGTAAAATGAGATGCCTAAGAAAAGCTGAAAAATGAGATGCCTAAGAAAAGCTGTAAAATGAGATGCCTGAGAAAAGCCACAAACTTAACCATCCGAGACAAAGTTGATATTGTCAGACGCAGCAAATTCATGGAGGACCAGAAGATCAAATGATTTGGTCATTAAGTAAGAATGCAGCCAGAACAACTACCAAGGCGGGCGTTGCACGTGAAAGGATCTGAAGTGAAAGCAAGAGGCCGTCCAATTTGTAAATGAACTGATAACATTAACGAGCTGTTCCATTGACACGGAATGACAGTAGCGATAGCTGCCCATCAAGCAACGGTTCCTCCGCACAACGCTTAACGGCAGAAGTGGAAACTGATGATGATGATGATGTTGCGGAGTAATAGATTTGGTAGCAAACTGTTTTGTGTTAATTAGCACGATAATTTATGCATCGAACAGGACAGAAAACAATGGCAAACTACTAAAATATAAGCAACGTATTACCGCAAACAGCCGATACATGCTGGCGTTGGTTTTCAGCCCCCAGAAAAGAAAAGGAGCTTATCAATGTCAAGAAAGTAAAAGATGCCTACCCTCTCTCTTTTCCCCCTCCATTTTCCCCTACGCCGCCCCAGCCACCATGTACCTATGGTTAATAACAAGTACTGTATGCTCTATATGGTTTATAAACCCAGTTCTCCTTGACAAGCATGTTATAAAAGGCGATTACTGAAATCGGATGTGTTGATCCACAGGGTGCACATGTGAAGCTTAGCTCGAACCTATGTCAGAGGGTATCAGTCTCTCTTTGTGAGCTAACGAGGAGAGAGAGAGAGAGAGAGAGAGAGAGAGAGAGAGAGAGAGAGAGGGGGGGGGGGGACTTTTATCAGGCTTCACTCTGCCGAAGTTCTCCATCAACGAGTTTATCACGCTGCAAATCATAAGACGTAGCTGCTACTCTCGGGCAAGAAATCAAATGGTCATCGGTTCTTAGGTCCTTCGGCTTAGATTTGTTCGCATTCATTATAATGTTTCACACTACCAAAGTGTCCAGCCAAGTACTAGCTACTAGGGGATCTGGCCGACGCCCAACACTCAAGGAAGGGCGAGACGGACATGCAATGAGATTGTTACCAATACCATCGGGACTGGAACTGTGCGCGTGCTGCTGAAGATGGGAACGAGGCGTGTTTGGGAATGTCCCGATGCTATGATGTGGGCTCTTTATCTTAGCTCAAACTGAAATGACACGGAATGTTGAATGTTGAATTAAGAATCAACAATATAGCACTCGGGGCACTCCGCCACCATCTTTTATTTTTGCCCCAAAAAGAAAAAAAAATCTCCAGCCCTACTGAGGATTCAACCTGGATCTCCGACATAGCAGCCCAGCGTTCTATCCATTAGGTCAGCCGCTTTTCATGTTCTTAAGCATTCTATATTGCACACCCTAACTTTAACACAGAGACACAATATCGACACAGGAAGTTGGCACAAACCTTTCTAGTTAATTTTCGGCTCACCTCCGAGCTTCGTCCCCATATTATGCCGGCCCAACAAATACCTTAACAGAGCCTCAGTCGTGTGTAAAATGCGCACTTCCTCTGACGAACACATCGCGGCAAAACTAGGATTACTGTCCGTTGACAATTTCGAGGAACGCAATAATACACAAGATAATAGCGACATGACGGGGAGACCACTCGCTACGCGCGGCGCGGACGGGGGTGGGGGTTAAACTTGATTTCTGGGACTCACGAGCAGCAGCTCCTGCAACTTCCTCCAATTTATTTGTGTGTGAGTCACAGCCATCTACTTTAGCGCCGCGCGTAGCGGTGCGGGGAATATTGTCGACGGTGCGGCATCGTCGCAAAAACAGGTCCGCAGTTAACATATCGCTGAGACCCTCTTAGAGTATTTGTTTACCCTCGAGAATATTGGCCCGTTATTTGGAGGTAACCCTAGTTTTGCCACGATTTGTTTCTCGGCAGGCACTCTACATTTTACATACGACTGAGACCCTGTTAAGGTATTTGTTTGGCTGCCATAATATAGGGACGAAGTTCGGAGGAGAGCCAATTTTCTAGTCATTTTTCTAGTCAATGTACTGTTTACTGGCATACTAGAATCTTTTCAGGCATCGAACCCGTTAGCTTTATTATCAAGCAATATTTGAAACAATTATACAAATTACATACTTTACTACTTTACTTAATCGCTCCTCTTCTACCTTGGGGTGTAGAGGTTTGCCAGAGAGATCGCCAGACGTCTCTATTAGCAGTTTTTTTCCTGGCTTTGTTCCAATCCAGTCCTCTGTCAGTTAGGGACTGTTAGATGTTGTCTTCCCAACGGACCCTGGGTCGCCATGGGGGTCTGGTTCCCATGCCTGCCATGGTGGCCGATTTGTCCCCCTTCTGCATACATGCCCACAAATGACATAATTGTCTTAAATAAACAGTTACACAATATATGTTCTGAATGTATTCTGTATCTGCAGGTTCTGTTTCTGCTAAGAGCCATCTACAGGCGGCACAATGTTTACTGTCTAACTGTGGATCTGGACACGGGACCGGCTTTCATCAACGCAGTCAGGAGCGTAGCTGCGTGCTTGCCTAATGTGTTCCTCTCTACCAAGTTGGAGTCGATCGTTTACGCGGGTTTCAGCAGGTTTCTGGCAGACATCAACTGTATGCAGGATTTGATCGCACACCCTGTGGGGTGGAAGTACCTGCATAACCTGCCTGGGCAACAGTTTCCTCTGAGGTTTGAACTTGTTTCTATACAATGTTAAATATTGAATCAAGAATTGACATCACAGCACTCGGGATACTTCCATAAGCGCTCCGTCCCCATCTTCAGCAGCAGGCAAAGAGTTAAAATTCCGATGGTACCAGTAACTGTCTGATTGTATATCCGTCTCGCCCTTCCCCTGAGTGTCGAGCGTCGTCTAGATACCCATGTAACTGCTCGCAACGAAATTCTCCTCAGACCGTAATGATCTATCTGTTCCTCGGCACTGTTCACTCGCTCTCAAAGGGCTCTCACTACGTGCAGCTTGTCATACATCAGTTTACCACCAACTGGTGCAGAACCGGCTAGTCCTTCTGCCTGCTCATTTCCCAACACACCGGAACGACCTGGAGAAAACATATGTACGTCCCTATTTAAATAGCCATTCGTTATACTATAGAAAATATCACCAGGGCTGGATCTAGACTTATTGAGGCCCTAATCTGCATAAAGCCCCGAGGCCCGTTTTAAATTACACCAAATTATCTTGACATGTTATATATAATATATATATATATATATATATATATATATATATATATATATATATATATATATATTATATATATATATATATATATATATATATATATATATATATAAGCCTTTGATAACCTGACTAAAATAATAAGGAAATTTCGAAAAATTTCTGGGAGTTGGGGGGTGGAAAGGGGAAAGAATTATAATATATTACTCGTGAAAGAAAATTGCATCTTCTTCTTCTTCTTCTCTTCTTCTTCTCTCTTCTTCTTCTCTCTTCTTCTTCTTTCTTCTTCTTCTCTCTTCTTCTTCTTCTTCTTCTTCTTCTTCTTCTTCTTCTGCTTCTTCTTCTGCTTCTTCTTCTTCTTCATCATCTTCTTCTTCTTCTTCATTTTCTTATTCTCCTATTCTTTTTCATAAATGATCAGTTTTATCATTACCATGTATTCTAACGCTTTCAGTCACTGAAAATACCAACATATTTATCCAACGTCTTTTTCAAGACTAAAATCTTTCGTCATTTGAAGCCCTACTCTGGCTTCTGCCAGGGGCCGCAATATAGGCAGGCCATACATATGGCCAAATGTCTGAACGCGGTTTCTGGGACCTCTCCACGGCGATCCTCATCCACATGGTGGCACTTTGTGTCATCGGGTGTTTATCGCTTGTGTGATGTCCTGGTGGGGTAGAAAGTCTGTCTGTCACTGAAAATGTCGAAGCAGGTACACAGCGACTGAAATAACTGGGAAGATATGAAAGTTTCGACTGCAATTTTTTTTTCTGCCCCTTTGGGAGGCGGTTGTCGTTGGTAGTCGGTGGCTAAGTTTTGAAAGCAAGATAATACATTATACGATGATAGTTTTGTTTCTCGGAACATGAGAAACTTCGTCCATAATTAACGCCAAAGTAGTTTGGAGAGAAGTGTAATGAAAGTATAGTCCCTAGAAAAAGAGAAGAGAAAAGGTTGGGGGAGGGGAGTGGTTGACCTGACAGAAATCAAGGCATGACAGCTCACGGAGCGGTAAAAATTACAGGGTACCGGTTGGATTTCCGGCTTGTAATGATGAGAGCGATGTTGTGAAAAGATCCGGTTAATTCATAATGACCGGTACTATTACTGTGCTCTAAAATGAGAAGCTTTTAACAAAAATGCTTCAGAAAATAAAAATTCTTAGAATACCATGGACCGCGAGGAAGAAAAACCTCGACATCCTGCATGGCCTGAACATGAAGGAGAACAGGCAAATCAAGTGCGCCCTGTCCGAAAGTTGAGGTATTTTGACCATAAAAACGGCGAAGGCGGTTAGACTTTCTGGAAAACGAGGCAGAAGCCGACCTCTGCGAATGTGGATTCATGGCATTGAAGATGCACTGGTTACGAAAGTCGGGGGGTGGTGGGGGCACCTGGCTGGGAGATTTGTATAGAGAAAGAGAGACTATCAGGCGTGCCGTTAAGAGAACGAACGTCCCTATAAAGAATATGCTGATTTTGATTTATCGATTATTACTGTACTTTTACTTTCATATTTTTTTGATTCTCGGTTTTTGTGTAACAACTTACCTTATTTTCATCTCTCTTCTTGATTTTAATATTTTTCCTAGGACGAATTTTAGAGATTGTCAAACATTTTGAAAATCTACAATGGGTGCCAACGACATCCTTGGGTGCCAGGAAGAAGAAGTCACTACCCTCGGCGTTATAAAAAACAAGCATCGCATGTACTATAACAATATCACAAGACACAAGAAACATTTAAGTCCATGTTTTTGTTGTGTCTGCTGACTAACCGCCTGTTATTTGTGCCCTATACACATTACGTCTCTCCTGGGATCTTTATTCTGTTCAGTGATCTCCGGTTGATGAGCGAATTCCACTGTTGGTCATAAACTGGCATATCCATCTCAAAGTCTCTTGGGTGTGCCCAAAGTTTAGTTGCCAGGTGTACTGGATGTAGCATAATCTTCTGGTCATTGCGGTTAATATACTGCTGGTTATAAACTGGGAATGTCATCACAAATGTCTCTTAGGTTTTGCCAGAGTTTAGTTTTGCCAGGTCCCCTATTTGGCGTGGCTAAAATGTTTACTGGGCAGTTAGATAATTTTAAATAATGCCGGGAAACAAATAATACAGTGCACAATTTATTACCAAGGCATATTTAGCCATATCTCGTTAGGTAAGTTTTACTACAAAGCTACATCAACCATAAAATGTGAAAGCAACAAAAACTGAATAAATAAAACTAAATGCGAATAGTTTTGTTTTGACACATCGTGGTGTGTTTGGCCATCGGAAGTTTCACCGTAGACCACGTGATTTACCCGGGTAACCTATCGATTTACTATAAATTCAGTCGCTTACAAGAAGGGGTTGTTGATTTTAATTGTCAAAGCTTTGGCGCAATTCTCAGCACCAGTCCGCCTGTTTGGTGTGGGAGAACACACACGGAAAGCCCGGTCTGTGTCCATTACGTGTCCCGAATTAAGTAGATGACGTTCCTATGGAAGAATTAGGTTCGTTTCCTCTCGACTGGTCTCGACATCCCTGAAGAATCCACTGAGTTGTTTGTGAAGCCTTATTTGTGTATGTGCTTATCTGCTTCTCTATTTCCCAAGCTGTCCCTCTCCGTTTGACCGATGTTCAGTCAACTGTCACTTACATTGTAAATTGGTAAATTACAATTGGATTTTGGGTGTACGGAGAAAACGAAACAGTCACACAGGATTAGTGAAAAATTATTTTGGAAGTGTCGGAAAGGGGG
>CAJHNH020002385.1:52616-110855 GCA_905116865.2 Candidula unifasciata | reverse complement strand
CCTTAAAAGGTACTGAATGCACGGGATCTCTCTAGAGTGTGAACGGGGGGATACAAGCTTGGTAATTCGAGTAAAGGTTGCAATGCGGCATACCGCCTTGTAAGATACTGAAACTTACAAGAGTAAAAGGGTAAGGTCAGCTGTCTAAATGCTTGGAGTAAAGCAAATGTGTGTCCACGAATACATAGTTATAATTTTGAAAATCTGCATTTTTTAAATGCAAGAGGTGAAATTATTCAAATTTCACATAAACATATATCATGGTGCTTTCAATTAGTTACACTCTTGTTTGCATCTGGGACACGCTAATCTTTAGGCGTACGGTTTTTCCTATTAATATGGTGTGTGGCCTCCTCATGCGTGGATAAGTGACTGGCATCTCCTGGGCCTGAATACGATCAGATATCTGATGTGGGCCTGTGGGATGGGTGCCTGAAACGGATCACGATTATTGGCTGAAGCAAGGTTTCGGCGACAAACATTTATTTGCAGCTCATCTCACAGGTGCCTAATCAGACTCATGTCTGCAGATAAAAATGGCCAAGGAAGAGTTTTAATGTTATTGGCAGCCAGAAAGGGGTCTGAGGTTGCATTGTTAAAAATGATATCTTTTGGCATCCCAAAATGGAAGGGCATATGGTAGAAGAATTTCATTAAAGTATCGTTGCGCATTCAAGATTCTTTCAGTGCACACCAATTAACCCTTTTATTTGTAACTGATAATTCCCCACACCATTACGCATCCACCACCGTCCAGCAGAGCTTCATCAACAAAATTGTGGGCTAAACCTTCTTTTCGCTTACGGTAGATCATACGCCGTCTGTCATGACGCTGAAACAAAAAGAAAGACTCGCCAGTGAACCAGAAACATCTCCATTGATTTTAACCTGCCCAGGAAAGATGTTGATTACCCAAAAAGTCTAGTTGGGAGATGGCCACGCATCCTTTGTTTGGTCGTCGTGCCCAGATTCCAAAGTCATGCGGTCTGTTCCGAAAAGTTGTATCAGACACATAACGTCCTGGAGGATTCTCCACTGCTGTTGTTATTCTGTGTCGTCCACTGCGATGTCATTCTTTTACTGAATCCGTGGCTTAAAACCTGTGCCAAAGTCGACTGATGGTACTCGGATGCACATTTAGATAAATGGCAACCTGACTTTGACTTTCTCTTGCCTGCAATTGGCCAATAACAATATTCCTTGTTTATCGATAAAGGTGTCATTTGTTACTGCTTGAAATTGAACTGAATGGTTTGGTGTTGCGTTATCCTTTTATATGATTTCAGTAGCGTAAGCAGTGAATGGTGTTTACCATACATTTTGCTGCTTTCTCGTGCCTGCATCACTAGCTATGCTCAGAAATATGGTCTCAAACACAACTGACCACTGTACTACAAGGCACTCAACAAGATAGTTGGCGATGATATCAAAGCAATTCTACGAGCACTTGGGGTCATCAGTTTGAAAAAGAAATGCAGTAACATACATAAATGTAACATAATGCTATCTTATTAAGCTCAGCATTCTGCATAAGTTGGGAAATTGGCTGCATGTTTATGTATGTTCAAATGATGTGGTTTGATACATTTAGATGAAATTCGAGAAATGAATATCTCTGTGATATATTTTTTTAACACACAATACATGGTTCATGTAGTGTAAAACGAATATACAATACAATATTTGTTGTCACAAGTGTAACAGACCCAAAAAAAAAAAAAAAGGATTGAACCTCAATTAATTGAACATGTTTCGGCCTATATGTGTTTTCGAATTTATAATCTTACATAATACCGGGAGCATACCTATAAAGTGGACGTTAACCGGATCGTGACATCCTTGTTTGATAAAACATGCAATGTTAATTATGTTTGTCGCCACACCAAAGATACTAGTTACTTGACAGATGACTCCAAAGACAATCAAGTTGAAGACCTGAGTCACTGCATCGGTAAATATATCAGTTAAAAAATCACCTGACACTTGGCACCCCATTACAGTTTCACTACAGTTAACAGAGCTTGTATGACTCGCTCCTGTAATCATTTGAGATTAGGGGCCCGTGTTAGCGCAGTCGATAAGAGGTTCGCTGTCAAATCCAGCTGCGACTAGCTGCAGCTACGGTCGATGTTCGAAACCGGGCGGTTCCCGGGGTTCACCCAGCCTCTAGGAAATGGGTACCAGAGTTAACAATCTGGGGTAAATGGAGGAATGTCTCTGTAGCTACAGAGTTACGCGCGGACTTCTGACACAGGCGGACAATTCTTATCAGCTGTCTGTACTGGTGGCAGAGTACTTAGGGTTTATAACGGTGTGCAATGAAGCTGGTTCACATCTCCTGACTTTACCTTTACCTTTAGTTTTATTTAAGAATATTACTTGACTATTTACAACTGGCCTTATACACCTTATGCCTCAAAGACCTGACAAGTTTCCCGCCCTTTTTATAACAGGTGCTCCTTGACATACGATGGGAAACGGTTATGTCTTTCATGCCATTTTTATTCGTTTCTGTTGTCGTCCAGCATGCAAAGTTGTATGATCAGTCTGAATACAAAAGATGGCTTTAAGACACTAGTAAACTTTTTTTAGACAACATATCTCATATTGTCTGTTATGAAAGGTACGCGTTTGTGTATGATGATCGGTATGTATGATCTAACCATGTGACAATATGCTCTTTACTTTATGTGTATTTACCCTGTTACGTTTGAGTTGTATGCAATCTACACATTGTAGATCAATTACAAAATAGCATACAGTGGCAAGATAGAAATGTCACTAACTGTTAATTATGTGAAGTGTTGGCTATACAATTAAGGACAACTCCCAGCTTTTGGTTTACATAGTAAGATTTATATTATGATAAACAATAATTTGATCAAGGTTACTTTCAAAATATCAGAGTGCAAGATATATCCTCAGTGTTTAATATAAAACCGTTCATACGTATTTCTATGCAATCCTGTGTGTTAAAAAAATTATTATTGTCCATCATTTGCAGTCTAGCTGACACTGAGGCAATCATATAATCTGCCTTACCTCGGCTGCAGTTTTTTAACTACAGTTTTTGTAACGCTTGCTGTTAGAGTCCCAACAGGACCTGTACCTTTTTATCTCAACTCAACTCTATATAGGCCCATAAAAAATTAACATTATCTATATCACTGATGGTATTGTTGTAAGATAAAGATATCGCATGTTGTTGAGTTGAGTCAAGAATCGGCATCACAGCATTCTGTGCATTCTCATTCATGCTCCGTTCTCATCTTCAGCAGCCATCGCACAGTTTCAATCCTGATGGTGCCGGACATGTGCGTCTTGCGTTTTCTCTGAGTGTATAAGTCGGAGAGACCCTCTGGTTCTCTCTAGGCCATAATAATCTTGGTTCTCTACTGATTCCTTTGCTTAATCTATAAGAATATTACACCCATATTTTACATTTAATGTCTTATATATATATATATATATATATATATATATATATATATATATATATATATATATATATACATATATATATACATATGTACATGTATATATATGTATATTTATACATATACATATACGCATACATATTATTTTAAGTTTAAAAAATTTGGATATTGTATATAAGGTTGTCTTAATTGTTAATAAAAGTATTGTTTGTGTTTAATGTACTATTAGAATGTGGAATTGAAAAAAAAAATAGAAATAGAAAACGTAATTAACGTGTTTTTTTTTTTTTTTAAGTATTAAATTTTGAAACTCTAAAAACTTTTTTCTGAAAAGTTAATGAAGTTTCAAACTTAAAAAATTAAAATGTAACTTTAAAAATTTTAAAAATTTAAAACGTTTCAGTAGTATTAAGGGGTTTTTAATTGTAAAAAAAAAAAAAAATGTAAAATATCAAAACGTTTCAAAAAATAGTTTTTTTTATTTCTTTAGATGGTTGTCGTGAATCAGTAGGTTTTAGAACGTCAACAGGAAACACAAAGGAAAGTTGAGGGAAGTAACCATGAATTATATAGCACTTCAATTAAAACTGGGTTGCGTTATGTCCCTAGTTTATTAAGCACGTAAATAAAGTTGAAACAGGTTATATCTGCTATCTTTGATTATAAATATTAGGACTACCCGAGTGGGTTCAGGCGACCCATTGTGGGAAAAACAAGAATAGACCCACTGCCTGTTCGAATGCATATTGTAATAGTCGACTAAGTTGGAGCTTCCTGCGAAGCAGAAGTAAATCTGCCTGAAAGGCAAGGAGCCAACAGTCTGCATGCAAATGGGACAGATCTGTGAAATAGATGTGCACGCAACACTTAGTTTTTTTAACAGGACTAGATTCCAGAAATAGACGAACAACCAGAACCCTAGCCAGGAATTTACAGCCGATGAACGCGAAGAAGAAGAAGAGGATCCTGAAACACGTTTGGTAGATTTTTAAATCCAAATTTTGCCGGCAGCGCCGTTAGGCTACTCTTTTTGATTTCCAGTGGCAACGGATTTCTTTGTTGGGGCAAGAATACATACGGGCGTCCGATCTTAGTACTAAGAGACTTGTGCCTTTTAGAATTTATCAACTTTTAGAATTAGTTATCATGGCTGTCTGTAGGTACAAAAGTAGTTACATATGTGTTTGTCTATATTATATTATTATACTATCTGCACTAGGTACTGGCCAGTAAGGTCTTGCCTATAGAAGTTTCGGGATATTAAAAAATGTTATTTTGTGTATTGATTTTCTACTGCAGACGAAAGATTGTAGGTTATTAGTTACAGAAACTTGTCGGCGGATCCTAAGTTCGTGGGATCATATCTTTAGGGAGCCGAAATTTTCTCAGGAATGACCTTGGCTCCCAGTTTGACTCAGACTTAAAATAGTACTTGATAATGTCCTGGCAAGCAAAGACGGCCGGCGTGATGTTGTCCACAAAAATATATATCCTTTCTTGTTAGGTAATATCCCACTTCACTGCTAAGAGAGTAAAAAGTAAGAGACCATCGCCTGCATTTTTATCACAAGCATGTCTAGGTCCTCGACCATGTATGACGTAAACAGTTTTAGCATTTTCTTCTTCCAACACATAAACATAACCTTATTAGGTCTTGTCTAAACAAGCAACAGGGAAAAGATAAACAAGTTACACTCTTAGTCAACAATGTGTTAATTCCGTTCAGTTATTTTATTGGTGTTGCTTCTTGCTCAATAATATTGGTAAATAATCTTATCAGGAAAACGAAATGCAGGTAAAATTATCTACCGTCTTCAGAAGGTAAAAATACTGCTATTGGTTATCAGAAAGTTGCTAAAATGTTTATAATGTTTTCAGTACTTTTTTCTTTCCTCCTTTCATTCCAGTAAGTATACTTGCTATGGCTCTGTCATTCGTTCTTGAAATTTCAATTAACTGCAAAAATGTAAATTATTTTAGGGGGTATACGGATTGTTCTGTAATCTTTTATCTCTTCTAATAACATTTTTGTTTTATTTACTATTAAATGAGCAGTATTTCGTGAGGTGTTTGGCACGAGAGTATCGTCTGAAATAATCGGTCATTTCACAATCACGGAGAACTAATGTATTCTATGAAACAAATATATGTCTATGTACGTTAAATGTGACACGAGGAGACATGAACGAAAGGTCAGCACTATAGACAATAAATAGACTAACACACTAGCATGCATATTTACATGCACACACACATACACATACATACTCACACGTACATACATCTATATATATATATATATATATATATATATATATATATATATATATATATATATATATATGTAGACATGCATACACACATACATGCATACATACATACATACATACATACATACATACATACATACATACATACATACATACATACATACATACATACATACATACATACATACATACATACATACATACATACATACATACATACATACATACATACATACATGCATACATACATACATACATACATACATACATACATACATACATACATACATACATACATACATACATACATACATACATACATACATACATACATACATACATACATACATACATACATACATACATACATACATACATACATACATACATACATACATACATACATACATACATACATACATACATACATACATACATACATACATACATACATACATACATACATACATACATACATACATACATACATACATACATACATACATACATACATACATACATACATACATACATACATACATACATACATACATACATACATACATACATACATACATACATACATACATACATACATACATACATACATACATACATACATACATACATGAATGCGTGCATCAGTGGGAGTAATAATGAAATAATTCAGAAGATTTGATCACTTTAATCGCTTCCAGAACTTGAGTTAGATTGCAATCAGCACATACCACAGGTTTAAAACAAAGATATGCCTAATCTTCATTAAAAATGTAGAACTTGTTTATTTGTGTTTTTATTATTCTATAACACTGTACCAATTTTATCTCCTTCATTAATAATTATTATCGTAAATTTGTAATGCTTTAATGTACGTTGATCTTGTTTTGAAGAATCATTTGGTGTAAATGTAGTTTTCTGTTTAATAATATTGCTAACTGTAGCGTTCAGAAAGAATATTTTTATGTTTAAACATCAAAATAAATACAAATTATAATTAGTACAAGAACGATAACAACCACATCATATCAAGCTAATGCACTAAGAATGCAGATTTCTAACAAATGTTGTCAATGATTTATTACACCAAAAACACATAGATACAAGCATGCGCAGAAACGTAAGGAACTGGTTGCGCTTGGTATTGTAGGTGGTAATAATGGCGTGGTCTCAAGGCATGGTATCCGCCTCAAGTGCTAGAGGTTCTGGGTTCAATACCTGGTAAGTGCTGGGATTTTTTTTGGACTTCTAGTAATTCCCTCTGGTCTCTGGGTATGAGATCGGACGCCCGTGTGCACTGTTGAGCACCTTCAAAATTCTCTTGGCATTTGAACATCGAAAAGCGTAGCCTTGCGGCGCTGCCCAGGCAAAATTAGAACTAATTAGGCTCGCTTACTCACTAATTAGGCTAATAATTCTCAGCTAGGTATCACAACATATATACTGACATAAATACATGCGGCAAGTGCCAATATTCAGCAACATTAAAATACATAGTACACAAAAGCCAGAAATAGGTTGAAAGCAAGCGAGCAAGAGGTACATTGAGATGTAAGTGGGAGCAAATCATCAATAAATCAGGCATCAGGCTGAACAAGTGGCCCGTGGATCTTTGCCAACTGTACTGCTATATATACCAATACAGTTGGCACAGATTCGCGGGCCTCATATACCAATACTGTTAACACAGATTCGCAGGCCGCATATACCACTACTGTTGACGCAGATTCGCGGGCCGTGTATACTAATACTGTTGACAAAGATGTGCACGCCGCCTGCTAGGCCTCCGTCACACACACATACATACACGTATGCATATACTCCCCGTACACAGATAACGAGAAATTTAAAAATGCGCACGCACATTTAGTAATGATAAAAGCATATTTGTTTGCCATCTTTTAACTCTGCCTTCTGCTACATTATCACTAGCTATTAAATAGAACAGAAGACATTGGCTTCAGGCACCTAGTGACGGAGTGCGCTTAAACATGTGGTAATGTTTTACCCCAAACCTCTAAGTAATGACATCCGGGTTCAATGCCTGGTAACGGCTAGGATTTTTTCACGTCGATTTTTACTTCTAGTAACCCTAGTAAACCCCCCCCCCCTAGCCCTGTCTCTGGGCAGTGAGATTGGACGCCCGTGTGCATTGTTGCGCACATTTGAAAAAAAAAATCTCTTGGCAGTTGGAAATCGAAAAGAGCAGCTTAACGACGCTGCTCGGGCAACATTTTGGAGTTAAAAATGTACACAAAGTATTTTAGGATCTTTTGCCGGTGCCACAGCGCCTATGCTGAGATTCTTTGACTCAGACTTGAGTTAGAAGAAGAACGAAGCACTTATGGGTTACTACCCGTATGCCATGACGTTGATCTGTTGTTCAAAACCTCAAAACCTAAAAATTGACTTAAGAAAGAAACGGAGCAGTTTAGAGAAGTTCAATCTCCGCTTGAGGTCAGCTCTGCCTCAGCCTACAACTCTATCTATTACCATGCCAACAAATGGCATCGTCCTCATAACGTTCTGCTAGGAATGCTAGGAAGGGTCTACCTGGAAATGCATGTCCTTTGGCACAAGACCAAGACACTATGTCATGTTGTTTTCAATCACGTTTTCATGCTTTTGCTCCATCGAAGATTTCGAGTGAAATTTTTATAGAACAGCGGCACTGGATTGCGGTTTTTTACCTTTAAGCAGGTCACCTTTAGGTCCTAAGACGCAACCTGGTACTCTGTGGGTTGATATGGGAGCCAAGCTCAGTTTATGTATGTATATATATATATATATATATATATATATATATATATATATATATATATATATATATACACTCACACACAATAATATATATACATATATATATATATATATATATATATATATATATATATATATATATATATATATACATATATATATATATATGCATGGTCCTCGAGAATGATTGTGGGGATTTTAGACTGTTCATAGAAATAAGGTATTTAAAATGGATACACCCGTTGGAGTCTTAAAATGCTCTCATGTGACCTTAACATGGCACTGCGAAAAAAAGAAAAGTCACATCCAGCACATTAAAGAACAGCTCAGTGCAGCAATTGCAACTGTAACTCATGACACGGTTCAAAAGATGTGACAGAAAACTGAAAATCCTCTACTATCCAAACATCACCAGAGTTACACATGCCGGCAATATCGAAGTGCACACATGTAAGTATAAAACTGAACATTTATAACATGTTTAAACGCCACGTTTATATACAATAACTGCTTCCCTTATACTAAAAATGTTTAATGTTGCTTATTCTTTTGCCCGCCTTCACTCGTTATAAAATCTGGCAGCAATTTGTGGTTGTTTATCCACATCTGGACTTCAAACGTGTTCCAGAACCTGAGCTTTGCCTGCACATGCTTTCTACGGATATGGCTTATTTGTATGCAGACTGTCAGTTCCCTGGCAGTTCTCAGGCAGATTCTCTCTGACTTCGAAGGAAACAACCCTGTTTGGTCGACTCTTTTTAGGAAGAAGTTTATCTATGCAGCCTCACACCCCCCCCCCCCCCCCCCTTTCCCCCACCCACAATGGGCTCTCAATATTAATTAACGGGAAATAATAACAGTTTGAAAATACAAGCAATCTCTTTTGAAAGACTTATATATATATATATATATATATATATATATATATATATATATATATATATATATATATATATATATACACACACACATGATAGTTAAAACTATCATGAACAGTGGTTATTGTATCCAAACTATACAGCACGTTCCTTACAAAATAATCGATTAAAGGTCTGTTGATATTTACTGCTCATGTGGTAATATACAAATATATTCGCCGACGAATGCAAGGATTCTAAAACAAAGCCAAAGCCAGCAATAACGACCAGCAGATTTTTGTACTTTCCATTAACTGACAACTCAGGAACGAAGGTCATCACTATGAAACCGATACTGATGGGAATAAAACAGGAAATGAACATCACAGAAATAATAACCACCATTTTTGACACCCTTCTGTTCCGAATGGAAATATTCTGCGACTGGAGAGAGCTAGTAGAATGTTTACTCCATTCTGTTGTAACCTTGAGTTTGATAACTATCGTAGTCGTACAGAAAATGATAACAATGAATGCAGAAATGGGAATAACACCGTTATTAATGGCAAAGGAGACTTGCTCAACGCTCTCTCTATTCGCTGTGAACACCAGACCCAGGACTGTTTTGTTTTTGGCTGGGAACCACTTGGGCTCTAGTCTGTTGACGATATAGAAGGGTGTCACACTTGACAGTAGAACCACGAAGATACCGACTGTGAACAACAAGAGAGACATATCTAGAATACTGATCTGCATGCAATACCCAAGTTCTGCAAGATAACCAATGAACAGAAGTGGACAACAACATGAACATTCCGCTGGTGAACGCTAAAAAGAAAAGCAGATTATCCTTGCTGCCTTTGTTTTTCTTCAACTGTAGTTCATTTTCACAATTAATTTCCACAACTGCTCTTTTTTACAACGTTAAGTTAATTTTTTGGACATGCTCTATCAAAGTTTTGTCTACTAATTGTCATAAAGTGTTAACGGTGCCACCAGTGACCACAATAAATGGCATAATTTTTTTTTTTAAATAGGTCTCTTTATATGTTACCATCAAATACAACGAAATAAACTCTTATTTACATTTGCATATATTTACATTTACATATTTATATCTGCACACCCTCACACAAAGCAAACCTTTAAAGGTGCAGTTACACACAGACACCTCTCAATGGTGATCAGCGCAGTGATCCAACCGGTCACCCGTGTGCACGTGACGTGCAGCATCCCACTCGTCAAATACTGGACTTCAAAGGCGTCGAAAGGCAAGTCTAAAGCACCGAAAGCTGGAGTCAAGCAAACGTTCGTCCACATCAAAGTTCCGAGGCAACATATGTCAGATACAGCCAGACCTGTAAGAGTTTCATTTAAAAAGTCACCATAAGTTTCAAGAACATTAGGATAACATGAGACAATCCATATTGATTTTATTCGATCACAAAACCTTCCATCTTTAAAACAAGCATTTAGAGGATGTTTCGCTGTAGGGTAAGTAATAGAAATGTGCTTATTTTTAATGCTGTGTTTTCATATATCATTTTGGTAATCATATTAACAGAGTGTATTCATTTTTTTTTATCCTCTGGAAAGGAGCTTTGCTCCTAATTTTATATTAGGTATGTTTTTTTTTTTTTTTTTAACAACATTTAAACAAATAATCAGGTAATTGAAGGCCGAACTTCATGGCAAACGAAACTTGAATGTTATAATGTGAATCGACAACACAGCACTCGGGACGCTCCAAAAAGAGTTCCAATTTTAATGGTACAAGTAACCCCTGATTTTATATCCGTCTCATCCCATGAGTGTTGAGCGTCTGCCAGATCCCATAGTAAGTCCTCGCAGCGCCATTCTCCTTAGATTGTAATGATCTAAGCCTCCTCACTGTTCACTCGCTCTCAAAGGGCGCTCACAATTTTTATACTGTCATACATAAATTCACCAGCAAGTGGTGCAGAGCCAGCCAGATTATGTCGGTACACAAGGATGTCGTCTGCAAACGGCATTGTTCTGCCCATATCTACTATGCGTGCACTTGCGACTAATGATGTGTACCCAATAATGAAAGCGGCGTCCGTGGCTAAGGGGTTGCGAGTCTGACTCGTAATCCAACGTACCGCGATCGAAACCTGCGTGGGCTGCGGGGATTTTTATCCTGGTATGGGACGTCGCAGGTCGACTTAGCCTCAAATGGGTACCAGGATGGGCTGTCCTGGGAAAGTAGAGACGGCCGGCGAAATGCTGACCACATTACCCATTGAGTCTCGATTGGTCTGTTAAAATATGAGTGCTCTTCCCAAATGCCCGATGCGCCTAAGGGCGTGTAAAGGGATCTTTACTTTTTTTTTTTTTTTTACAATAATGAAAACAGGAGACAATTGTGACCCCTGGGGCAAGTCATCGCATCTCATTGACACTGTTTTTTTTTTTCGAAGAGCGCTCAAGCGATCCAGTTGACCAACTTATTTTTTTTTTTAAATCTGTGTGCATATCCATCATCAGTCTGATAAGCATGTTTTATGGAACTGTTTAGTCGGCCGCTTTTAAGTCAACGGCGGCTGCGGCAGTTTCCATTCCTGCCTGGAATCTCACATAGAGTCGTAAGCAAATACTGCAGCACTGCGCCAGGTTTCTCTGCCAGGGCGGTGCACACCTAGTGTAGGTGCCAAAAGTCAACTTGACTCTAATTGTTGGGTAAACATTTTTGGTCACGATTTTGTTCCACGAGCTTTCCTATAGTGCTCTCAAGTGTGATGATTCCATAGCCGTTTACTTTCTCGTGATCTCTCCCAGGCTTAGGAGCAGGTCTGATGAAGCTGTGGAGCCAGTCTTCGAGGACAATACCGCTTTTGATGGTCTTGTCAAACGCCCTATATTGTTCTATTGTGTCTGCTTTCTCGAGGAATTTGAAGTCACTGTATCTCATGCCATCGGGCCATGGGGCTGTGTCGTGACAGGTCTTCAGTATAGCTAAGATGTTTGCAACATAGATGTACACTGTATCATCTCCTCCATCCATCTTCAGTGATGTGCATGTTGTGGATTGTTTGTTTCGTCTGTTTCCTCTCGTCTCTCTCTGTATTTTCTATTATAGAAGAAATCTGTGCAGGTGTGCCTCACATTTGTCTTCGTCAGATCTTAAGATCACCCCCCTGTCCACCTAAAATTCTGACATATTACAGGATTGTTTTGCCGACACTCATGACTGCATTAGGTACACCGCCAAGCTTAAAGCTGACCAGCCACCTCCCATTATCTGAAAATCGCAACATACACACCCACTGGTTGAAAGAAAAATCACTGCGAGCAGAAAGGACAACGGCAAGGGAATATAACCACACTACAACATTATTAATTTGTGAGACAGGTTAAACATTTGCGAAGGAGCACGTGTTAAAATATTGGACTGCAATAATGGTCCCGAAATCCCATGTGTATATTGCGGACGGCTTTTTCATATCTTGAGTTAATATTGCTGGTCATATTCACCTTCGCCATTGACTGCGATTGCTGTGGCTTTATCTAGCAGAATAGAACAGTAACAACATTTTGGAAAAAAAAAATTTGATTTACCAAAATCACATTATGATATTACTGTCACACAACACATAGAATACCTATTAGGCTGATGTTGATTGGGTCGTCGAAACCTTGTCTGACAAAGCAAATAATATTGATGACGTTAGTGACAATTCCAAAGATGTCTATACTTTGTGAAAGGACACTTAACACTATCCAGTTAAACATCATAAGATCCATGTCACTGACAAAAGAATCAATGATATCCTCGCAGCAGGTGACTGAGGTCACGCTTGTAGATTCCGGTATTTCTAGTCGTTGTTCTTTGGCCATTATTTTACTCTAGGGAAGTCAAAAAAATATAGTTATTCATTCAGCTGTAAACAATGTATTTCACCCCCTCCCCCAGCTTTAATGTATTGGCTCTCTACAAACGACACCATGAGCTAGTAGACTGCTATGATTGGTGCTTATAAAAAAAAAAAGGTACATACCATAGAGACATCTGCTTTTCAGAAAAGAGATGCATGGCAATAAGTTGACACCTAGACAGACAAAGAAGGTAGTGGCTATATTATTTTCACCTGCAAACGCAATGACCAAAAACTGTACAGTAAAGACGAATCACAGAGATGAATGACAGCAAGTGGCATACTTAGCAATGAACCTCAAGGTCTTGTAACGCTGAAGAAGAAAAATATATTGTTTGACTGATGATTCTCAAACAAAAGTGCAGTTCTCTTTATGAGAATGAATGATTAAATGGATTGACCCTGTAACCCCACGTCTTCAAGAACGAGTAATAGCCACTTCGAAACTTCCACGTCCCACTATCATGTACCAATACAAAGCAGACATATTACATACTATATGTCTACAAAACCTGACCCACAAGATATCTGAAAATCGGAGGGAGCGACCACAATATTACGTAATGAAAACGGTATTCAGAACTATGATATCCTTTATCAGTTCATCAAACTGGGTATAACATACATCTGTCTCCTCATCACTTCCATTATTTGTTGGTGCATGGCATTGTAAGACTGTAAGTTTCGTGAATCTCAACTCAAAGCGAGCAGTTCTACTTCTTCTTCTTCTTCAAGTCCTCTTTTACCGCTTCGGGTGTCGAGGGAGATATAAGGTCCTTTCCTGGCTGCTTCAACCACAGACACATAGTGGTGCTGTAGAGTTTCACTGATGTTATCTTCCCATGTGTCCTTGGTCTACCTCTTGCTTTCCGTTTTTTTCCTCATTTGATATATGCCTTGTATGGTATAGCATCAGGAAGAATTATCTCCAAGATGGCAAATCATTTGATTTGGTCTTTGAATGTAATTTAGAACTGGTTACGTGTCGACTTTATTTCGTATCACCTCATTCCTGATTTTATCTCTTCTGGTCACTCCTACAGTCGAGCAGTTATTAGCCTTTCATTTATTGCCCTCCATAAAACTAGAGATGTGAATACTTCTTTAGTTAGCATTAGTGCTACTACATGTGCATGTTTACCATCATTTCTTACCGAGGCTGTTCCTTAGTCCTTCATCTTTGGCAGTGATCCTGTCACATACATACATCTATAGAATCCGGATCTATATGAGTATTATTTATGTTTGTGTTTGTCTCGTTTCTGTAGGAGTGATTTTTTTTTTACAGTGTAGGGTTGTTGTCCCTATGTCCAACATATCTTAGTCGCCTCTTACGACATGATGAGAGGATGCCGTGGTCCTATTCTTTATGAAAACGGGATTAATAAACACTCAGTATGCTAGATAGCTCTCTAACAAAATTTTCTCCATGAATATTTGCATCTTCCCTGTTCAGGTTAGATTGAGAATTCTGAGCTTTTTCTGGATTATTCAACAGATCAACATCATGGCAAACGGGTGCAACCCACAATTTCTCCGTTCTACTTCTAACTCAAGCTTGAGTCTGAAGAATCTCAGCGCAGTCCACGAACTCATTTGAACTGGCAAAAATCCTGAAATACTTTAGGTATATTTTCAGATTCAAATTTTCCCCGGGCAGTGTAGTCAGGCTAAACTTTTCGACTTCCAAATGCCAAGGTATTGTTTACGTGTGCAACAATACACACAGGAGTCCAATCTTACTACCCAGAGACCAGGGGATATTACTAGAACTCCATGTGAAAAAAAAAAGTGCCAGCCCTCACCGGGGTTTGAAACCCGGACCTCTAGCACTCGAGGCGGATACCATACCGAGAGACCACTCAGCCCCCTAACTTTCTAGAGAGACTACAGAGATAAGCTAATAATGGGGACCTAAAAATGGGGCTGCACAAAAAAGCTGTCGCTGGCAACCTCTCAAGGCTTGCTGATTGACTAACAGAAAGCAGCTGACTTATTTGTCACTTCTGTTATATAAATCGCTCCCTTGGGTTACTTAAAATAGATATGTACCAAGGTGTGTATATTGTTAACATAGAAATTGTTAGGATTGATGATTGAGAGAAGTGCTAAAAAGTCGGAAGATGTGAACCAGTGTCATTGTCCACGGTTATAAACCATAAGTGCTCTACCACCAGTACGGACAGTTGATAAGAAATTGTCCGCCTGTATAGCTGTTCTCACGTAACTCCGTAGCTACAGCGACGTTCCTCCATTTACCCCAGTGTGTTAACTCTGGTACCCATTTTCTAGAGGCTGGGTGAACCCCAGGGGACCGCCCGAGTTCAAACACCGGCTGTGGGCTGCAACGAGTCGCAGCTAGATTTAAAAGCGAGGCTCCTATCGACTGCGCTAACGCGGCCCCTGACAACAGTGGAAGAGGAAGAGGAGGTGAGCGTTGAGGAAGAGGGAAAGTAAAGACAAAAATGCTGATAATGCTGCCTAATAGACACACAATTACATGACTACATATGAGGCAGAAAAAATGAATAACCTGCTTTACCATCCAATTTCTACAAAATTTTGGTAGGCAGGTGCTATGAGCTATACTGTAACAAGACTGTCAACTTATTAATGGAAATTGGATCACCTTTGTAGAATTCAGCATATGAAAGTCATACTCAACCATTCCCAAGACACTTACGCAGTACAGAATTCTCATGTCTGCTGTGTTAAGAGGAAACGTGATAAATATTTGAATCAGCCAAAAAAAAAAAAAAAAAACTTTATGAGACTAGTCTGAAAAAAAAAGTAGATTTGATAAGTAATTGAATGAACTGGCGACATTCACAAATAACTGTTATTATGATGGGAAAATACTAGGCACTCGAACTTGAAGCAAAATGTAAAGTGGAAAAGCGATAAAGTTAATTAGATGTTTGACACGTCGCAGCAATTATCTGTCAAGCAAAGATGTTAGATTCTCGGCGCCTCTGCATTACAGTTTGCACTTTTATAACTTTCTGCTGTCGCTGTAAATCTCGTTTATTATACTGCATCTTTTACATTTTAACGCACATATACATATATAGACACGTACACCCAACACACACACACACACACACACACACACTGCAGACATAATTCTCAACTTAAGAGTTGAAAATTAATTTCATGTTCTGGTCTGCCTGCGTTATGTGTTTAGACACTAGGTGACATTTACATTTGACTGTTATTATCCATAATTTGAAAGAGCAGTGCATCCTCTTTGACACCTCCACATACCAATTGACAGTTTAATTTAGTAGCATCCAATCTCGTCTGAGTAATTATTACCTAGTTTAAAATAGATTATGAGGAGTGCCATTTTCATAGACTTATCTTCTTCTTCTTCGCGTTCACCAGCTGTATACTCTGGCGTAAAGTTCTGGTTGTTCGTCCACTTCTGGACTGCAGTCCTGCTCCAGAACCTGAGTGTTGCGTGTGCATCAGTTTTACAGATCTGATTCAATTGAATGCAGACTGCTGTTCCTTGCCTATCAGGCAGATGCACTCCGACTTCAAAGGAAGCCCCCCAGTTAGTCAACCCTTACGACATGCTTTTGGGGATACAGTGGGTCTATTTTAGTTTTCCCTACAATAGGGCTCCGGAACCCACACGGGGGTCATAGACTTATGAATTTTAAATAGTAATCACCCTTTCAAAAATACCATGCCATAAATATTTGTCAGCGTTTAGCGGCACTAGGGACGATCACAGTTTTACGGCAGTCGAGCCTGTTAGGGAGAGTAAAGCGCCAAATGTATTCTGGTAGTGATTAGTCGTTACTGGGGACAAAACAAAACTACCCTATATTACTGACATTTCATTTTTTTTTTTTTTTACAGAAAGCAGAGATGGACCTGATCGGGAAGCACTAGATTTGACATCAAGAAGTAATACTTTACTCAGAATTGCCACATATCATAAATGCAACAGAGATAGATACACAGGGGGCTGCGTGGTCACGAGGCATGGTGTCCGCCTCGAATGCTAGAGGTTTCGGTGACTTGGACTTCTTATAATTGCCCCTGGTCACTGAGTAGTGAGATCGGACGATCGTGTAAAATTTTCAACTGCAAGGGAAAAAAAAAAAAATTTTTTTTTTTTACGTGAGCAACAATTTTACACGGGCGTCCGATGTTGTCATCTTTAGTGGCAGGTGATGTAAAAGACATCGTTTAATGAATTTTGCAATTGTTATGAACGGAAACGTAACGTGTGTGAATTTTTGTTGTCACTCTTGTTGAATAAAGGACATCTTTGGCAACATTTGTTGTGTAGGGCAATTTAGCCACAAATGTTCTATAGACACATTTTAGCAGACAACCGATACCTTCACAGGCAGTGGCAAATGAAACATCTTTTAGTAGCAAGGGGTGAGCATCTTTAAAAGTAACTGTAGCAACAAAATAAAAGCCGTTAGGTTTCCTTTGAGGGTGTGGTTAAGGCCTTGTTTTTTTTTTTTTTTTTTAAATAACGTTTAAATTTATTAAGAAAAAATATTAAACCGAACGTAAATTTTATCAGAGAGCTTCACAGTATAACAAACACATAAACAACGTGAAGGCTGAGGCTATAGAGCCTTCGTCAGCGCATACATAAATCAAACAAAACCACACAAATACACAAAAATCACTTAAATCACGTATCCAGATGCAAGTTTATTAAAACATATTGCCATTTTTCCTGATAACAATATTTCGTTTTGACAAACAGCAGTGTTAGTAATGTACCCTGATAAATCAAATGAATATATGTGGTCATCATAAGGTGTTTTTTGTTGAGGCTACTCTAGTCACGTATATGTACTAAAAATCGTTGCCAAAAAAAATAAAATAATAGTCTTCATAAGCCAGTGCTACTATTATCAGTTTTTCTAGGGTGTGTGGAGAAGATAGTTCCACGATAATCTCCCCAGCCGAACTAGGTCACGTTCCATTGTAACATTTTTTAGACTGATCTGCTGTCCGGGGGTTACAGCTATGTTGTTTCCTTTCTGGCTTTTCTTGCATTTACGTTTTTCTTCCGAAAAAGAGAATGCCCGTGACATAGGTTGCAGCACTCTCTAGGGGAGTTGTGGGTTAGATCCAGTTTCTAAATGCTTTTGTAGTGTTAAAAGCGCTCTCGTGCATAAATATACAACATGCGATAAAAAGGGCATCGTTAACCATCCCCCTAGCAGTGTGTGAAGGTCAGGTGACTAGAGGTCGACCAATCACAGGTGAGCTAGTGTGTAACGTGGGCACATTATCGTGGAACTGACCAAGAAGATTTCCATCAGCGTCAGTGGATGTGTACAAGTCGTGCTATACACCCTGCTAGGCTAAAGCTACAGCACATACAAACTCAGACTGTAGCTGAAAGTAGTACTCTATTACCCACATCCCCACAATCCCCAACCCCTCCATCATTTTGTTTCCATCCTCAAATACCCCTGACCTCGGATGCGCAGATTATGGACGAAGTTTATTACAACGCGTTAGTCTTGCTAATCACAATCGCATTATACTATGATTCTCGTGCCTCTCTATGTGGCAGTAGAATATTATCATCTCGACTGACAGAAAGGAGCTAACACCATTTTGTTGTTGTTGCATTTCTTACAGCATAATATAATGACTTTTCTGCTGCATACATTAGACTATATCTCCATCCACATATACGACATGTTTAAAAGGTTTTGCAATAAACTCATTCAGCATTTTACTTCACCGAGTTATGATTATATTTACGATTTGTATTGTTGAAACATCACACCAAAAGCTGGAAGACCCATGTTTCATTCAACTCTCTGAAAATGTATCGTATCCGCCCATTACGGGTCCGTTGTACTCGTACGAGTATAGAAGAGCGCGTGGACATTCGCATCTAATCCTGCAGGCAGGGAAGTCCAAGAAGCCATCGCTGCCTTCTCTACGACTACCAGTTGCATGACGATGGAGGTGATGGCGGTGACAGAAGCTTTCGTGCGGCTGCAAACACCGGACAATGACGAAGTGTATGTGTGATGAGCGATTGTATGAGCATGATTTGACGGCTCGAGGCACTCTCCGTACCCAAACAATGGACAGTAATTACGAAACTTCATTGTGCATGTATCTAACTGATGTGAAGGTTTTGTTGACAATGAAAGAGCTGATAGACTGGCCGGTTCTGTCTTAGTTGCAGATGATCAACCATTGGATCGTGCTGACATTGCTAATACTCCTTAGAGAGATGGGACTACCAGAGAATTTTGGGAGCAGCGTATCTACATCACTGTTAAGAAAACTAGCATTGGGGGGTAAATATCGGCACAGCCAGGCATAAGAGGCACACCGGAGTACATTGAATCGTGTTAACCAGCAAAGGACTGGCTCAATTAACCCCTGGAGGCTGATGTTGAAAGGGGAATCTGAGCACATAGAGAAATTCCTGCAGTGTTGTGAATTTAACTCAACTCATAACAAACCGTGAATGCTTGCAGGACGAAATCACGTTTCTTTTTTTTTTCAAATTCCCAACACTGTATCAGATGAAGGTACGCGTCTGTGGTAGGGCTCTATCGGAGCTGCGGGCCATTTTTCCTGCATTGCTTTCGACTGTAGTACCGAGAGCTGACAGTTCGGGGGCAATGGCAAACTAATAAAGGTAAAATTTACCTAGCAAGATCATAAATGCAGAAAAAAAAAAATGCTGGCGTTGGTCATGCAACGTCCTGTAAAGGATACGCAACTAACTTTTATCAGTTGAAGAACTAGTTTTAAATACACTGCAAAGACGGAGAAACGCGTCTCTGTACTTACTGCTCATATAGTAATAAATAAAAATATTCATTGCGGAACTAATGGACTCCAAAAGAAATCCAGTACCACCAATTATTATAAGTATTCCTAAATATGCACCATCTATAGACATCTCGGGCACCATCGACATCGCCATGAATAGAATACTTACTGGAATAAATGATGCAATAAAAAGTATAGAAATCATAACTACCATTTTTGCAACCTTTTGATGACGACTAGAAACGTTTTCAGCCTGTGTAGAGATTGCTGACGTTTGTCGCCATTTTGATTTTGTGCTTAGTTTTATGACTAGAATAACGGTGCAGATCATTATAACAAGAAATGCGCTAAATGGAATGAACACATTGTTTATTATAAATGAAACTTTCTCGACGTGCTCCCTGTCGCTTGTGTACATAAGACCAAGGAGTGTTCTGTTTCTGTGTGGGTAGAACTTCCAGCCGAGTTTGTTGACCACGTACAAAGGTGATACGCTGGCAATGAGAATGATGTAGACACCGATGATAACGATGGAAACCCGTTTTGGCGTGACGATTGTCTTTACCTGTGCAAACATTTTAGTTTAAAAAAATGTGTATAGTATTAAGTTGAAACGAGTAAAAAGGCTCTGGCACATAAAGGACACGAGAGAATGTGGAATATAAAGAAAGGGCGGTTGGTGTGGGGTGGGGTGGGGGGGGGGGGTTGAATTTGTAACTTTTCACAATTTCTGGGTAAAGAGACCTGAGCTTTGCTAAAATGTATAGTCTGCCTAATGACAGATAAACATATTAGCTTATCTGCGACTGTATGAAATGTGAAAACAAGCACTAAAAAATAAATTGTTTCTGCTTGATTTATCGTGGAAGTGTGATGGTGGGTGGGGGGGGGGGATTTTTCAGTTTTGATGTCAACGGCTCAGTCATCACCCTCCCTTTAAAATGTTCGCTCGGGGGGTTGGGGTGTGTGGCTCAACCCCCAGGCGCCACTGGATGGGTGTTGGTTTTTGTAGGAACCAAAGAGGCCACAGTAATAGCATGCTCAATTTATTCATACTTACTGATTGATATTCACAGAAGTAGAGGATATAGATAAGTATAAGAGTGTGCACTAGACAACATACAGATTATAGCCTGTAATTATTACACAACAATTCAAATTCATTGCATTGAAAAGATGTCAAAGGTTCTCTGTTGGCATAGGTAGATGAGGACACTATGAAGTTCCACTAAAAAAAAAGTGAATAACTTCACCATGTATATTATCCAGATGAAATCAAATCTCTGATATGGACAGAACTGGTATCCTACCATTAAATAAAACAATTTATATTTAATACTAATAATGCATTTGGGCCAAATCACGCACACACACACACACACACACACACACACATATATATATATATATATATTGTGTTTTTAATTGCATAGCGGATACGTTACTACCGTCCCACATTTCATATGTGTGTGGGGGAGGGAGGGGGGTGGTGGGAGAGGGAGCGTGTTTCTTACCTGTAGATGATTCATAAACATTTCAGATATCTAAATTGCTTATATCTATCACATTACGTTATAACTAATAACCACAAGGAAAGAAAGCAATCTCTTACTATACACATATATAGAAAGCAAGAGTAACGTTAACTTTGTTCTACAGCAGATACAGCAGATGAGATTAAAATAGTAGACAAGTGACAACTTTTATTGGGACACGCTTCTATTAAGTGTCACGTTATGAAAACACATTAACATAAAAGAAACAAACAAAACCTCTACATTGCAGTGAGCTGGATTTGAGGACACTGTGTCTTTTTCCTTTCCAGGATTGTAGGATTAATTTTTCAAAGAAGGAAATCAGACAGGTGCAAAACCTGGAAACTCCGGTCAATCGTATAGACAGGTGGTACAGTTATGCTGGGCAATACAACACTGTTAAAAGGTAACATGTAGTACAGTGTGTATGGGTATATGTCTTTGTCAAAACCCAAAACCCTTTCCCCCTCCCCTCCCCACACACACACACACAAAGATTCATAAAATGTTTTGAGAAATGAGTGATGTTTAAGTTCACTGAACAGAACAACAGTAAAGATGACAGAAACATATAAAGAAATGCTTCCAAAAGCTAATTAATCATCGGCATCATCTGAGAGTCCACAACAACAAAATGTACCTTCAAAGGTGCAGTTATACAGAGGCACCTTTCCAGTGTTATCAGCGCTGTGATCCAGCCAGTGATCCTAGAGAAGGTTGTATGTGGCATTCCACTAGTGAGATACTGGAACTCTGTGGTTTCAAATGGAAGATCACTAACGCTGAACGCCGGTGTGAAGCAGATGTTTGTCCAAAGAAGAGTAACAAGACATCCAAGATCTGAGATTGTCAAACCTAAAAAAAAAAAGAATTATTTGTATAAGTAAAAAAGGTAAAGATCCCTTTTCACGCCATTAGGCGCATCGGGAATATAGGAAGAGCACCCATATTTTTACAGACCAATCGGCACTCGACAGCCATCCTAGTACCCATTTGAGGCTGGTTCGACTTGCGACGTCCCATACCACGAAAAAAAAACCCCGCGCAGCCCGATGTGGGGTTTTGATCGCGGTACGTTGGATTACAAGTCAGACTCGCAACGCCTTAGCCACGGACGCCGCAATTATATGTTTACACATAAGTAATTAAGCTAGGTCAAATATATAGTTGAGTAAAAATGCAACGGTATTGGGTGCTAACATGTATATCTTGACGACAAATTGTGTGAGGCATATTTCTTTCTTTTAAAATCCGCAATAGAGTATGTCCTACCCCCCCCCCCCCCCCCCCATCTAATTTGACTTGGATGGCAAGTCGACAAAACCAAAAAATGCATACCGTACAAACTCTTGGAAAGAAAGACTGGCAAAATGATGCTGACCACATCGATCATGGTGTACAGCTTGGTCAACAACCAAAATGTGTTAAAATTGTATGCACGATGTCATTTTGGCTTAGAAAGGTACCTTTACTGACATTTCAAAGGACCGTCGTAACGCATGGACCCTCTGGGCACCTGCCTGGCGGCCTCACGAGCATTGGATAATATTGCTAATCTGTGTATGTAAAGCAATTTGTGATATATATATATATATATATATATATATATATATATATATATATATATATATATATATATGGAAGCCGCCGTGGTCTAGTGGCTAGACGCTCGCTTGCGGATCGGAAGGTCATGGGTTCGGTTCCTGATGGGGCCGGACTTTCGCTGAAACGAATGTTATATGTCTTTGAAAACCCATCTCCAGGTAGATAGGTAGGTAGGTAGTTAGGTAGGTTGTTGTATCCGACCAGGACATCACACAAGATATAAACACCTGGTGACACAAAGTGCCACCATGTGTATGAGGATCACTGGTTGAGAGGTCTCAGAAACCCCTTTCAGCCGTAAGGACATATCTATGGCTAGGACATATCTATGCCACGGCTATATTCAGGGCCCCCGGCAGAAACCAAGGTGGGGTTTCAAGCAAACAAAATAATTGCATCCCACATGGGGACGACTTTAGAGCATCTTAAGGAAACTAGAGACTCATTTAGTGAACATAATTTCAAAGACATGGTGAGATGTCAAGATACAGATTACATGTGTATTTGTGTAGTATTGTCTAATCTATATATGTTCTGCAGAAGGCTCCATAGCCGCAACGTTCACGTTCTGTTTGTGTTTGTTATATGGTGGAGCTCGCTGATATACTTTTCGTTCGGTTTTATATATATCCAAGATGCAGCTTACAGTGGTGAGAAATGAAAACGGGAAAAAAACTATGTTTGCGACTTGGTAGAGATGACGCATCAGCAGAACTGCTAGAAGAGGTACTTCTGAGTAAAAATTTAAAGTTAAAAGTGGAAACGTTTTTTTATTAAACTGGACAACTGCAATATTTAAATTTACAATACGTGCAGATGCTTATTCATAAACTGGAAATCTGATTTCTTTCTTCAGTGAATTGAACCCCATTACTTTTGATGCACTTAATACAAACTGTGAAGATCTGGTTAATATGTGTCATAAAGACATGAATTATGATGGTCTTCTTAAACGAACGTGAGTATCTCAAGCACTAAGTGGCTTTTAATGAACCTTTTGAGACTCCCTTCATTGTAAAGGGAGTCACCGTGGCCGAGCGGCTAGACGCTCGCGGCGGATCGGAAGATCGTGGGTTGGTTTCCTGGCGGAGCCTGACTTTTTTCAAAAATGACCTTGGCTCCCAGGTCGAACCAGCTTTGAGTCCGTACCAGAAGCAGTCCCAGAAAAGTGAAGGCGGTCGGCGTGACGCTGACCACATTACCCACCTTGTGCTGATTGGTCTATAAAATATAGGTCTAGTCCCATATGCCCTATACGCCTTAAGGAGTGGAAACGTTGAAATTACACTCAGGCTGTTCATGTGCACAATGGTAATCATATGTATATAATTAAAAAAGGCACCCAGATGCAATTGAACCCATGGCCTTCTGATCAGCAGCTGCGCTTCTTGCCGCTGCACCACGGCAGCTCATTTTTAATAAAGTTGCAAGATTAATTATTTTACCAGTGCAAATCTCATGTCTACACAGTAAAGTAAATTTAACAGATAATAACCGATTTTTCAAGGAATTTTAGGAAGTAAAGGTGACCAGAAAATGAAATGGAGGACCTGTTAAACTGTGTGAAGGCATAACACTTCATCCAAAACGATAGTACCTACAACGAGACTAGCACACTTTTCTGTAATGATTCGAAAGACATATATATTGGTAAATGTACTTGAATATACATACACACACACACACACACACACACACACACATATATATATATATATATATATATATATATATATATATATATATGTATAAAATTTAAAATACATTATATTGAATACCCAAACTATTGTTGTTAGGCCTGAACCAGGTCAGTTTTTCTGGCGGTAAGGAGCTGTACCAGTACCGGCATCTGTCGAGTGTATCAAATATTTTGCGCAAGTGCAACAGACACTCTTGGACGAGTACCGGCAATATTATTTTCCTAGAAAATATAACATCATTACTGTCCATCGTCATGATAATGGTCACGTGACTAACGAGATTGAGAACGTCACGATAATTACAACAGGTTCGATATTTTTTTTTTTGTGGGGGGGGGGGGGGGGGGGGGGGGGGGGGGTTTAATGTTCACTAGTTCCCCGACCCACACAGACCTCCCAAAGAAAACAAAAAACCCACCGGTCCAGAGATAGATGAATGCGGTTACTGTCAGGCTACGTGTTCCCTTTCGTGTTCGAAGACTATCGTCTTTTCTGACAGGAATAATATCTTGTCTTACTCACCTTTCTAAGCCACAGTAACATGCAATTGGGAAAATCACTGCACGTGAACCAAAATCTAAAATAATAGTGTGACGAGGAAGAAGTAAGGCAATCGAAACTATTCCTGAGCATGAATCATAACAGAGAACATAGTCGATGACTAAGGCTTACATAATTGCACTGGTATTTTTCTTTCTTTCAGAAAGCGTATGCTATGATTCAATAGTAAATGTAAAATAGGTCATATTATCAAATGAACATCTACAGGATTTGTCAACGGTACACCCAATGTGTATAATTGTACTTTAGGATTTCCCAAACCAAATATAGAAATGCATTAATAGGTAACTGTATCGGTATACTGTGGCTATCGACTCAAGTGCTGGAGGGTCCGGTTCAAATCCCGGTTAGCCCTGGGATTTTTTCACGTGGACTTCTAGTAGTTTTCCTTGGTCTCTGGGTAGTAGGATCGGATGCCCGTGTGTATTGTTGCGCGCGTAAAAAAAATCTCTGGCTTTTGGAAATCGAAAAGAGTAGCCTAACGGGGCTTCCCGGGCAAAATTTGGAGTTTACAAACTACCTAAAGTATTTCAGGATCCTCGCAGATGCAGCGGAGTTCGTGTTTATTGCGCTGAAACACTATAACGGAGCCTTTACACCTGTTTGCCATGATGTTGATCAGTCGACTAAACTAAAATGCTATATATATCATAATCAAAGTCCCTATGTGTGTTCTGGGGCAATTTTTTTTTTTTTTTTTTTTGGGGGGGGGGGGGGATAACGTAGACCCCTTTCCGTAAAAGATAGCTACGTAGGGTAGCGGCTATACCCTCGCCTGTGATTCCGGACGACGTGGGTTCAGGTCCATATTCAGCTGAGCTTTGTATTTTTCAAAAAAGCTGCCTTGGCTCCCAGGTCGACTCATCTTTGAACACATTTTAGGTAAAGAGACATGGAAAGTAGGGGCGTGATGTTGACTATATAAAATATAGGTATGCCTTATACGTCTGAACGCTTGGCAAAGCTTTTTTTTTTTTACTCTACTTTAATCTTTAAAAAGCATTTGGTAGAAACTGACTACTTCTGAAATCATAATTACTGAGACGAATTGTAGCTATCGCAGACTGCTGAAAACCGTAACATAACACGCTAACAGCTCTTTTAACTACAAACGCAGAAGAGTGAGAATCATCATGTTCTATGTGAGGCAGCTAGAGAGCTCGTGATCCGGTATTTATATCACACACATTGGCATTTGAAGCTGCTCAGAGCTCTCTTCTACTTCTCATTCTTGGTGACCACCCTAATTATGTATAGAAGTTGTCTTTCTAATTTGCCTTTTATAGTTGAAAAGAGAAGACATCCTCAAAAGTTTGGACAGTTTATTATCCGGCCTAGTCAGTTGCATTTCGTCTGGTGCATACTGCAGCAGCTTCTTCTGCTTTCTGTAGTAGTCACACTTCTTAGGTCGTAAAGCGTAAGGTTCTAGTCACACTGGGGCGTGAGTGTAGGGACTGGCCATCGTGATCTGAAGACAGAAGTTCAACAATCGATACGTGACAGTTCTCGTTCAGGTAATCTGTCCAATTGGTCTGTCTTGAGAGGCAGACGATATTCATGCGGGTTGTTAGCAAAAATGAATAGGTGTCGCTTGGTGCAACAATGCCTGGCATATGACACCACAACATCTAATTTAAGAATGGAGGTGGAGGCAGTAACTGCAGCCTGTCGCTGGCTTGAGAACCTGCTGTAAACACATGTTGGAATTGTAACCGACTCATAGAGCATGTTGAGATAGTGGAAGCTG
The DNA here is from genome assembly GCA_905116865.2 of Candidula unifasciata. Classification (NCBI taxonomy): domain Eukaryota; kingdom Metazoa; phylum Mollusca; class Gastropoda; order Stylommatophora; family Geomitridae; genus Candidula; species Candidula unifasciata. The sequence goes on along the minus strand of CAJHNH020002385.1, from coordinate 83,701 downwards.
GTTTGATCCGTGAAGAGTTGCAATGATCTCATCAGAGGCCTCCGGTAGTTAGCAGCAGTTGGGTCTTTTCGCCAGGATATGCCGGTGTATAGAGGAAATAAACAGACTGGCTCTACACAACTTGCTAGTGAATTGATGTATGACAGCTAGATATTGTACGGGCCCTTTGGGGGCGAGGAAACAGTGTGGAAGCACAGATTAAATATTAAACATTAAATATTAAACATTAAAGCGTAGCCGAGATAAGATGTATGTTGTTTCTCGTCTTTTTATAGTTGCAGAGCTTGCGTTAATGTCGTATTGCGTTTATATTGGGGTTCTTTTACCCTCTACCCATCTCCTTCTTGGTCGGCTTTTGTGTCCTGTAGCCTGCTGTTTTCATGTAGTGCCCTCAACCCCCTGCCCCTTCCCCAACTAAAATCTCGTTTCTGCATTGTCTTCTTACTTACGTCACATTCTAAATAGTTTATCGCTCTTAGTTTTATGTTTCCTGCCGACTCATCCAGAATGTGAAAACACATTGCAATTATTTGCTTCCGTGGGCCAAAGCCGTCTAATTCATAGAACTTCCCTGGCTATCATAGCGTTTAATGGATCATATATGTTCACCTATACTTAGACACCCTCCTTTCCCTCTTCTATTGAGCACCGGCATTTCTTTATGGGAGTTGGGGGGGGGGGGGGCTGGTACCCTGCTCAAAATTGTATTACAATTTACCATGAAATTGCTTTGATGTTAGTAACTGTCTCTGCAGCACACTATTTAACCTGTAGTTGTGTTGACAGTAAGGATGACTGTAGTAGAGATGGTATCGTAAAATAAACTGAATAAAAACAAAGTGTAAATATATTGCTTAAAGATATTAATATTAAATTAAGGTATGTTTTTTTCTTACCATTAGGACATCCAGCATATGCTGTTATGAATAGACAAATAGATATTCAATTCATACCGTCACTTTTAGATGGCATGATATAAACTGGCCTACATGTTAGGTTGAGACGGCCTGGGAGCCAATGTCAATTATGACAAAAACCAAGCTCAACATTCGGCTGCGGAATCAATGAGTGTTTCAACATAAGTCTGATTAAAAGCAGCAGCCCCATTGTATCATCAACATAGTTAGTTAGTTGCGTATCCTTTACAGGACGTTGCAGAACCAACCTCAGAATTGTTTTGGCTGTTGTGTTTTTGCTAGGCACATTTTACGCTCAACAGTAGTTTGCTAGTGCTTATTGAACATTCAGTTCTCGTTGCCACTGTCGATACCAACGCAAGACCCAGGTGTTTCACAATTAAGTGCATTTTTATTTTGTGTGTGTCAATAGCTTATTATTATATTTTGCTCCTTTCTTTCCCTAGATGACCTATTTGACGCCGCATGCACGTCATGCATATAGTGCGTGACCTACATTTTTATAAATCAATCGACGCGTGACCTAATTTTTTTATAAACCAATCGACATTGATATGTTATATGGTCAACATCTCGCCAGCTGCTCATTCTTCCAAAGATTTTACCTGGTACCCATATTATTAAAGCTCTTGAATGTGGAGCTTTGATCCGGTAAGTGAGCGTGTAGCCACTGCGTTAGATAGAATAATACAAGTGCTGTGTGCGCTTGTGTGTGTGTTTTTTTTACAAACATACATAAGAAAGGGCATTTACCTAGTAGGCTGACATTGACTGGGTCCTTGAATCCTAGCTTGATAAAACAAATCACGTTGATGATGTTTGCTACCACCCCGAAAACATCAATTGTCTGACAAAGCACAGTAAAGATAATCCATTGGAAAATCACTATCACTTCCATGTTCAACAGCAAATGCGATTTATGTATATTGTCTGTATAGTTTCGCATGATTTCCATTGTTGAATATTGCACGTGCAAAAGGTTAGGACGTATATAAATTGGTTTCTTTTTGCTCAGTCTATAGTTTCGCTTGGACAAACCTTTGAAAAGCAATATATATATATATATATATATATATATATATATATATATATATATGTGTGTGTGTGTGTGTGTGTGTGTGTGTGTAAAGTGTTAGATCATTAAAGTAACTTACTAATGAAAGATAGTTACGTATATTTCACAGATTGTTGCAAAAACCAACCCAATAAGGTGTTGGTTATTTTGGTTCCGTTAGGCAGTTGTAAGTTTATTTGTTGCAATTGTTCACTGATTGGTCGACTCTCAATACCACTGTCGAAGTCAAGGCAAAGCGGTCTGCTACTAAATCGCCCGCAGCTAGAATTGAGCAGATTACATGGTAATTACGAAGCGGTTCACAACGCCTAAGCCACAGTAGCCGAAAGTGAACTAATAACATCATCAGAATCCTAATTATCCTCCAGTTGTACACATACATGTTTTATATGACTCAGGGATTCTACGTGTTGGTTCCGGGGCCCCATTGTCCAGACAACAAGAATAGACCCATTGCCTTTCCAACAAGCATGTCGTAAGAATCGACTATTGGGGAATTTTCTTTAAAGTCGGAGTGCATCTGCCTGAGAGGCAAGGAATTACCAGTCTGCAGATAAATATGTCAGATCTGTAAAACGGATGTGCACGCACCACTCAGGTTCTGGAACAAGGCTAAAGTCCAGTGGTGGATGAACAACCAGAACATTTCGCTGGAGTTTACACCCGGGGAACGAAAAGAAGAAGAAGATGGCTCAGGTATTGTCCTTCATTATCTTCCTTATTATATATACACACATAAACAGCCATTGTATTGATTGGCACTTATAGAAAGAAGTAAAAGCATAGCAATACGCACTAGAATATGGGTGCCTAATTGGTCATGTTCCTTGTATACTTGATTTCATAGCGAGGCGCACATACCATTTGGAGGTGTCGGGTTCGATTCTCCGCACAGTTTCGATTTTGTATGTTGTATAGTATGTTCTTTTATCTTTCTACTTCTTCCTATGAGTGCCAGTCAATACATAGTTCACTTATTATATATATATATATATATATATATATATATATATATATATATATATATGCGTACTGAGTAATTTACATAAATAGACAGTGGCGGACCGCTTGAGGCTATAGAAATAGTTAAATTACTCAGATAAGATTGGGTCGACCTGGAAGATAAGCTCGATTTTGATAAGTACTTCCTATTGGATGATGACGATGGTTGGATGCGGATTCAAACCTAAAACATTTTGGTGGGAAGGCGTGCTTCTAGCTACTACACCACTACGGTCATCCCACAACGTTATAGTGTATGAAGATTTAAAAAAAAATTGTACTTGTATTGCCCATATACAATGTGACATTCTCTTAGGTAAGAATTAATCCCCTGCTATTTATGCTATTTAATGTTTGCAGTGTATTAGTAGTGATTGCCTTATTTGTTCTCGGTGTTTTCCACTCTAAACACCGTTACAGATTTGACATTAGAATTAACAGTTTTAGGTTTAGTTTTAGTTTTACATTTTTTTTCCTACTTGACTTACATTGCATTATAATGGTTTTTATGTGCAATTGATGCTGGCTAGCATAGGATAGCTTTTAAAGTGTGATCCAATTCATGTAATCAGGTTTTATTCCATATGCCATAGGCATTTTTCTGTATCTATAACATTGCTCATTCCCCACCATGTCTAACAAAAAACGTTTTATTTGTCTAGTATGCATCCGTTATGTGTGATGTTCATTACATTATTCTCTTTTTATTTTGTTTTTCCTAATCCATATTCTGCACAAGGCTTTTTTTAACATGCTTTTTTTTTTTTTTTTGTCTGTTTATCGTAAATTGTGTTGCATACGTCGACGACGTGTACAAGTCGGCTACAAGACATTCAGCTCATAATCCTAGTTACGACTCTACACAACTAACCAGTTTGATACTCATCGTATCATTTGTGTAACTGTCAATAGTAGTTTTTAAAAAAAAAAAGTTATGATTTGCATGAACTTTATTTTAGAAAGACAGTATTATCACTTAATTATCAGAAAACAATAATATTTAATATGTTGGAAACATGAGTACAAATGACAGATACAGTGTTTCAAAGAAGACATTACATAACTAGCAAGATCTCTATCGAATAATATCATTATATACCAGATCATGGTGCCTGGTTGACAAATGATCCTTTTTTTTTTAACTTCTAATTGAGTAGATAGAACATTTTTGACACACAATTCATGCTGAATAGAATAAGAGTAATCCAACATTAAAACATTTGAATCCAATGATCACTGGCAGGGAGGGGATGTTTAGATAAATACATAGAACATCACACATGCAATTATGTCTCACACTATATCATTATGTCTTTTCAGGAATTTAAAAAAAGAATACTGTTACATATTTCATTATTACTATTTTTTTTTTATTAATGGTATATCCAGAAAAGGTAGGAGGTTCAGGTGAAGGCAGCAGAGTAACTAGTTATGTTTGTTTAAAAAAATACATATGTTACAACAATCGATATAGATAATCATGGAACAGCCGTACTGATCTATATATTTGGGAGACGTGGTGCTGAGCCACAAGTGATTGTGGACTGGGTGCGGCGCTCATAATTGTCAAGAAGTTTCAAAACTATTCTGCGCTTATCAAAGAAACAAGTCCCCAACCAGAAGTAAAACTAAAGCAGATAGGATAGTTATTGCTTCTGAAGTCGAAATCCATCTGCCTGAAAGACAAAGAACCAACAGTCTGCACAAAAATAATCCTGATGTGTGTATCGGATGTGAACACACAAGTCCTGAAACAAAAGACCTGGCGTTGGCGGGAAAATAAAGCATCTTCACCGACGCTTACAGCTGGTGAACGTGAAGAAGAAGAATCAATGTAGTAGCTAATGAATGTTCCATTTATTCATACGATTTTTCAGCGGTTTCATCAAAGACTTACATATAAAATTCTCTTACAAGAGTATCTATAACCAATTAATTTTTAAATAAAATGGATACACAGTGATTTATAGTCTTGGTACGTGTCAGAACTATTTCATTTGTTGTTTTTTTTTTGAAGTTTAATATTGGTAACACCTAAACTTTTGTCCAGATAACGTTACTGCAAGTCATATCTCTAGATAAATTTGGGCTATGCCGTAGACTTTTTATTCTGTTGTTGTTTGGACGCTTCATTTTGTTAGTAATGGCATTAACAGTATTATTAAAGGTTAGTTGCGTATCCTTTACAATACGTTGCAGAACCAAGTTTACGTCTAGTAGTTTGCCATTGCTTCTGGGCGGTCGGCTTTCTTGATACCACTGTCGAAACCAACACAAGGCTCATGGCCTGCAGCTGGGATCGAACCCGGCATCCCGGCGTTGCGAAGCGTTCGCATCGACTTAGCCAAAGAGCCGACATTAACAGTATAATTACGTCAAAAAAAATGTTTAGAATATTGCTCTTTTTGTGTAAAGTGGGACATTTGTTTTTCTGCAACGTTAGTTTCTATGTGTTAAGTTTTGATTTGCTTTATTGCATCTATGATCCATCTCTGCTTCCATTTTTACATTAAATGATCTTACACACTCTAGAACTCTGTGCTGAGGGGCAGACTTAGTGCATGGGGGTCCATAGTAAAGTCGAATGTACGCAGCTTAGTGAAGCAAAGCCTTGAAAATGATATCACAACATTTAGTTTGAGAATGGAGGTGGAGGTAGTCTCTGCTGCCTTCCGCTTGCTTGAGAATCAGCTGTACACACATTCTGTTACTGTAACTGACTCACAGCGCATGATGAGAAAGTGGAAGACAGGCGTGCTTCGTGCAGAGTGACAAGCATCCCTTCAAGAGAAGTCTCGGGTTGTTAGCTTCCATTGAATATTTTCTCCAGATATGCCTGTGTGTTGGTAAATAAGCAGGCAGATAGACTAGCCCGTTATGCACCACTTTGTGGTGACTTGAAGTATGACAAGCTAGATATTGTGAGGGCGCTTTGGAAACGAGTGAACAGTGCAGAGGTGCAGATATATCATTACGGCCTGAAAAGAATGGCGCTACAAGGAGTTACAAGTGGATGTGCCCGACGATCAACACTCAGGGGAAGGAAGAGAATGGTATACAATCATACGGCTATTGGTGCCATAGGAATTAGAGCTCTTCGATGGCTGCTGAAGATGGGGACGGAGCGCTTATGGGAGTTTGGCGAGTGCTGTGATGTCAATTCTTATTTCAACTTTCAATATTCAGCGTGCAACGCTCTCTGAATACTTAAAGTATGTTACTTGATTGAGCTGGCTTTCTATGAAAATCTTGCCAGGATGTTTTGTTATTGTAAGATACATATTTTTATTTCGGTTTTCAGTGTTATTTTTTTATGTTTTTGCTGTTTTTACTATGTTTTGATTATCCACCTATCTATGCAGCTGCTCCTCTGCAGTTGCAATGAGTTCATTGCACTTATGTTCCTTGGGATGCCTCATTGATCTGACATATCAGTGTAATAATATTCCACGTCTGTGCCTTAGAGGTTGCCAACACGATTTATAGTGCAGGGGTACCAGGTTCAATCCCAGGTGCTATATGTCTTGCGTTAGTCCAGACAGTGGTAACGAAAGTTGACTTCAGAGCAATTATAAATGACTGAACGTAAAAATGTGCATATAAATACTACAGCATCCACACACACACACACACACACACACACTCGCCCCATACACACACACACACAAAGAAAATTTGGGGTTGGTTCTGCTAAGTCCGGTGAAGGATATTCAACAAATTTAACTTATGTGATAAGTAGCAGGGGCAGTAAAATACATCCCTGATGGACCCACTATTGTAAACCTTATTACTCTGACATTCTAGAATTTCTCCACCAAATATTGGCTATTAAAATTATATATATATATATATATATATATATATATATATATATATATATATATATATATATATATATATGATTATATGCTTACTAGATGACTAACTTCATAGACGCTTGGTGTTTTCCGGTATTCTGGTGAATATCTACTAAAAACTCGAAAACTACTAAACCGATTGCTTTAAAATTTTCACACAACGTTGCCTTTGACTCAAAGCGTGATTTTTTTGGGTCAGAAAATCGCACAAACCACAAACGACGTAGCTCCAGCAACGGTCAAATCATTATTTGTTTCGTTGCCGGCCAGGATTTGTTTTTAGTTGATTGGCTATTTTTGACTGCTGAGCTCTTTTTTTTTAAATTTACTATATCATTTTATTTCCAGTATCTGCTTGAGTGTTTGGTAGCGTAGTTGGTAACTATTCTGCTTATCATGCGAGTGACCCGCGTTCGATTCACCGCTAGGTAATAAAAAAATTTTTAAGCTCTTAACTGGGCGGCTGGCACTTTGTGTTGTGGTTTATGGCTAGGCTGCGATATCTACATCTTTTTGCTGTTTTGGGGTGTACAGCTAGCCTGCGACAGTGGCGACATGATGCTAAATGGTCATGTCACGGGCCCTTGAGAGGGCCGTTGGCACGTTGTGTTGGGGTTTACAGCTAGGTTGCGATATCTCATCTAAACTCTTCAGTGTTCGGTAGTATAGTTATAAGTATTCTGCCCTTCACGAGGGTGACCGGTGTTCGATTCCCCGCTGGGTGATAATTGTTCTTTTCCCCTTAAAATGGTGGTTTCCACGTTGTGTTGTGGTTTACAGCTAGACTGCGATGTATGCGCCTTTCGCAAAAGTCATCTGATTTCAGTAAAGTCTCAGTTAGCCTCTCTGCGACGCTTCTCGGTCAAAAACTTTTTCACGATGACAGAAACTGTTAACTAAGACGGCTTACAGTCCAGTTTAGTTTGGGTGGACACGGATGCCAAGGTCAGTTAGATTTCTCTTTTCAGAGAGGGAGAGATGACGTACGCGGGGTATTTTTCTCCGCTACCTGTTAGTATAGTGTACTTTTTTGTGTGGGTTCCATCACTGGTTAGGTGATGACGTTTTTTTTTTTTTATGTCGGGGGCAAATTTAAAATAAACATGCCGTGGCGACAGTATGTGGAGCTAACTCCTTCTGGCTACACCGACCTACAGATACTGTAGAGACAGTTCTTGTTGTTGTTGTGATGGTGGTGGTGGTAGTGGTAGCAGTAGTCTGGTACTGCATGTGTGATGTGGTAGCTGTTACACTGGCCACATGTACTTCTCAGTACACATTGATGCTACCCATTTTTGTCTGGGTGGATATGGATGCCAAGTTCAATTTAATTACAATATGTCGCCAGATGATAACTTTCCCATCCTTCGGAGAGGATGATATAATAAGTGGGGGGGGGGGGGGGGCGGTGTTGAAGCGGAGAGGCGGGTTGATGCCAGACACTATTAACTGAGAGAGCTTAAAACAGTATTTTAAAGTTCTCATTTCTTAATTTTTTGTTTTAAATAGTTTCGCTAGGGAAGATTTTTCAAATATTTAGGGAGGGAGAAATGACTGTGTTGATGGCAGAAGGGGGGGGGGGGGGGGGATATAACAGACACTGTTAGTTAAGGGCTATTTTTTTCTTTTCTATTTCACCATTCTAGGCCACAGCAACGCGTGGCCGGGTACAGCTATTGATATATAAGCAGTCTTACTGTGTTTTAGTCGTGGCAATTTTGTTTTCTTTCCTACAATAACTAGGTGATTTATGTTCATCTATATGTAGACTAAATCTGTGTAGTTTCGTTGTCGCGGCACTCTAAGCTGCAGATTTCATCTGGAATGTTTTTCGACTGCGCCCAACGTTGTGTGTTTGTAAACTGCAGATTTTGATAATGGCGTGTAGCCTGGTGTCAGATTGTGGTGGCTAATGCGCTTAATAGCGTGTGCAATTACTGATCGTTTGTCACTGCTGCATCTATTGACAATAGACTGTATTTCTAGTACCGGACTGTTTGTGATGGTACTTCTAACGACTGCCTTATATGTTTAGTTGCGTGCGTGTCGTATTGGCTTTGTTGAGACTGCGGTCTGTGTCAGTGTATTTTCCACAGTGATGGGCATTATGTGTGCGTTCTGTTGGCACTGGAACGGGGCAACTAGGTGATGACACGTTGGCCATCAATTTAGACCTATAGTTGCTGAATTTTTTGATTACTTGATTAGTCTGCGCTTTCTGCTGGAGTCATTATTTGTATTTCCTAAATTAGCTGCCTGTTGACCAAGTGTAATGATTGTATATATCATCATCATGTAGCAGGTCCTTTGCAGAACGTCGCTCTCATCACAGTCTGCCTGAAAGAAACTCGGTCTCTTGCCAGTTCTCCAGCCTCATGAACTTTCACACTCAAGGAGTCACTTATATCCTGTGCCCATCTTCGTGTCGGTCGGTCCCTGCCCCTCCTTCCTGGTACCATGCCTTCTGCTATAATGTTTTCCAGTCCGTCGTGGCGCTTGATATGACCAAAATATAGCAGCTTTCGAGAAAGGATGCTGTTTATTAGCCAATCTTTCTTGATGTTCAGATCTTTTAAGATGCAGTTTTTCTCATCTTCTTTGTCCAAGATATTCTGAGAATCTTTCTATAGCATTTCAGCTCAAAAGCCTCTATTCTCTTTCTTAAGTAAAGTAAAGATCCCTTTACACGCTCTTAGGCGCATCGGGCATATGGAAAGAGAACCCATATTTTTACAAACCAATCGGATCTCGGTGGGTAATGTGGTCAGCATTACGCCGGCCGTCTTTACATTTCCCCTGGACATCCCATCCTGGTACCCATTTGAGGCTGGGTCGACCTGCAACGTCCCATACCACGATAAAAATCCACGCAGCCCGCGGTGGGTTTCGATTGCGGTACGTTGCATTTCGAGTCAGTTTCGCAACGCCTCTTTCTTAAGGACTGAGAGATAGTCCACGACTCACATCCGTATGTAGCCACAGAGAAGATGCATGCTCAAAATTCTTATTTGTATCTCCTTTGGCTTCCATGATGAGTTTCTTGGGATAGTAATGTGGTAGTTTCCCGTTGCTTTCCACATCCACATGGCTTAAGACCATGTCCTCAAACTTCAGCAAACTTTTCGATTGCTAGGGCAAGTGAGGGCCCTGCTCTATGATGCTACTGTTAACAGCATAGGGCACCCCAGAGGTGTCCACTTATCCCGGCGGATACTCAGTCCCAATAGCTGCATTGGCCACACCGCAGTGTGTTTACCGTCCTCTACCGCGTGGAGGAGGCAGAAACGAGAGTGGGGAAAGACTGATTGAATTCTGTATAGAAAAGAATATGTGTATTACCAACACACTATTTATACAACACCCAAGAAGGCTCTACACCTAGACATCACTAGATGGAAATAGCAGGAACAAAATTGATTACATTTTAATACAACAAAAATGGAGGACATGTATAACATCTGCAAAGACACTCCCTGGAGCTGACTGTGACACTGATTACTAAAGTCTTCTTGCAGAGTTTAAAGTAAAACTGAAAAAAAAGTGTTGAAAGGGGCTAAGCCAATACGTTTTGATTTGACTAATTTGCCAAATGATTACAGCATTGAGGTTGAAAACAAATTTGAGGCACTAATGGCAGTGCAGGAGGATATGACACCTGATGAGTTGGCTAATAAAACAAGAAACATCATCATCACAACAGCTCAGAACATGATTCTTAAAAAACCACCCAAGAAACAGATTTACATTACAGAAAAAACTGTCAAGCTGATAGAAGAAAGAAGAAATTTAAAGCAAGTAGGGACAGCAAAATATAGCCATGCATATAGGAACTACACGAAATAAATCAGAAGAGCTATCAGAGGAGATAAAAAACAGTTTGTTATAAATACCTGTTATAGAACTGAACAACTCCAGATGCAAGGAAGAGACAGAGACATGTTTAAATAAATTAAAACACTGAAAAGCGAATTCAGGCCTTTTTTACATGTAATAAGTGACAAAAACGATAACACATTAACGGAAACCAAAGACATATTAGAAAGATGGAAAGAATACTGTAGAGAAATGTATGGAGATGTGACAGGTAATTCAAAAACGACTTGTGAAAGTTATGAAAAAGAACTAGAGCCTTTACTGGATGAGGTACGATCAGCAATACACAGCCTGAAGAAAGGAAAGTCACCAGGTTGCGACGAAATACCAGCAGAACTAATTCAAGCAGGAGGAGAGGCCAGCGTCCGAATCTACCATGCACTGTGCTCGAAGATCTGGAACAGTGGCATTTGGCCTAAAGCGTGGAAAAGAAACAATCTATATCCCTCTCCCAAAGAAAGGAAATCTAAAACTATGCTCCAACTAATCCACCATCCCATTAATAAGTCGTGCTGGCAAAATCCTCTTACGAATTATCATGAAAAGGATTGAAAAGAAATTACAATATGAACTAGATGAAGCACAAGCGGGTTTCAGACAGGGTAGAGGAACTAGGGATCACATATTTAATATGATAATAATTTTTTTGAAAAATGCAGAGAATACAATGTAGATCTTCATGCTTATTTTATTGATTATAGCAAGGCATTTGATTGTGTCCAGCACCACCAACTGTGGACTATTTTGAAAAGTATGGGATTTCAAGCGCATTTTGTGCATTGAATTGAAAATCTCTATCATGAACAACAAGCAGCCATCAGAGCAGCTGGTGAAACATCTGATTGGTTCGAGGTGCAAAAGGGGGTGAGGCAGGGGTGCTTCTCTCACCATACCTATTTAATATTTAAGCTGAAAATATAAAGAGAAATGTTAAAAATGACCAAACTTGTGACAGTTATGATCCGCTCAAAATTGGTGGCAACCCTATTTCGGAACTCCGCTACGCAGTCACAGTCCTCCTTTCGAACAGCGTAAAGGGAATAAAGAAATTTAATATTATCCGTCTAAAAGCACAGTGAGGATCAAAAATCTGTTCTTGAAGTTAAAGAAAGCGAAAATAATGTCCACAGATAAAACTGGCTGTCAACCAAAAATAACCATAAATGATGAAGAAATTGAAAATGTCACAAACTTTGAATATCTAGGCTCTATAATAAACAACAATGGAGACTGTTCGACCGAAATTTAAAAAAAAAGATGGCCATAGCAATGTAAAGATTGAACAGCCTTAAAAGTCTATGGCTAAGCACCAAGAAGGAGATAAAAATTAGAATTTTGAGAGCATGCATCTTCCCTGTGGCTACATACGGATTTGAGTCGTGGGCTATCTCTCAGTCCTTAAGAAAGAGAATAGGGGCTTTTGAGCTGAAATGCTATAGAAAGATTCTCAGAATATCTTGGACAAAGAAGATGAGAAATATTGACATCTCAAAAGATCTGAACATCAAGGAAGATTAGCTAATATTTTGGTCATATCAAGCGCCTAAACGGATTGGAAATTTTTTTAGCAGAAGGCATGGTACCAGGAAGGACGGGCAGGGGCCGACCGACACAAAGATGGGCACACGATATAAGTGACTCCTTGAGTGTGAAGGTTCATGAGGCGGGAGAACTGGTAAGAGATCGAGTTTCTTACATGCAGACTGTGATGAGAGCGACGTTCTGCGAATGACGTTCTGCGAATGACCTGCTACATGATGATGATGATGATACCCTAAACCTCACCTGTACACTGATTCCACTGGCCCAAGTCAAGAACCAAATGTTTCACCCCATTCTACACCAGCAGACATTGCCCCTGCCTTCCCTGTCTGGAAGGATTTATATAACTATTCTATCCAGGACACTCGTATTTATCTATATTTAATTGCTGCAACATAATTATATCGAAGTCATAAATCAGTTTCTCCAGTACATGTACTCTCCGCCTGACCTACGACAATTCGAGTAACCTTCTCCAATATTCTTTATTCCCAGATGCTTCGTTTTCGCCAGACACTCAGGGCTCCGGCTCTTTTACTTCTATGCCATCTTCTCTCTCCATTTCGTAGTCTTTTCCTCTTCCCACTCTCTGTGTTGATACCCGAAGATGGTATCAAGCACAGAGCATGCACTCTGTAGCTTCGGCGATGATTCATTTTATTACTAAGTACAAAATCCATAGAAGGTATTCTTTCAATGCAGGAAGTAAACGGTCACAGCAGTATTGCCTGTTTGCTAGGGAAGAGGCACGGGATATCCTAAAGGACTGCATAACGTCCAGTCATTCAGCAAATAGGGACGAAGGTACACTGTAGGCTCAGGTTTTTTTTTTTTCAAATCGAGGTTGTCTCCTCTATATCCATTGTGTTTTGTGCCTCTTCAGTCATGCACAGCGGTCTTGACTGTAGAAGGGTTTTCCTGATCAAGGGATAAACAAAGCTCTTAAGACGGAACAGTTAGTGTGCTCCACTTGATGAGAGATCGGACATCTACAGCACAGGATCTCTCTGATCCTTGTGTATTCCGGTGAACAAATTTGGCTACATTCGCTTATAGTTTATCCATGTTGCTAAGGGTGTTAAGGACTGGGACGTTTCAATGGTTACAAAAGCATCAAACAAATGAAAATTATACATTATCTAACAGAAATATTAACTTCCCAGCAGCATCCAGCGGAAGAACACATTGCAGTCATGCGTTTAAACTGGTAGGCGGTTTGATATAAGCTATGAAAACCGATACAATATGCACAATTCTCGCCTTGAATAATTCATAGATGCTAGCGCCGTCATACCGGAAGCAAAAAATATCAGGTAATAAGAAGATAGTCCAAAGATGTAACTGCACTGTGCTTTTTTTATATTTGCGTCTTTAGGCCGACACATCCGACTGCTGTGGGCAACTGTTATTGGGTTAGCTTCCTGGAGCCTGAATTTTTATTTCGTTTTATTTGTCCACATTTTAACTCACACTGCCTTCATTACATAAGCTTCTTCTTTTTTTTTTTTTTTTTTTCCAGCAGGTAAAACAAGTCATAACTCCAGCACGGGTTATTGTTATATGTATCTTCATCATCCTGATGGCCGACCTAAGACCCGTGTACACCGTGAGCACAATGGATTGGGAATATTTACCAGCAGAAATAAAACCATGCTTGGCTTCTTCACATGGTAAATCGGCACCTCGTTGACACCACTTTTGATAGTTTCAACAACGCCTTTCTTCTATTGTTTGCCATTGTGTTTATTTTTGTTTCTACAATAACTCTTGAACTTCTCTTACAATATAAGATGAAGATTAACGTAAAAGCGACTATGGGTAGCACTGTATCGGATTGCAACAAGAAATTAGCTAAGCTTGTGATAATTGTGTCTATTATATATATCGTTTGTATAAATACGATACTCGGTTCATGTCTGGAACATAGTGAAAAGAATGCTTGCTGCATGTTTATGCCACTAATGCAGACACTCTACCGTGCTTTAGTTACCTGTTACTGTCACATCCATTTAGTCCCAATTTAATTAATATTTCCTCTTGAACCTAGGGCAGCGCATAGAGCAGACCTCATAGTTTTCAATGTCTGGGGGTTCATTGCTACCTGTTTTAAGTCTTGTATGTTCATTAGACCCATGTTTGAACTTTCTCTGATATTGGTCCTGAGAAGGGTTTCTCTTGGTCTCCACCGTTTTCTTTTCCCCGCCCCGTGTCCTCATGAAGGCTTGATTGGGGAGTCATGTCTTATCCATTCTGAGTGCTTTTCGTCGGCCAGCTTCTGAGTTGAATGCATGGTTTGACACTGTGAGCTACGTGTATTTTTCGTTGACGCAGGAGCGGAGCAACTATGGGGTGACCCGTTTGCTATGAAGCTGAAACTAGGATTACCAGATTACCAGTGCTTGGCCGATATAGTTTCAGCGGGGATTTCTATTTTTTTTTTTTTTTTAATCTAGAGCCACCGTTGCTTTCCAGCTCTCGCATTCATCCATAATTTAGCACCAGCATGACACACATGTTTAAGATCTCAAGTTTTTGTGTTTGCTGAATGTCTGTCACTTTCAAATGTTTGACAGTTTGTTAAAATCACTAGATGCCAGTGCTTTTCTAGAGGGTATTTCTGGCACTGAATCCTATATAGATGTCATCTTAGTCTCTACGTATGTCAAGCTTTAGATTTTTTTAACGATTGTTTAGATTGATGTCGTCTGGAATTTAATACGATAATTTTTGTGTGTGCGGTTCATTGTGGTGTTAATGTAGAGACCAATCTGATTTGAAATATGTTACAGAAGGTGTGTTTTCTCTTGGATATACGTGTGCATCGGACCTAAAAGCATTTATGTAGTCAGCAAAGTCAAGGTCTTCTAAAATCTTACCAACCATTTGATACCTATATGTGTGTTGTTTGTGCATTTCGTATGACCCAGTCGATTGATATTCCAAAGAAGCCTCCCATCAGCAGAGTCCTATGAACTGAAGCAACAGGTATGATTTCGACCCTATCAACAATTCAGCATTCATTAGACAATACAAGAAAATGTACTCTTTTTACTATATGGATGATATGCCTAACGCTAGAGAATTGTCACTAATATTATTTTTCATGCAATATGTAAAAAAAAAAACAAAAAAACATGCCAGTTAGAAAACCTCAAATCATCACCAGTTCCGGTGTATTGACTATTGTCATGCCCCGGACATTGGCAGTTTCCTTTGTCCGCGTCAGGTGGGTCCGCATGTTCTTAATCTCCCAGAAAACATATATGTTGTTTGTTGCAGCCTATTAAGACACATCTCATGTTGAGGCTTTCTTTCTTTCTATACTGATATTGTTTTGTAGGCAGTTTCTATGACGTTTATTTTTTTCATTGAATAATGTTGTTAAATGTTGAATTAGGAATCGACATCACAACATTCAGGACAATCCCATAAGTGCTCAGTTCCCATCTTCAGCAGCAAGCGAAGAGTTTCAATTTTGATGGTACCAGTAACCTTCTCATTGTATATCCGTCTCATCTTTTTCCTGTGCGTTGAGCGTCGGCCAGATCCCCTGGTAACTCCTCGCAGCGCCATTCTACTTAGACCGTAACGATCTATCTGTGCCTCCGCACTGTTCACTCGCTCCCAAAGGGCCCTCAGAATAACTTACTTTTGATTTATCAATTCACCACCAAGTGGTGTAGAGCCAGCTAGTCTATCTGCTTGCTCATTTACTAACACACCGACATGACCTGGAGACAATATCCAAAAGCTGCTAACTACCCGGGACCTCTGAAGTGACGCTTGCCACTCTGCACGAAGCATGCCTGTTGTCAACTTTTTCAACATGCTCTGTAAGTCAGTTACAATCATGGCATGTGTGGACCCTTTCCATTACGCATATCCAGTCTATTCAAGGAATTGTCTGCAACATGTTAGTACTTCTTCGCATGCAGCACAGTAAACTTATTTGTCCACTTCTGTATTTTTTATTTTTTCTCTCTCTAGAATTTGAGTTTTGCTTGCACAGCCGTTTTAAAAGAAATGACTTTTTTGTATGCATATCGTTTGATTTCTAAATGAATCCTCATTTCGATGGAAACACCCATAAGTAATCACCTTTTGCTTCGACATGCTTGATGATAGGTGATATTGGGTTTGTTCTTGTCTCCCCCCAAAAAATGGGGCCCGAGAACACAGAAAGAGATTTTTGTTAATCATCATCATCATAGTCATCATCACAAACCACTCCTGCCGTTAAAGCGTTGGAGGAGGAATAATTTGCGATCCAGTGCAGATTGGCGGCCACTGGCTATTGTCATGCCGTGAAGGCGTAGTGTTTTTAATGTTGTCGATCAATTTTTTCGTAGCCGTCCTCTTCGTCTTGTAGCTGATTTTCTTATTTTTTAAATTTTGTAAGGCTTCTAATTATCGTTTGTAGCTTGAAATAAACTGATACAAACGTTGCCAATTTTTTAGTAAATGTAAACATGATTACAACTGCCTGTCTTGTGGGCCAAAAGAAAAAAATGTTATCAATGTATTTTTTTAACCGTATTTGTTTGTTAGTGTTAACTCTTACTGTCTTTTTACTGTTGCATTGCTATAGGCAGTCTTGCTCTGGTTTCTGTATGAACATCACCACTGTATTAAGTTGTAACGCGTGTGCCAGTAATTAAATAATCTTCAATTTGAAATAGCAACAATACTGAAAAGAAAAGAAAAAAAAAGACGTTGCTTATAGTGTAATAGATAAAATGTTGTAGGAAATGCATTAATGATATATTTACAATATTGCACACATCCATCTGTTTCACTCCAATCATTACCCCTCAGCAACCATCTTTTTTTAATTATACAAGGTAGACAGAAATCGCAGTGACATTTACATGAATACGGGTTTTTTGACGGACATTGGCATCACAGGAAATTGAACGTGGATCGTTCGGCACAGTAGGAGTTTGCAACCATAAATGTTTGTTCTGTTTTGTTATCATATTGTCAATAATGATTAATATGTACTTAGTATATACTTTGTTTATACTATACTTAAATCACACAGCCAACGAATACCCCTAATTAAAACATAGTTCGTATTAATCTAGTTTTCCTTCAAAATAAAACATATTTGGCAGTGACAATTATGATAGATTAGTTATTTCTTCGAAAACGTTACTTACAGTAATTATGTGGTACAAGAGGCGTTCTTTGATTTGATACACGGTTGACGCAAATAACATATGTGTAAGTAAAGTGGGTGTACAAGTATGTGCGTGTTTGTGTGTGTGTGATGTATGAGTTATGTGTGTGTGTGTGTGTGTGTGTGAGAGAGAGAGAGAGAGAGAGAGAGAGAGAGAGAGAGAGAGAGAGAGAGAGAGAGAGAGAGACTATCTTGATGCCCACAACGCAACATTTCCTAATAAAAAGTGAGCAGCTGTTTATTAACTGTAGATGTGTAAAATTATGTAAAATACAAATTTTAAAAATGTTAGTTTAGTTATACAAGCTTAGGCGCTGCTTGTTTATACTCATGTAGACATAAGGATTCCAGGCTTGGAACCATTATCATCCTGTTGCGTCATTATATGTTACAATTGCTTGTAGTCGGGTCCTCCGCTCCGTTTTGTTTAGTGCCATCATTTCGATATCCTGGATGGAAGCTAGTCCAGCAACATTCTGCCTTTCAAGAACTGTTGACTCGGTGCTTCTATTTGATGTCGGTGTTTCCTCACTCTATTTGTTTCCAATTGTATTGTCTGTATGGTACAATTAATATCATGTACTGTCCTTTTTAGGATACAATTTTTTATTTGAAGCTCCACCCTGGCTTTTGCCGGGGGCCGCAATATAGGCCAGGCCATGGGTATGGCCAATTGTCTGAACGCGGTTTCTGGGTCCTTTCCACGGCGATCCTCATCCGCATGGTGGCACTTTGTGTCATCGGGTGTTTGTCGCTTGTGTGATGTCCTGGTGGGGTAGAAAGTCAGTCAGTCTGTATGGTGATATTCTCTTCACTTACATTCTTTATTTGTATAATATATGGATATCATTTGTTCTAGAACAATATATGACTTATTTTCCTATCTCTCATAATATAAGGCTATCTTATTTTCTTGCATTATGGATATATTCTTTTCTTTCATAATATATGACTATCCTCTATTCTTTCATAATATACTGCTATCGTCTTTTTTTCATATTGTATGGTTATCTTTTTTTTTTTTGTTGTTGATTATATATAGGTATCTTCTTTGGTTGCTTAATGTGTGGCAATCTTCTTTGATAGAATAGCGTATGGCTATCTTCTTTATTTGAATAATATAGAGATATCTTCTTTAATTGCCCGATATATGGATATCTTCTTTATTTGCATAATTTATTATTTTCTTCTTTGTTTGCATAGTATATGGCTATCTCCTTTGTTTGAAAAATATATTGCTATCTTCTTTGTTTGAATAATATATGGCTATCTTTTTTGTTTGAATAATATATGTCTCGTCTTTTTTTTCCACAATATAAGACTATCTTCTTCTTGTTCTTAAAACTGCTGTTCTGTTAATGTGGGTTCAAAAGCACAAGTGATTTCACAGAAAAGGTAACTTGTCGCACACCCTACACACCCCCCCCCCCTCTCTCTACACACACACACCTCTTTTCCCAAGCCTTTGTGTGTCCATCTTTGCTGCTCCAGACTTCAGCGTACTCCGTAACCACCAAAGGTCACAAAAGAAACTTACGGTTGAAGAGGCTTACCAAGACTTGTACATGAAGGATTGTCATCCTTGGGGTGTTCATCTTTCGGATTACATTCCTCGCTGTGACAAACTGCAGCACGATAATACAGTTCTTACTCCTTATTTCACATCCAGACTGATTTGATTTGATTCAAGAACCATCACATCATTCGGGGCATTCCCATATGCGCTCCGTCCCTATCTTCAACAGCCAGCGAAGAGTTCACACACTAATGGTGCCAGTAGCATTCTGATTAAATGTCCGTCTTGCCTTTCCTCTGAGCATCGAGCATCTGCCAGAACCTCTCGTCACCACCGAACTGCATCAATCTCACCACATTGTGGTGATCAATCTGCTCCTCCAAACTGTACAAGCTCTCCCACAAGGCACAAACCACGTCTGCCTTATTCACATCCAGACTTTGGCTGGGCATGGTAGAAATATAAATTGAAATAGCTTGTATTAATGAATCTCGGTATTGTTTTTTCAGTGAGAAATGACTCTATTTTATATATAAGACAGGCATGCTTTGCAGGAGATGGAAAACTTCTTTTAAACCTACTGTTGTTTACAATGTTTTCTCCCAGATATAATTTTGATTTGATAGCACTTTTCGTTGACGCCAGATTTTTTAATATCGTCAGTATTTGCAATTATCACCGCACACTGCATTTTAAAGACTGTCTGTAACAAGTAAACATCAAAAAGATGACAACTATAAGCTCAAATGCAACAGTAGTCGCCTTGCTATCATCACCAAATTTATCATCAGTATCACACAATGGTATATTGGATAGAGACATTAGTTACATTCAACACGTGGCATTCGTGTTTTACATAGTCGTCTTCGGTGTGGTATGTCAGGTAATAGTCATGTTTGGAGTCGTCACCAACATCATAAACATAGTCTGTTTTGTCAAGCAAGGTTTTCAAGATCAGATCAATATTAGTCTGACAGGTATGGCCATATTTTGCTCATTTATATTGTTGGCTGTCGTGTTTAAAAGACTGCTGCTTACATGCATAAACAATATTTGTTTGTTAAACCTAGTTTATATATATATATATATATATATATATATATATATATATATATATATATATATAAAGTAAAAGGATCTTTTTTCAAGCCGTTAGGCGTATAGGGCGTATAATGCTAACCCTTTATTTTTGTAGACCAATCGGCACAAGAAAAATGAATATAAATCGATTGTCAAGAGACTTGCGAACTTTGTTGACCGAAAGCACAAGCACACGCCGGCCGTCTTTACTTCCGGGGACTGCATCCAGTACCCACTCATGGCTGGGTCGACCTGGGAGTTTAGGTTATTTTTAAAAATAGTCCGTCTTCGTCAGGCAGCGAATCCACGACCTTCCGATCCACACGCGAGAGTCTAGCAGCTACGCCAAGGCATCTGCCATATATATATATATATATATATATATAGATATATATATATATATATATGGCAGATGCCTTGGCGTAGCTGCTAGAATCTCGCGTGTGGAATTTTTTTTTAAATATATATATATATATATATATATATATATATATATATATTTAAAAAAAATTATATCTATATATATATATATATATATATATATATATATATATATATATATATATATATATATATATATATATATATATATATATATATTCATCTTAAAATTTAAAAAAAAAATACAAAAATTAGAAACGAAGATAAAGAAGACAATGCTATGAATAAGATGTGATATAACTTGCACTGACTACTATTGCAAATAGGCTCACAGATCTGCAATCAAAATTATGTCTCAGAGTAGCTGCAGACTAGAAGCACCTCAAACCATGGAGCCATATGTAGAGCTAGGGGTCATAGACTGAAAAGATGAAGGTCTTGGACCACGCCAGCTGAGGACACATTTAGACATGTGGGCAGGCTTGATTAATGTGGGTGTGGAGTGTAGTTGGTTAAAGTGTCCGTGCCAATTTCAGACTTCTGTAGGGTACTTATCACTTTAGGTCGTCAGTGCAGTGACTTGCCAGCTGGAGCTGCAGAATCAGAAGTTTAACAAATGATTCGTGACAATTTCCGGCAAGGGGATATAATAGTCGATACAGATGGCCCTGTGCTGCTGGGCAGACGAAGTGCATGAGCGTGCATGGCTAAAACGGATGGATGTCACTTGGTGCAACAAAGCCTGGCATATGATATCGCAACATCTAGTGGAGGAGAATGGATGTGGAAGTAATCACTGCTGCCCTCCGCTGGCTTAAAAATCAGCAATTCACATGTCGTGATTGTAGCCATCTTACAGAGAATGCTGAGAATGCTAGAGACAGATATGCTCTGTGCAGTGTGGCAGGCATCACTTCAAAAGTTCCGGGATGGTAGCACTCTTTGGATATTTTCTCCAGGTTATTTCCATGTATTTAGAAATGAACAGCTGATTTTCAAGCTGACTGATTCTGCACTAGCTGGTTGTTAATTGACGTATTGCAGGCTACATATTGGCAGTGCCTTTTAGAAGCGGGTGAACAGTGGGGGGAAGGGGGACACATAGATTATTACAGTCGGAGGATAATGGCGTTTCGGAGAGTTACCAGGGGATCTGGCAGTGGCTCAACACTCAAAATAAGTGATAGACGGATATTCAATCAGACAGTTATGGTGCTTTAGGAACTGGAACTCTTCGCTTGCTGCTGAAGATGGGGACGAGCTTTTCTGGAAGTGTCCTTAGTGCTATGATATCGATTCTTTTTTCAACATTTAACGTTAACAAAGAGACTCGAATCAAGGAGCATAGTCGTCCTCTCAGTTCAATATGTCATACGACGCTGACAGGATACTATATTCAATTAGCTCGTTTTCGAACGAGATCTCTCTCAAATATTTCAAGATATTCGTTACAGCGTGGACAATTATCATCATCATCTGCCTTGTGGGCTGGTATTACAGGTCACACCTCTCAGAAATATAGGATCTCCAACAGAATTCATTTCACGAACAAGCGATTATCAGGAATCGTCTCGTGTTGTCTTCCATTATATCTCTTTCCATAAATCGCTGCAGTGGTCAAAATAAAATCACAATATCTTTTTCTCACAACTCTGCCAAAGACTGTCCCTTGTAATCTATGTGATACCTCTTTCAAACTCTTGGCAGCTCATTTTGTCTGTCTTAGGGTAGTAAGCAGTCTTCTGTCAAACTACGCCGTCAAGACATTATTTAAAGTGTTTACTAATTGGCCAGGATTTACTTGCGCTTTGAGTATATGTGGATAGTCTTATATTGTATTTTTAAACAATCTGTATTGGATGAATGACGTATATAATTAAACTGAAGGTTGTATCCCCAATGAAGCCTTATCTCAATTAAAGATTCCTGCTCTGAACGAGTGATACAACGCCAGTTAAGGAAAACCGGTGTAGCGGAGTGGATAGACTCTCGTTCACCCGCTTAAAGATCTTGAGTTCGAATGTTGTGGCTTCATTTTCTTCAGAATTTACTTTGGCTGCCGGGTAGACCAAGCATATAATGGATGTCAGCTCAAATCCTAGGAAGTAAACTCAACATCACACACCGTTGGGAAGTAAAGGTGGCCAATGTGGTTAGCACATCACCAGTCAAATGTCGAATCGTCAATACAAAAGATGAGTTTACCATGATATCCTATATGCGTATCTTTTACATTTGTTTGTTAACTTCACTTAATTTTCTCCCAACGCATCCACAGGTATGGCAGTGTCTGACCTCGGTATCCTAATAACATTCTGCTGGTCAAGTATCTGCCAGATCCCAGGTTTCAGCGACTTAGATCTGCCATTCCACCCTGCTGAGACTCAGTACCTGATCAGTGCAATGCCCCACCTTCTGTTTGCTCGTATCAGTGCCTGGATTACAGCCTTCATCACGTTGGAGAGATGTTTATGTATCGCTTTACCATTCAAGGTGTGACAAGTGGATGAATACTGTTTATGTGTGTGTTCTCTCTCTCTCTCTCTCTCTCTCTCTCTCTCTCTCTCTCTCTCTCTCTCTCTCTCTCTCTCTCTCTCTGAATGTGTGTGTGTGCTTTTTGACGTAGCAGCCTTGGTGTAGTGGCTAGAAAAAAAAAGGTAGACCCAGCCTTGAATTGGTACAAGCTGCAGTCTTGGGCAGTATAAGCGGCTGGTGTGATGCTGACTACATCACCCATCTTGAGCCGATTGGTCTTTTAAAATATAGGTCTAGCTCTAAAGGCGTGGAAAAGGGTCCTTTATTTGACTTTTTACTTTTTTTTTCCTCCATCGCTGCGGTATGACTAGTCATTGCTCCTAGCTTCTCCTGAGGATATTACCACCACCTTAGCCTTTTCATTGCTGATTTATAAAGGTAAATTCAACAAGGTCGTATACGTTCCATCGATACTTGTCTGCGCGAGGGACTGGTTACTGGCTGTCGACCTGCTAGGTTTCGAGAGGTTTCCATAGTTAATCCGGAAGTACGACCTGAGACCCTACATAGTCCTACACCCGGCGGAGAAACGCCAGCTCATCCTGATTGAGCTGACCGTGCCGTATGAGTCACAAATGGGCGAAAATCATATGTACAAGCTCGAGAAGTACTGTGATTTCGCGGCCATTCTGAAGAGAGACAAAGCGTACGCAGTAAAAATATCGTCGCCGTCGAGACAGGTGCAAGAGATCTTATTTCCTTTTCCATGTACAATTTGCGAAAACAGCTGGGCTTGCGAGGAAACGAGCGCAAACTATCACTAAAACAACTGGGCGAAACTGCTGAAAGAACTTCAAGCTTTCTCTGGAAGCAACGGAACGTCTTGGGGAATGGGGATTTGACTACGATTTAAGTGTTTCGATGCTGTCACAGGCCTCGTCATTAACTGCTTCTTATGTAATTGTTTAGCATTTACGTTGAAGAGGGGTCTAACAAATACCCTATATGTAATTGTGGGGCATCGCAAAATATTAATTACTCTTCCGTCTTCTGCTTTATCACTGTCTCCATCATGCACTGCCTTTAGTCGTTTCATTCTGTGAGCTGGAGGATCTTACAGCCTCCTGGATTGTTCCACCGCCCCACAAATGTGATCGACTTAGCTACAGTTACCTTACCTCCCCCCCCCCCCAGTGGTATTGTAGCGCATACAGTTGGAATTACCTATACGCTATCTGACTTATATGCAGATACTTGGTTCTTTGTCTATAGGCTTAATTAAACGACACAATTTCTTGGCGGGTAAAAGCAGTAGTAGGTACAGACAACATATTTTATACCAGAAAGAAATTAGGACACAACTAGATTGGCTCTTAGTAGTAGGTACCGACAAAATCCATATATTTCAAAGAGCGATCACTGTTATTTGATTCATATATGATATTTTGATGTCTGCGCTCATGAAGAACGGGGTTTGTCCTTGGCTTGTGAACTGGATAGCAACTGTTCTGGATTCACATATGGTGTAATATGGTCCCTTGAACTTTCCCGGGATTCTGCGATTTCACATGTGCTCTTCAGTGTGTATACAAGCACAACTTGGTGCACCAGGTGTTAAAAGAATATAGACCTTTGCAGATGAGGTTCTCGCATATAGACAGGAGGTGTTAGGCAACGTATAGCTCAAGAGCTAAAGGGTAAGTATAGACAAAGTGACTGACTGATGTGCTGGAGTGAGTGATGTCATAAACTCAAAAAGGCGGCTATTTGGTGGTGCTCTCTGGACAATTCAATTTTGATAGCTGATGCTCTAAGTCTCACAATTAATATCAGTAATATCGAACAAGAAAGCAAACTGAGGTACCTGGGTATAATTTTCGATAGAAACCTGTCCTTTAGGGACCAGGTGAAACGCCTAGAAGGACTCAATGATCTCAAGATTATGACAGCAGTGGACATGAAAGAAATAATGCTGTTCATAACGTTCCAGCGTGTGATCCTGTCAGTGATAAATTATGGTTTTGGAATGCTCACTCTACCAAAGATTCAGCTGATGAAGCTTGAACCCATACATAATACAGTTATTTTAGTAATTTTTCGGATGTACAAGAGATACCCCGGTAGTATGTATGCACTTTATACTTGCACTGCCTAATATTGCAGATAGGCTAAAAGTTCTGCACAGGCATATCTCAGAGAAGCTGCAGACAAGACAAACCTCCTGCTCCTGGGTAGAGCTAAGGGTCACAGACTGAAAAGAGGAAGATCTTAGACGGCGCAAGCTAAGGACACAATTACACATGTGTGCAAGCTTGATACATTTGGACAAGGAGAGTAATGAGTCAAAGTGTCCTATCAAGTTTCGGACTTGTGTAGGGTTTATATTACTTTAGGTTTTCAGCGCAGGGACTGGCCAGCTGGCGCTGCAGAATCAGAAGTTCGAAAAATGATTCATGGCAATTCCTGAGCAGGTGATGTCATTATCTATACAGATGCTCTGTACAGAGGGGCAGACGAAGGGCGTGGAGGTTCATAGCAGAAGCAAATGGATGTCGCATAGTGTAACAAAGTCTAGCATATAATATCACAACGTCTGGTTTGGGAATGGAGGTGGAGGCAGTAACTGCTGTCTCCTGCTGGCTTGAGACTTAGCTGTGCCCACATGGTGTCCTGATTGTAACTGATTCACAAACACCAGGGCTTCAAAATAAAGAAAAATGTGTATCCCACATGGGGAAGACAGTAAAAAAAAAGTCTTCGCATGATAACCTATATTGAGCCTCCCTTTGACCAAGAGGTGACCCCGAGTCATGTGACCCGAGCCTCGACAGAGCCGCCAGGTGACCTACATCGGGGGTACAAATCATTTCTGCACCCCCCCCCCCCCCCACCCCCCCCCCCCCCCCCCTCTCCCTTTTCTAATTTTTTGGTGGGATAACAAAGATAACATAGCGAGCTTCCTTAAAAAAATATTCGGATTTTGTCTGTTCCTTTTACTAACAGCGAAATCTGGTTTGTCAAATTTCATTCAGTTACATTGTTTACTATTTGTAAATAATCAAGAAATATAACTCCAGCGAATGCTAACTTTTAGTCTTTTGGTGTTTGTGGCGTTAAATAATGCACATGCGTAGAAAAATTTAAAGCAAATTGCACTTGTTAACTCGACAGTTCCGTCAATAAGATATTTGCAAACCTAATTTAATCCTCCTATTGACTGTCAATTGGGAGGAGTTATTAATTTGACTGAAAATGTACAGACAGACAGACGGATACACGGATTTTCAGTATCCAGTGTGGCATGGTGCTAATTAAACCTCAACACTTCATAAGGCGTTAGCTTTAAAAGTTCCCTACATTTGTATGCCTAATTCTGTGTGGTAAACCCTACGAACATCTCCCTAAACAGAGTTAGCCCCGCCTATGTACACACTAAATAACGTTTTATTGGTCTTGCTCAGCCTCGTAAACTTTACCTACGGTTACTGGGGGGGGTTCCGTGATACCGTTGATATCGCGTATATGATAATGCTAAGAAAAAAAACATACTGGACTGGCCCTAACACAACTCCCCCTCCCCCCCCCCCCCGACCCGACCATTAGCCCGCCACACCCACTTTTTTAACGAGAGTGCTGTAACCTATGTTAATGTAACATGCATTCTCTTTCTCAATATGAAAACGTGAATGGAAGACAACGCAGAAAGGTTTTCGAGCAAGCAGTACAGCTGGACACCCCCGTAACCTTCAGCAAATTTGAACAGCCCAAAAAATCATGCATGAAAAGTGACTTGGTACATAAATGGGCGTGGCTAATCCTGTTTAGCTAGTGAGATGTTCGTCATATTCAACCCCCCCCCCCCCCTCCTCCCTCTCCCTCGTGTTAGTAAGCAATTTCCGACTTAATTGGCCATTGCTTAAATGTTTTCTTGTATTTGTATTGACCCTTTCTAACTGCCTCTAATATTTCCATCCAAGGCTCATTTTGATAAAAAGGGTTGCATTTAAATGTTGCTTCAGTATTATATTTTGTTTTATTATTTTGAACTCTTTTGCTTTCTGCTTCCAGTACATAGGTAAATTATTGGGTTTCTTTCTTCCTCTACAGATAAAACACATCATAACACCAGCACGAGTCTGTGTTGTAGTTGTGTGCATCTTCATTATCTTGATCGCCGACCTAACACCCGTGTACATCGTGAGCAGACTGGATTGGAAATATTTTCCAGACAGAAACAAAACCATGCTTGGTCTTTTTCACATGATAAATCAGCACCTCGTTGATTCCACATTTGATATTTTTAACAATTCGTTTCTTCCGTTGTTTTCCTTTGTGTTTATTATAGTTTGTACAATAACTCTAGCACTTCTCTTACATTATAAGATGAAGTTCCACGTTAAGGCCACTACGGATAGCACTGTGTCAGATCGCAACAAGAAGGTAGCTAAGCTTGTGGTAATAATATCTCTTATATTTATCGTGTGCTTCGCCCCAAACTGTGTTTTGTTCGTGTCTATGTCTCTGTTTCCAGACATGTCTTTTACTGGTCATTATAAAGACGTGATGCTTATGATCGCAGGATGTGGCTGCGTTCTGGAATGCGTCAATTCTTCAGTAAATATTTTCATTTACTATCGAATGAGTACTAAGTACAGAGAAACTTTTTCAAAACTAGTATGCTTTTCAAGGTCGCCTCCAACGTATTATACATCTCCTATTAGGACAACATACAGTGATCCACCTTCCACCTTCACAGCAGTGATAAATGTGTAAGTTTTCGATAATAAAGGCATACATGCGTTGGTACATTTACTAAATCAGTGATTTGATGTTTCGTATACTTAACTATCATATAAACCAAGAAGTAAATATGTTTAGGTATTTTAACATCAGGTTTGGACTTGAAATTCAACACTTTCAGCATAGAGATGCTGTTCACTGTGCGTCTAGCAGTTTGTCGTGAGGTGAGCAGCCACCCTACACAATAGACGAGTCGGGACTCTGAAATCCCTCACGCTCAGTCAAATTTCAAACTTAAACCCGTCCGGAAATGTATATAGTCCCGTATATTGATCTATACCTTATCTGGTAAAATATTAATTTCTAGACCCTCTAGTTGACTGTGATAAATCTTCATTTTCAAACTTGCAACTGTAGGTTGGCGAATTCTGGTATTTTATTTAGAAATTCCTGTAAACCGGTTTACTCCTTGGGCAGGAATACAGGGGACTTCTTTCCTGGAGACGCTAGTTTGATTTTGAAAAAAACATTCTTTAGCCTGATCCCAAAGTGTCAAGACGTGTACACAGTCTATGTAGAAATTGGCGCATTCAAAGTTCCATTTCTATCTTGGAAGATTTCCTAAGCTTGGGTAAGTTGATTATAGTTTACGAGTACCATAAATGATGTCTTTTTAAAGTTGGCCACTGCTGCAGAGAGGGCAGAGTCAGCTGTGTGATCGCACAAAGTTCCACCGTTTTTGATGTCCAGAGATCAGGATCCGAACCTTAGACCTTCCCCTGTACAGACTAATTAGTTAGTGCTCTACATAACCCACACCATTTGTAAAGATAATAAACCCTACCAGTAATTATTCTCTGACCAGTCAAACGAAGTTTTGTGTGGCATAACTGAAACAGGGAATTTAGGTCATCTTTAACCGGCAGTCAGGGCTAGGCGCTCTGAGTCAAAGGTGTGTTTGACACAGATTCAGTGGGTGTGTAGTGAACGGCCTGTGGAGACGGAATATATATATAGGTACTAACTGTAAACATTGTATGTCTGCGAGTGCAGATGTGAGGGTGGAGAAAGGATGATGTATGTGTGGTAGTGTCTATCTATCTCCACTATATACCTTTGCTTTCTATCTGTGGCACTATTTTACAGACAGATAAATGAAAGGAGACGTTGTCTCCTGATCTTGAGAGTTACACTCTGAGGATGGAGAAAGTTGGCAGAGGTGAGATGAGCTAGTGTGTGTGAATAAAGCTGATTACTAATTCTGAGTTTTTTCCTGACAGGATGATACCTCCTTGGAGATCAGGCAGACGAATCACAGTCCAGCCAACCACCACCAACCCATACCATTCTGTGCACCAAGACTATCCTAAAAGTCCTGTATGTT
This sequence comes from Candidula unifasciata, assembly GCA_905116865.2. Taxonomy (NCBI): domain Eukaryota; kingdom Metazoa; phylum Mollusca; class Gastropoda; order Stylommatophora; family Geomitridae; genus Candidula; species Candidula unifasciata. The sequence continues at coordinate 54,680 of CAJHNH020002385.1, read as the reverse complement.
GTGCCACCACCACAACATGGCAAGAGCTTGTTTGTGAGTTCCAGGACCAGTGGACATTTGCAGACACCTATATCATCAATCCAGAGAACCAGTCTTCAAGAGCTTTATTGGGCTCTTCTGCATTTATTGTGTCATCACCTGTGAGACCGGCAGTGGGCATCACTGTCTCCAAGAGCTTTGGTGGGCTCCTGTACAGGTCCTGTGTCCTAGTTTGAGACAGTCAGCTGGTATCCGATCAAGTCGAAGGCCCAACTACTGATTGAGTCAACTACAGTCGAATCATCATGGACTTAGGGGGGCCTTGACCTACGAACTGGGCTAAGTGATCTCTTATTCACCCTTCATGCTCTACTCCCACAGCACCTGATCAGACCGATGATTAACTCATATACTCTCCTGAACCAAGATCTGGCTGCTTCAATATCTGGGTTGTGTCATTGATTCCTGAGCTCTGCTCAATGAACTCTTGTTGATCTATTCACTATTATATGTATATATTGTACAGATTACATGCACAAATTTTCATGGCTGACTTGGGTGTCCCTATTTCACCATTCTAACTGTCTAGCATTGATGATTGTGTGAGCAATAAATGTTATATGTGTTAACATGGTTATGATAGTAGACTATCATAACCTGGGAGCTATCTTTTATAGTAGTGGGGGTGTCCAGCCAAGTGTGCCTAGGAATATTATATATTTTTTAGTGCCAAAACTTGAGTTGCCCTACTCCTAAAATAAGTTGGGGCATCCCTTAGACCAATACGAGCCAACGACTCAACATAATTATTTCAGAATGTTGTTGGTTCTTAAGGAAAAATCCTTAAATCAGGCACGCGACAGGAGCGATATGTGACAAGTTGCCACCTATGATGGACTGAGGGCAAGTTAACTGCCGAGAGTGTATGCGTTTAGGGCAGTAGTCTCTTGACGGGGCAGGACGATGTTTCCAAAGGGGCGGCAAGCAACTTGTGTACTTGTAAATATTTCGTTATACTCACTTTTTTTTCTCACTTTAGCCATGCCATTTCCTTGGTGTAATTTTTTTATTACGATAACAAAAGGCCAATGACTAATTTAGTTTGTTTATTGAGCAGTTTGTACAATCTACCATATGACATCTAGTTAGTATGGTACCATATACAGAATGCCAAAAAAAGGATTGTATAGTTTGGTTTTTTCAGTAATAGACAGTAAGTGCAAGCAGCATCCTCGGTGCGCTGTCTGCCATTCTGTTTTCTGCAACGAAGCAATGAGACAGGTACTGTTGGAAATGTAATTCAATATAGCACATTCAGAGTTGATAAATAAACCTACATAATATCTGCTTATATTTTAAAAACCCCAAGGCGGATACAACTAGATTCAGATGGTGCTTTCGGTCAACAGAGTTCGCAAGTCTCTTGAAAATCGCTTTATATTCACTTAAGGAACTCTGGCGCCTAGTAGACTAAACTGCAACACAGCTTCCTCTAAACCCTATAGGGGCTGAACTGTCTACACAATTTTATCTTATCCTCTAGTGAAAGCCCCTGGCATATCTCTGGATATTTAATTGCCTGCCACACGTGTCTCGCCAGACTATTGTCATGACATCGACCTGGCTGCCACGAGATACGAAGATAAGTGATTGTGTGCATTCGTTTAGTATTTTCGAATCTATGTATGTGCGGAAGTAATGGTTATATCAAAGAAGAAGATAACTCAACGTTGTGATGTCTCAGTTAAAGGAAAAAGACTTAACCAAGTCAATAAATTTAAATATCTGGGAACAATCATATTATCAGACGGAAATGTGTTACAGAGATTAAAAGCAGAATCGGTCATGCGAAAGCTGCATTTCAGAACATGAAAAATATCGTATGCAATACATCGCTGTCATTTAATGTCAGAAAGAGGGTGCTGAATTGTTACACAGAACCTGTTCTGAAGTATGGCAGCGAATCTTGGAATGTCACTGAACAAATTAAGAAGAATTTGGAAGCAACAGAGTTGTTGTTGTTGTTGTTGTTATCGATCCAGCGGCGCATGAGCTTTCGCCCTTTGGCCCAATGCCATATAGTGG